>OZ010592.1:69303022-69343022 GCA_963932145.1 Acanthosepion lycidas | reverse complement strand
GAATGTAGTTCTTCTGAAGACTTTCCATGAAAATATCAACAGATCAGTAAGAGGTTTGTGACCTTTCATCTGTCGAAAAGGGTTGTAAAGTGGAAAATAAGGACACAGCTAAGCTTTTGGATTCTATCGAAATTGTAAAGTGATCACTGAGCTTCTCCTGTCCATATATGACAGCATTCGTCCATTTTCGGCCTGATCTGGCTCTAGTAAAGGCAAAAGATACCAGGATGTATCAGGTAATTCCTGGAATGGTACAGGGAACTGACCATTTTTTCCAATAGACGCTCAAGGTACGGGGACATTCTAAAGGAAATACGTTCGTCGCGATAGATTCAAATTCTGGGTACTTTCAGAGATGATGGAACGCCACTAGTTTAGTTTTCGATGTATTGAATTTCAGCAGCCAGGTTTTCTTCCACTGAACTGTTAAAACTGGGTCAGGGGATAAATAAGCTGCCAAGGTATGGTCATTACAAGTTTTGGAGGTGCGTCCCTATAGTCTTATATTATCAGCAAAGATATTAAAAAATGACCAGGGTATACTATTAGGCAGATCCTTTACGTAAAGTGGGTTGGACCGGGAAGCGAGCCTTTTAGCAATGCTTCTTTATGAAGCACTTGATAATTGTGATGACTCTTGCTGTGATGCTATAACTACAGAGCGTGCGCAGAAACCCTCTAGGCCACACGTTGTCAAAACCTTTGAAATATCTAATGCGATCGTTCTTGACATGTATTTGTTATCTAGTACATCCTTGCTTCTGTGGGTTGACATTTAGGATATCAGCAGTTGACCGAGACCATCGAAATCTGTACTGCTTGTCGCTCAAGAAGTTGTCCCTATTGCGGTAATCAGCACTTTTCTTAATTATGGCTTCAGAAAGATGGCATTAAAATATGTGCCTTCAATGTTGACGATGCAGTCAGCAAAAATCCAGACAATTATTGTAATTTCTGGGCATAAGCATTTCGAATGGCACCGAAAAAACTTTAAAAGAAAGTGAATATTCATGCAAGACAACACGCTTTTAATTATGGCAAAAGTTACTGATGCCCAAAATAGGTTTTAAAAAAAATTGAGGGAATAGCTCTCTAGATTTTGATCCAATAAAAAAAAATTTAGTCTATTATTAAAAGGAATTTATAAGAATAAACGAGACAAAAAACAAATAAAAGGAAAAATAAAAGAAAGATCAATCGAAACGTTAGAAAAAGTTAACAAAATCAGTGGTTACAAAATGAAAACTATAGAATTTCAAGAAGTCCAGTGCAACGTGTAAAATTATTTCTTAAGGTGTATGGAATATTGTTTAAATCAATCATTATGTAGTTTATCTCTTTTGATTATATTTATAAATAAGTGCAAATAAATGTCAAAAATTATCCGCACTCTTATATAAAAATGTATTACGGCAAAAGTGCGGATAATTTTTTTTTTTTACTTACGTTTGGATTAGGTTGGTGCAAAAATAATTTCGTTTTCTCACATAGTAACATATGTGAGAAAACAATATTTTTGCACCAACCTAATACGTTCCACTTAATTTATTTGTATAACAAAACCTGACACTCCACACACGGTATTAATATTTCTAATAAGGACAATATTTTAAACTCTAACTCATATAATGATTTGCTCATATAAATTTATTGAATAATTTTATTGTGAATAAAATGTAATTCCTTAATTATATCGCATATTGATATCTGAGGCACCCTTCTGTCACGTGATATCATGGAATGTCTTACACTTTAGTCTATTGGTTTTGGTTAGC
Source organism: Acanthosepion lycidas (assembly GCA_963932145.1). Lineage (NCBI taxonomy): Eukaryota > Metazoa > Mollusca > Cephalopoda > Sepiida > Sepiidae > Acanthosepion > Acanthosepion lycidas. The sequence continues at coordinate 69,341,247 of OZ010592.1, read as the reverse complement.
TTTATGGAAGACAGACAGTTAAGCATACAGGATTCAAGGGTAATACAGTGTAAACCCAGATATAAGAGAGTTATCGGAACTGGAGAAGAAGTATCTTATATCCGGGTTTCTCTTATATCCTGGTTTGGTCTATTATATATACATTAACACAGGCTCTAATTTGGGACCAGAGAAAATCTATCTTATATCCGGGTTTCTCTTATATCCAGGTCTCTTATATCCGGGTTACATTGTATATTTTGAGAGCAATGTGGTTGGAATTGCCAGAATGACTTTGAAGACGAGAGAGGAGTAACCTGGGGATTCAATTTCGGATTTGTTCTCAAGGTTTACCTCCAATGCCTTTCCTACGAATCAGCATGACCACGAACAACAGAATCTTTGAATTTAGACGAGTTATTATTTTACTAGTCTCAATGCTAGAGGTCCATATATTTTACCCATGACTAGCAGGAAGAGATGGATTCAGCGAGATCAACATGAAGTGAATGGAAGCAGACACACACATATATGCGTTTTTGTGAAAGAACACGTGGACAAATAATAATTTAGATCTATGAATAATCTAAGCACGAACAAATTAGGAGATTGTCAACTATATGCTCAAAATATTTTTCTAAATTGGCAGGCCTAATCTTATATCGAAGAAATATGCTTCAAGACATATAGTGAGGAAAATGGTTTGAGAGGAAAGGGAAAGAAAGTAGGGAATACGAAAAGAGAATACAAAAGTCTAATTTGCATAGAACTAGAACTAGAAAGTTTGGCATTGGCAAAAAGATTATTGGTATGCTATGTCCATAATCAAGCATGTTTATTTCTACGCATAAAAACATACATAGTAATTCATATATGCATGTGTATATATACACACACTTATATTTACATATACTTATTTCTAACGAAGTAATTGAATGTTTTCTTTTAATCTGACATTTTTATCATTATTGAGCGTTTTATTTACTAGATACACGATTCTCAGTAGACATCTGTTTTTATACAGAATCAATGACGTCTATCAAAAGTCTTTATTAAAGAAAGTGTGCCATTTGGCATAGACAAAACATACGTCCTCCCTATATAGTGGAAACCACCGAATAGTCCGGTCTACTTTTAGGCTGCTCAGACACGGAGGAGGACATCATGGATGAACCAAGCTAAGTTACCCTCATGAAGGAAAGCTCATTTTTCCTTAAGATCGGTCGAACCCATATAAGTTAAATTTATTATCGTAATCGAACCGTGAAGAAATTAATTTGTAAGGATTTGATACATATTTTAATCCATTAATTGTCATTGATATAAACGTTATATTTAGTGAATACATTTGTTTTAGTGTACATCTCTGATTTTTTTTTTAATTATTGACGTCTACCGGACTGAGATTTTTGAGAAGATGTGCTGGAAATTGAGTTTGGACGAATAATGATCCGTGCAGTCTATTTATTTTTAAAAGCTAAGCTGTTTCTTCTTTTAAACTACCAGAATTAAGTCCAACAATGCATTATATAATTTTGTCCGTTTCCATGGAGACATTGCTTCGATGATCGTACGGTGTTTCAACATGATATGGCCACAATCCTAAAAGACAATTTAGTTTAAAATCATTTACTGAATCTCAGTATTAAAGTTTAAGACAATTTTATAGTACGAGTCAATGCGGTATGGATCAATGTCTTGTTAAAGTAATAAAAAGATAAATCTTAAAATTATATTAAATTCAAACTGCGTAAGTGTTTCTAATTTTGAATAGCAAAAGTCCAACAATATATTGTATAATTTTTCCGTTTTCATACAGGAACCTTTCAGCTTTCATTAATCGAAGAGTTACCATTAATGTCGGTTGAAATTCATAATTAGATCTCTCAAGTCCACAATTATCACTCTTTCTAGTAATAATGGGACTTTCTTTTCAAACCTTTTGATTTGTAGTATGGAAATCAATATCCTGATATTATTATTTTACATTTTAGCTACATGTGCTACTAAAAAAGTGAGGATAACGAATAAAAATATAACTGCCAAATGTTCCATAGTTGGTGGTTAACATTTGTCACATTTACCACGAACACATGACATTGTTTGAATGGTCGAATTTATCAGAAGATCTTAATAGGAACTCTTATCATTTTTAGTGAAAACTCCAATGATTTGTGTGCATACGCCCCAACGTATTTACAAAAGAATCATTCAATACAATTATGTTCTGTTTGCAGCGGAAATTTGATTTTTCATTATTTATTAGACGTCAGCGCAAGTGAATAACAATTAGATGATGTTTTCAAATGAACACGTTATCTCCAAGAAGTGAGGTGAGGCTAGGGCTACACATGGTAAAATAAAGCATCACAAATATGATGTCAAACAGAGTTTTTTTTCTTTTATTTTTTAGATTCGAATAGAATAAAATAAGTTTCAAAATACAATAGATTGGTTTTTACGGCTTATCAACCTTTTGCATCTTATTTAAATCCAGAAAATATTTTTGGATTGTATGAATAGTTTTGAGATAATTACGTTTTGCTAATACAATTCCTTCTAATTACACCATCGCTGGAGGGGGAAAAGGTGAATTCAAACATTTCTCACGAATGTTTGCGCATCACAATATAGCGTACCTGACTGAAAACAGCTCTCCGATTTGCAATTCTGAGCCGTTATCCATTACATCACTAGCACATCCAAGCTTACAGCACCTGGAATTCCTGAACAGTCACGCATACATGTACTGACCTGTTTCGACGTTGTTTCCATAATAGTTCGAGAACCGATGTTTCAACAGGATATGGCCATAAGCCTAACAGACATTAGAATTTAGTTTAAAAACATTTACTAAATTTCAGTAATAAAGTTTATGCCAATTTTATAGGACAAATTAAAGCACTACGGATCAACGTCTTGTAAAAGAAATAAACAAATTAAAATTATATTAAACTGCCAAACTTTTTCTCAGTTTGAACTACCAGAATTAAGTCCAACAATACATTAATTATATATATATATATATATATATATATATATATATATATATATATATATATATTGAGGCATGTGTTACTAAATGCTATTTTATTTATGTTGTTTTTTTTTTTTCAAAAAGCCAACATAAACAAAATATCATTTAATACTGGAAGAAAAATCCTAAATATATTTAATAATTAATACTGTAAATAATAAATACCAACCCCTTCCCAATTGCTAATGAACTAATACATCAACACTGCCTAAATATCCAAAACATTACTTATAAAATAAAATAATAAGCAACCTACTACAAACCAAAACATACAGGCATGATAACTATTCACAACAATCGAAGGCGCTCGACAAAACACCTGGGACTAGGGGCGTTTTTTTCGACAACTTAGACTCAAATATAAAAAAAAAAAACTAGCGAGAAAGCAAGGAAAAACATAAAAAAAAAGATTATTAAATGGAAAAGTACCGTAGTCTTAAGCAACACATGCCTAATAATGACATTCTGCTAATTTATATATATATATATATATATATATATATATATATATATATATATATACAGTGTAACCCGGATATAAGAAAGTTGTCGGGACCGGAGAAGACGTCTCTTATATCCGGGTTTCTCTTATATCCGGGTTTGGTCTATTTTGTTTATGTAAGTATGGCTCTAATTTGGGACCAGATAAAATTTCTCTTATACCCGGGTTTCTCTTATATTTGGGTCTCTTATATCCGGTTTATACTGTATGTATATATATATATATATATATATATATATATATATATATATATATATATATATATTATAAATTAACTGGTTTAAAATATGGTTTCTTCGCATTTTAAATCAGTTAATTATAATATTTATGCTCTGTAAATTTACACTGAGCACTGTTTTGTAAAAATCAAAAATATCAATAAGTACACCGGATTATATATCTTACTGTTATATATATATATATATATATATATATATATATATATATATATCCGATGCAGTGAGAACGAAAGTAATATATAAATTTTAACGTTCACACAGCATTAATTCAAAAGAGAGCTCGATACCGATAGTAGATTTTGGTTCTGTGAGATATGGGCAGCACATACGTCCATTTCGTAGCATAAAAAATCTAACCCTAAAATAACAATGCCCTTACAAAAACAAAAAAATTCTCTTGAATAATACTCGCTGTAATTTTTATATACATATATATATATATATATATATATATATATATATATATATATATATATATATGTGTGTGTGTGTGTGTGTTAAAATGAAATGTGAGTTTTGCGTAATTTAGACGACAATTTATCCATCGCACACTGTTTGTGTATATCTATCTACATTGTGCAGCCCAGAATAAACCTACTACTCTTTAGGCACCACAAAATCTACATCTTAAACAGACAAACGTGAAAAGAAACTATCAACACTTAACGTCAAAACCCCTTGCTAAAGAAGTGTCCAAAAGTATTTGGGACAATAGACACTACGGATAATTTTTACACTTTCTTTTACTCCCACCGAACGAAACAGATAGATAGATAGATAGATAGATAGATAGATAGATAGATAGATAGATAGATTAAAAAGGGGAGCAAGATAAATTTATGGAAACAGCAAACGTTTAAATTTTTACAAAACGCCTAACAAGGTTTTTAGTTGCTAGTTTTGTTTTAACCAACCAAATCTACGGAGAGGGTTGAAATAGACAGTTTTAATCAACATTAAAAATAAAGAGTTAATAGATCCGTTGCAGCTGTTGGTTTATTTAAGCAAAATATAAAAACATACAATAGATGAGAAAAATAAATGAAAGAAATTGGAAAAGAGAGGGAAAGATATAAGGAAATGTAAGACCTAGATTACCAGATATTAGAGAAAATGAAAATAACATTGTGATAAAAACGGAATGTATTTTTGTTTTCTAGAATTAAAAGTTAATAAAAAGATTTTAAAAGTATTGCTAGAGAAAGATTAAAGATCTAGCAAATTACTGAGAAAGAAGGCAAATAAGAAAAAAGAATAAAGAAAAAAGAGAAGAAGGAAAAGTTGTGGGCATATACACTGTATAGCTTCGTTTACATAACCAATTTTAAACTTCTATATACATAGAAAATACGCGAGCGCGGTTTGGATCGTTTGCCTTCAGAGTTGACAGGTTGTAAACGTTCACTAGCATAAAAGGCCTTCGTGGAATCATTGCGCGCCCTAGTTCCACCATACACATGATTGGGTTATTGAAAAGGTGTTGTTAAACTACTGAGAAAAATGAGATAGAAAGAAAACATAATTAACAGTTGCAGTGTTGCGACAGACTCTTATCAAAATTTGTGGTATTGATACGACACGCACACAAAAAAATTAACGCACACAAAAACACACAAACAAACACACACGCACACACACTATATATACATACATAAATATGATAAATACATATAAACACACACATATTTAGATAGAGAGAGACAAAGAGAGGGAGAGGAAGGATTGTACTAGGTTGGTGCAAAAATAATGACGTAATAATTTCGTTTTTTGACGTATTTTTAACGACATTATTACGTCATTATTTTTGCACCAACCTAATAATATATATGTGTGTGTGTGTGTTTGTGTGCGTGTGTGTGTGTGTGCACGCGTGTATGTGTGTATAAATATTCTCATATTGTGTGTATCCGTAGAAGAGACAAAATAAAAATTTGACAAAAAATATACTTAGTCGAAAACGAATACTTACGATTAAATATAGTTTTTTCGATTTTTACATATATATATATACATTTATTAACACACACACACAAACGCACACACACACACACACATATATATATATATATATATATATATATATATATATATATATATATATATATATATATATATATATATATATTTGGAAGTGGCTAAAATGGAACATCTTCACAAAATTTTAATTTGTGTGGTATGTCAAAATATACATGGTTTAATACTAAAGTCCGTATGCTCAAGCTCAAAATATATATATGCTAAAATACATAAAACGCATGAAATGCTGACATAAGCCGATTGTGTGTATGTACCATTGCAACATTTATAAGTATATTTACATAAAATTGTGTATGAAACTGCATTTATCCCTTCATGTGATATATAAATAATGACTGAATATACTTTTTTATACGTGTAAATATATATATATATATATATATATATATATATATATAATTATTTATTTTTAAACAAAAAAAAAAAAAATTTATAACATAAATATGTTGATTCAACGTCATCACTTGATAAGACACCGAAGGTGTTGAAACAAAATGGCTATTTTTGTAGTGATTTTATAACATATTTATGTTATAAATTTTTTTTTTTGTTTGTTTAAAAATAAATAATTATATCTGCTCTACTTTGTATTGAGCACTCTTTTAAGAATAGTAATTGTTGGTTATTGGAATTCATTCCATATACACCAATCATATACTTGGATATATATATATATATATATATATATATATATATATATATATATATATATATATATATATACATATATATTATAATATAGGCAGAAATGTCTACACTTGAATTAGTAAGAGCCTATTTAAGGATTTAAGTGTTCTCTGTGTATTATAAACTCACAAATGTATTATTTTCTTCTATCGAATATAATATAAAATCTCTCTTTATTCGATAAATATATGTATATAAATATAGATAATTATAAAAATGCGCATGTAGAGTAGACTTTAATGTTTATATACAAATTTCTTATATCGATTTGAAAAAAATGCATATTTTATTTTGTAATATGAAAATCACGTATCTATATTTTCATAATTACGTTGTATATATTCCGTTCTGTTGATGTGATTTCTAAATTTTCAAATTCAGAAACGAACTATATAACAGTTTTCCGAAAAAAAATAAGCTGTTTATTATTATTATTATTACTATTATTATGATAAATAATTAATATATACACAATTATTTCATCAGCCCATTGCACGTTAATACGCATCAAGAGTGTCTATTTCACATAAAAAATACATTAATGCACATATATTTTATATTGTCAACCTACGCACATTTAAAAGCACACATCCATACACAAACTGGTTCATACAGGTAGACTCTCATTTACATAAACACACATGCATGCGCACATGCTTCTTGGGAAGCATATTTAAATTAAAGTGAACGCTTTGATTTGTATCTATGTGAATATATTACTTCAGATATATCTATGTACATATGCATATAACTTGTATATTGGCAGATATTTATTTAAACTGACCAGTACAGAGATCCAAATTTGAATATATTTTTCTGTCATTCAACATGATGGTATTTTTTTCGCTTTCTATTTGTTTTTCATTTTCTATCTATTTTTATTTTTTTATTTTAGGAAAATCTCTAAACTGAACCAGAGTAAATATAAATTCTAAATCGTGTTCAGTTAAACCAAAAACATTAACAGAAACATTCCAAAGAAGAGCATTCGCATTCTTGAAAAAGAGAAAAAAACTGAAAAAAGGGTAAAAAAAGAAAGAAAGAAGATTGAATGAAGATGGCGCCACCTACTGTCTACGAGAAAGTGATCGCTGTCATCTCTAAAGCCCACGAGCAAAGGACTGATTTTGAGTGTCATGAATTAGTTCCTTGGATTCGAAAACAAAATAAACTGTTCGCAAATTTGAAACACGGTAAAGAACCTTTATTTATTTCCCTTTGATCGTTTTTATTTTTATTTTTTGTTTATTCGGGTCTCTTTTTATTTTTACTTTCGAATTGATTAAATGTTTTATTTATATATTTTGCTTTTTTATAGAGGATCCTATTTTTTTATATTCTTTATTTTTAGAATTCCATCATCATTCTTTCCTTTTATTTACCTAATTTCATTTTGATTTGTTTTTAGTACGTCTTTTCTACTATTTCATTTTCCTGATATTTATTTTTTATTTTTTATTTATTTTCTCTTTATTTTTTTAATACCTGTTCGATTTTTAAATTTTCTGTCTTTTATGCTTCTTATTAATTTCTCTTCACGTTTCCATTTCCATAATCTCATATGAATGTTTCATCCATTTTCTCTCACGCTTATCCTTTCCTTTAGCTTTCAAAATTTTTCACCTTTTTATCGTACAATTTATTATTTTACTTTTTTTATGTATAAATATTCAATACAAGGTTTTCAGGATATTAAGACTCCAGGTGTTAATTTAAACTGACACCTTCTTTTTTTCCATCTAACTAAACTATAAACTAATTTTGGAAAATTAAAATTTCACTGAAATATTTTGGAAAATTACCAAGTCTATATATGAAATCAATAAAATACGAACTTTAAGCAAAATGGTCTAAAAGATGATAGTTTTATCATTATCCATATCCCCCTGGCGTCAGTACCATTTTTTTTTCATTTTTCTCTACTTTAATCTGGAAAAAGTAAGAGTTCACTGAAATTTTTCCCATGTTTTCGTACGAAATCAATAAAATACGAACTTTAAGCAAAATAATCACAATTTAAGGAAAAGAAAAGCGTAAACTTAAGCTGACATCAGGAAGATATGGTTCAAAAAGTGTAAAACAATTTATTAGTATTAATATTCTTTTGGGTTATTTAAAAGAAGCACTGCCATCACAATTTTGATTAGTAATTCTTTCATCTTAATTTTACCTGCGTTTTATCGTAACTCTCAGGCCATCATTCTATGGTCGATTGCAATCCACATCAGTAGCTAAGTGTAAAATTCTGGTGAAACTCAAATAATCGAAAGAAAATGACGATAAAGAAGAACCAAAATTAAAATTCATGAGATACTTGTTCAAAAATACTACTACTACTGCTACTACTACTACTACTACTAATAATAATAATAATAATTGGCTATGTTTCAACTGTAAATTAAAAGATATAGTATTATTACTTATACGTCTAGCCTTTGTAAACAAAACAAAGATGAGAAAATTGATATCTATATTTGTAGGTTTGAAGGATACAGATGGAAGGTTTCCATAGTCTAAACAAGAAAGCAGCTGCCACATTTTAACAGGCTTCACACTTCCTATAAATATGGCGCATGATTGAAATTCAGTTAGGACATAGTCTTCATTTCTCGAAGAACAGTTTTTTTAAGTTGCGATAAGAAGCAACTGAATTTAGGAAAGATATAATAGTCGAAGCATTAATAAATAATTTGTCCGTATGTCAATTGCTAGGAATTTATAGAAATCAACTAGTCTTCAAGCCTTTACAATATTTTAACACTTTTCACTATTATCGTCATTTTCAATATAATTCACTTTTAAACAGCGTCTTTTTTTTTTCTTCCTTGGGATTTTCATAATGATTCCTGTCTGCTTGAAATGGATCTTAGGAGCGTTCTCAAATTCGAATGAAATTTCTTTCTTTTTAACATTTCTACCAGATTCCGATTCCCATCATTATATGTTATATTTGATAAGAACAATAAATACTTCCCTATTTAATGTACGTAAAAAAAAAACTATGCAGTAACCTTTTTTCCATTGCTGTGACTTATTCGAAACTTTACTATTATTGTTATACCGAAATGATTAAATAACCCCTGCTGAAGTAGTTTCCACTTGATTTTGACTTTATATGGATTGGTTCTCGGCTATCTGTTCAGTATTTTTTAATCGATTGGGTGAAATCGATTAAGCAAGGCAATAAAGCTACTACGACGCAAGGGGTTACTGGGTTTGGAAGACTTAAGGACATTAATAATGAGCAGCAAGAGAATAGAGTAATTAGAAGGACTATAGATAGCGATGGACATTGCATTTAAATTTTTGTAGAATAAAGTTGGTCGGAAAGCATGAAGCCAGGAAGAAGTTTCACAAACGAGGCGTACGAGAAAAGAAACTGTCAGCATAGAATTTACGGCTACATTTAGAGAGCTCGAGTGTAAACTAATGAGATCTCAACGCCAGTCTAGTACTGCGCTTAAATTCAAAAAGTCTAGTTACCATAGCGCCGAGCTCATCCGAACAATGACCACGAGAGTATAGATTGAAAAGACACAAAAAGGTAACCTAACAGACGTGGGAAAGTGACTAAAAGGACAATTTAGTTTTATTTTTCCGTCTCTTGTATCGGCAATTATTTTCATTTAAAAATTATCAGTGTAAAAAAAAATCGATTTTTTACAATTAAATTTACAAGCACTATATCACTATTATTAATCATAAATTTTCTCATCTTTTTTTTTTTTTTTTTTTTTTTTGTCAATGTTTCATCCTCAGTAACTTCTATGTGGTTTGGATATACTTGAAACAGAAAAATTGTATTGATCGACCTGCATGTATATTTCAACAGAACACGAAATGCTACATTATTTTATATCATTTCATAAGCTTTAAGCTTTTAAAAATCACTGATTAATAGTTTCTGAACACGATAGAAGGCTAGTCGACTGGTGCAGTGGTGATTTATGTGTGGCTTTTGTGACGAGTCTGCGATTAACAAAACTGTTTGGTCGATGACTTGCATTAATTTTATACAAAAACTCAGTGTAATTTGAAATCATGGGCTGCTAACATGGCTGCTAAATGAATCAAAACTAACAAATGGCAATCAGCCGATATTCGATAACTTTAAAATAAATTTATGCATTTAACTGAAATATTTTAGAGCAAATAAGCATGTAAACAAACGTAAATACAGATAGATAGATAGATAGATAGATAGATAGATAGATAGATAGATAAATAAATAAAAATGTTGTAGAATATGGCTGAGATTGATTAACTTTTAAAATTTTCACTCAAACCGAATAAAACAAATTTTACTGAATACTTAGTACAATACACACACACGTCTGGGTGTGTGTGTGGGATATGTATTGTCACGTCATTCTACGAGTGCTACTAATGACACATGCTAGTAGCACCCGAGTTATTGGCGACTAAGCTTGTGTGTTGAGGTGCGAGATCCACGGAAGGATTAAAGACGAAATTTTTTCAAAGGGCGGGTGAATCCTTTCATCGGCAATCTAGCACGGGCGCAGGGATGTAGAAATAGATAAGTTCGTTTTCAGGCGCACGTTAAGAATGTTAGGAGTTTAGCCTTCATTAACGCATCAAATTAGTAGAAGGAAAACTTTAATCCAGCACTTTATATGTGCTGTATTTGTATAAAGTAGGAATGAGGAGGAGAGAAAGAGAGGGGAAGAGAGAGAGAAAGAAAGAAAGAAAGAGAACGAGTTAGAGAAAGAGAGTATACATGCGAGTATATGATTCATCTTTGCAAACACCCGATCTAGTGCATTAAAGCGTTGGTTCGTGTGTTTGGTGATATACTAATCGTGAGTTCAATCCCTGAGCTGGAGCAGAGCGTACTTAGACTTAGTTGAAAGGGGAGAGAAATAACCGAACAGTACTAAAAATAAGAACTATACTAGATAAACCTAAACATGGGCAGTGCAGCGAGAAGTGTCTAGCTCCGTAGATTAAATAAAGGTTTCAGTTCGGTTTTCTTTGTAGGATACCCGGAACGATATAAACTTGAAGAAAGCCGGAGAGTACAAACACCGAAACATTGTGATAACAAGAACAAAGATGAGGACAATACTCCGAATGTGAATAAAGTAAATTATTATATTTCGTTGTTATTTTTTATTTTTCTCAATTCTGTCAAACAGTTTATACCGTAATTGCTATTTAATGCCATTGAAACAGTGACGAGAATTTGTATTCCCAAACAAATGTCTAAATTTGACAATGTGATATTGCTTTTGAGTGCATTTCATGGTTGTAATGGATTCTGGTCACAGGCAGATACGTTGCAAAGGTCTATTGCTCCCTCGCAACGAATCTATGATACCCTTCGAATTTATGATGACCCGAATCTATGATACTTTCCTAATCTATGATATGCACCACCAGTCTACCTCCCAATTTTCATGAATTGGTATCCATATAAATACAAATCTGTTGTAACCAAATTACGCACAATAACAGATCATATGCAATTCAGATGAACAATTTCAACTAGAAAGATTAGAAATAAATACTATATATCTAAATGCAAATTAGTGATATGTCATAATAGATAATTCCAGCTTAAATCAATCAATTTATTTTACGGAAAATTTTAACAGCAACCTAAGATTTTTCTTGTTAATAAGTTGAATAATTTTAACGCATTCAACATTATAGATAAAAAAAATATTGGATTTTTAATCATGTTTTTCGTGATTTAGCATGAGCAAAGCAATTTCCCGGATAAAGAAAGCAAATCACAGAATGACGTCAAAATCTACGAAAATTTATCATCCTTTAATAATCTTATATACCGTACCTATGAACACTAATGTAAGTGGGGGTAATAAGCTGTCGTGAGAAACTTGCCGTCTCGAACTCTCTGCCTTCCGGCAGAGAGGTACCCGGATGAGGCTATTTTGAAGGGCAGAGTCTCGTCTGGAGAGGTAGACAGATACCCGATACCGCGTATGCGGGGTCTACAGGCAATTTTTGACCGAGCCCACTGGCTCGGATTTTCCCACATTAAATTTGGCCTTGTGGCTACATCATGGTGAAGCAGGTAAATATCGTAATATGCTGTCTAAGTAGTCCACTACTAGCAGTAGTTTACCTGCTTCACGCCACTGGCGAGTATTCTAATTTGTTGAAAAAAAAAATTACCATTTCACTTGTAATCACCGTTTTAGTTATTCCTCATTCAGTAACCTTTTCTAGGTTACAACAAAAAGTCAGTTGTGCTTAGTCTAATTTGTAACCTATATAGAAGTAGGTAAAAAAAGCAGACATTGATAAGATAGTGAGAGTCGGGGGGTTCGGGGTTAGTTAGCACTCACCCTGGTGACGGGTCACTCTAAAATGTACTCTGTGGGTGACATAAAAAAAGTATTATTTGAGTAAAATTGCCATAAATAGAATCATTAACAGAAAAGATAGTTCTTTCATTATCTGTCTATTTTAAAGTTTGGGATTTACCTAAATTTATTTTGCACTAATACAGTGTAACCCGGATATAAGAGACCCGGATATAAGAGAAATCAGGATATAAGAGAAACCCGGATATAAGATACTTCTTCTCTGGTCCTGACAACTCTCTTATATCCGGGTTACACTGTACACATATTTTTACATGTCTATAACAAAAATATTAAATGATAAAAAATTTAAAGCAATCCTCTATTTTTTATATAACCTTAGAAAAATATTTTAGATTATTTTTTTCATAAAATGAATCCCCAGATTTTGGACTGGAATTCTTCTTCTTCTTCTTCTTCTTCTTCTTCTTCTTCTTCTTCTATGTGTCATGTCCTCTTAGGACGTTAGTGATCCTGACTCTTCATAATTTCCTGTCCCTTGTACCTCCTAATAAATTATGTCTTGTTGCCATCTCTCTCAAATCTTGTTCCGCTATCCATTCACTCCCTTCGCCAGGTAGGTTATGCATTTGTTTCCTCTGTCTCGATTAGATTCAGTCTGCTATATGAGTATCAAAATTTCCAAGCCCTCATTCCTCATCATGTTCTTTTACTGATGTTAAGTACAAGTGCCCTTGATGCTATCGTTTCTAAAACATTGACGTTGCTAACATATTCGGTCCATGGTATTCTCAACATTCTTTTGCATGACAACATTTTTGTTGCTTCAAGTCTCTTCTCCATCTGTGAGGTGATTGTCCAGCAATCACTACCTTATATCAGAACTAATACTGATATGGCATAACTGCTCAGTACACTTTTATTTGTTTCTAGACACATTTTCCTGTTCCTTAATACTTTGCTTAGCTTTTGGAAGGGATCTATCCTAATGCGGTTTCGGATTTCCGTGTTACACTTTCCGTCTTCTGTTAATAACAGATAACTCAATTGCTGCACCTGTTTCATTTTGGCATATCAATTTGTAATTTATATGTTGGGTTGTTCCTTTTGCTAACAACAATGGATTCACTTTTGCAATTGATGTTTAGTCCTTTCTTCTCGCTTTCCTTCATTACCGTCTGTAAGAATTATCGTAGAATCCAATTAAGGCGGTCTTTCATGTGCTTTCCTGTACAAGAATTGGCAGCCAAATACTTAAATGCCGAATGACTCTATAACAATATTTTTTAAATTACATAACTCAATGTCAAATAATTCATTGTAACCAGCAAAGGAATTTAATTACATATTTCTAGGCACGATCTAATTAATTGAGGGATGTTTGCAACGATTTTATCTTTGGTATTTACTGATTTTAACAGAGTCTTTAAGCGAGTTCGTATATTCTCTTCTTATATTCTTTCAATCATCATCAAATGTGTTCAAATGTAAAGACCATTTTCAATGATATCTTATTTCGACGAACTAAATTATAAGTTTTATTTTTGAATCATTTCATTGCATTTAAATTTTTGAAGATCAAACTTGACTGGTAAGCAAGAATTTAAAAAAGAGTTTCACAAACGAAAAGTGCTAGAAATGAAACTTAGCATAGAACTTTCGGTTACATTTAGATGTAAGATAAACTGTAAAATGATTATATCTTGCTGCCAAAGTAGTACTGCGCTTAGATTCAAAATGTCTAGGTAAGTTGATCAGAAAAATAAGATGTCGACGATATCCCTAGACATGAGCAGTTGAGGGAAAACAGTCTACTCCCGTAGATTAAATAAAAAAATTCAGTGCAGAATACATCTGAGGAAGGTCGGAAGGCACAACAGTTGAAACAACAAAGATAAGGAAAAGTGTCCGAATATAAACAGTGTAAATAATTCATCAGAACAATTTCGATGAAAGTATTTATAGAAAAGGCACAGGGAATCTACATTACAACGTTGAGAAATTGACTGAAGTCGAAATGCCAGGTCAGGACCAATAAGACTACTGATTCTTCTTTTTTTTTATCAAGGATCTCTGAATACACAGGAAGAGTACCAAACCATATTTGGCGACAATATTCAAACAATGAATGAATTGTAATTAAGTATCATATATTCGGGCGAGAAAAATTGCCTAGCAAGACACAGTGGATATTTTTTTTTCTTATCAGTAGACCCATTAACTGATTCAACAGAATCTTTCCACTTCATGTGAGCGGGAAACGTTAACCCGAGTAGGCGTAACGAATCAGTCTACTGGACGTTGGCAGCAACCATGCTGATGGAAGTCAGAAAGGATACTCTCAGACGATTAATAGGAGCTTTGCACATTTATAATCATGATCTTCGATTAATTAATTGGCTTTCAAGTGGCTGCTAATGACGTTCAATAAATATATCATTGCATCAAATTCATAGAATTGATGACTGAGATATTTCATTTATGACGATTTCTTTCATTTTTTTATACGTCACCTTGTATTCCGTAACTCTCTAGCACGAGTGGCTTTTGAGACTCATACTGGATGAAGTATAATATATTTTACAATTCCTATAGTGGATATTAAATCACCTAGAATTTTTTTTTCCTTATAGTATTGCTGAAGTTATCGCTAACAGTTTTTTCTCGAGATTTACAAATTCTACACTTCGTTCAATTTCTCAAAGCAATCGATATATCTGTCTATATTTCTGAGATTAAGTATTATGTACATTATTTACATTATTCGGACGATTGTCCTCATCTTTGTCGCCACTTTTATTACAACGTTTCGGTCGTTGTACGCTCCAGCCTTCTTCAGGTCGTTGGAATGTCGAACTGAACCCTTTATTTCGCTCACTGGGGTAGGCTGTTCTAGTTCCACGTGCCATATTTAATGGATGTCAGTTATCAGTTATCTCCTGTTAATTTTCCATCTTTTCCATAACCGGGTATTGAACTCACGCTCTTTGGGTCCTGTCACTGGATCTAACCAACGCCTTTATCCACTGTGCCATGTGTCCTTGAGGAACAGTCTACCCCAGTGAACGAAATAAAGGGTTCAGTTCGACATTCCAACGAACTGAAGAATGCCGGAGCGTTCAATGGCAGAAACGTTGTAATAAAAGTGGCGACAAAGATGAGGATAATAGTCCGAATAATGTAAGTAATGTACCAATCGATATAATTTGAATCTGCTGATTTATTTTGAAAATACTTTGACAAAAACCTTATATTCATGGTTTAATAATTTCTGTAATTTAATTTAATTTAATTTTTTAGGACTTCGTGGTAAACAATAGTTTTAAGAATGTTTCTTTTTTTCGTTTTTAACAATGGAGAATACATTCTTACGATTTCATACTCTTGAACATGCAACTTACAACTCTATAACCACGTAAATATTTCTTTCTGTAACTAAATTCCAACTTTTTAAAAATTTTGGCGATGTGATTTGTTTACACTTCTCGCAAACGCAGAGCTAACTGGAAATTGGATTCTTGTATATAAAAACTTAAAGAGAATACATGCAAAAAACAATATGGAATTTTTATTAAATAAGTATTTGTTTTTTAATCATTAAATTGTTTTTAAAATAGTATTTTGCATGTTAAGTGATAAAAATTTACATTTTTCCAAAATAAATTAAGGGGAATTTATTGTATTAAGCTAGGCTCCCTAGTAAAACGAACTGTACTTTACATCCACCTTACCTGTTTGCACATCTCTCCAAAATTTCGTTTCGATCGGCCAAAGTATGGCTCTTTTAGAGGGTTCAACGGACGGACTAAAAGAAGTCACAATAATTTGATTAATTCAGTCTATTTGTATCTATCTATCTATTAAATTCTGTAACTTCCACTAGTTCTACTAAACACTGAGAAAGAATATTTCTCTTTGAAATAACTATCCAAAAATATTTTACTAAAAGGAAAATTAACTTCCCTTGTATTTATAGAAGAGTATTAAAAATTAATGGGTATTGCTCAAATTAGATCCTATTTGGCTCAAACCTATTTAAATAACTGTCGATGTCACGTGTTAAATGATCTATATAAAACCGTTGAGAGGTTATTTGTCACATTCGCCACGAAAAAGAAAGTTCCAAGAACTGATATACAGATAACGATTGAATAAAAAATGAATGAAAATTCAAAATAAACAGATTAATGAAAAACTAATTTAATTCATAATTGTCAACACGAATATCTGTAGTTGATAATATCAGGTGACATTTCTGCAATTACATTTAGTGGGAAAAGCAAAAAAAAATCTGATGGCCATCAAAGCATTTCGAGTCTCTGACAACAATATAACTTTGTAACGATACTTGTAGTTACTAGATGGTTATATTTAATTGATTTATAATCTTTTTATGAAGAGAGGCATTCCAAAATAAGTGTTAATCATTATCATCATTATCCTTATCATCATCAGCTACTGCAAGATATCTGCTGGACAAAGGTCATTACAATGTCTTTCTTTGACGAAAAAAAATAACGCTACTCTCTGTCATGCTCAATGGATAGCAAACCCATAGTTTGCTATCCATTGAGCATGAATTAAGCATCCTTTTACTCCATCTGTTATCTTTTCTTTTTGCTATGTGTCCAGTTTCCTTCACTGTTGCCGTTTAGTCGCTCCTCTGATATCACATAGCAAGCATTATACATTCATGTAGTTCTCTTCAGTAACACCATTACTAATCGGATTAGAGTCCTCATCTTCGTTGATACAGTCCCAACTTTTCGGTCATTGCATCTTTCAGCTATTTTTTGTGTCTGTGTATTTGTTAATGTTTTCAAAATTTTGAATGGAACAATTTATTCAATCCTCTAGGGTGATAGTTCGTACTCTACTGTCCATTCGAAGGATATCTCTTAACATTTAATTACCAAAAGATTAATACTTTCAGCTCCACAGCAGATTAGCACACACACACACATATATATATATATATATATATATATATATATATATATATATATATATATATATATATATATACGAGGACTGTCTGAAAAGTAATGCTGGGTCTGCTGTGTGAGCTGCGGGCGAAAGAGGAATAAGAGGATTGTCTTATCGTCTTACATGATATCTTGGGATTATATAAATCTTAGCGCTTGCTTCGTCCATTGCGCAAGAAGAGATGAGTGTTGTGTCAGGAAAAATCGTGACTGCTTCACCACGACAAAGAAACTGTTCACAATGTCCTGAACATCCGACAGCTCCTGGCCGAGTAGACATCGCCGTACTGGAATAACCTTCCTATTCACCTGTTCTTGCCCCGTTTCAGTTTTTTTCTTTTCCCCAAACACGTCGTTTTGAAAGCGTGGAGACCATCAAGAGGGTTATAACGACGAGCTAAAGAACTAAACGTTTATCCGTTTTAAATTATTGACGTTCAATTTACTATTACTTGGACAAAACATTTCCATTGACAGATTAAATAAACAGAACCATTAAAATCTGTTTACAGTATCTTGAATGTACTAACTTGATTTTATTTTTTACTATTGTTCACCAAAGCCTAGTAGCCACTCAAGGCAGAAGATTACTCAATAATGTTGAAAGAATGGATCAAAAGGTGGGTATTATGAAGATATAGTGGGTAGGGTAATAATTAATGCTCGTGATCGGGGAAGAATTATCTCAGGAGACCATTCCATAAAGCAACAGTTCTGGTAATGAAGAACACTAAATGGACCTACCTCCTCACCAATGGATTATAAAAAGAATTAGGATGATCCGTCTGAATTTATGCGTCCTGGTGGATCCGAGATGAGAAAATCCAGATTAATGGAACCACGGATTATAGTTTGACCGAAAATTTGCCATGAAAATTGCATCGAGTAATGATAGTCTTACAATGTTTTGCCTGTGGAAAAGGGCCTCTAGTTTGGAAAATAAGTCACCACCCAAAAGGCCGCACTATTGTTTTTGAATCCAAGTGAGATTAAGGTAGCGCTAGGTTATGTGCATATTTTTTCTGTTATGTATCCACTTCTCACCCTCCAGTTATGGGTTAAATAACAGAGCAGAGAGATTTTGTAGAAAATTCATCATTTATCACGACCTATCCTGAAGTTGATCTAAGAAAGTCGAAACCTCGGACAATATTTCTAGTAGTTTTCCGAATATATTTTACGAATTGAACTTCGGACAGTTTCAAAGGGAATTTTCCTCTTTGTCTGAGAAGTATTATTCTTAATTTGTTAAAGTTGATCAAAAAATTAATCGACACAAAATGTGTTGTCTTTAACATTTGCCTTAAAGAAGATTTTCTGTCTAAACACACAGAATACACACACACATATATGTGTATGTGTGGTTGTGTGTGTGTATATATATATATATATATATATATATATATATATATATATATATATATATATGAAAGAAAGAGGTTGTATTGTTTCCAACGAGAGAAAAGTGTGTATATTAAAAAGAAGAGAAGAGAGGTGCCATAAACGTTTTTGGTTGTAATGTGGATTTATTTAGAAAAAAAATATTATGCTTTGTTTTACAATGTAAAACAAAGCATAATATTTTTTTCTAAATAAATCCACATTACACCTCTCTTCGCTTCTTTTTAATATATATATATATATATATATATATATATATATATATATATATATATATATATGTGTGTGTTAACTGGAGTAACATGATTTTGTAGCAGCCTTCGTTTATTTCAATTTCAACAAGAAATCATTGGATTTTATAAAGAATACTTTATATGCAAATTTGTTTACACTTCTAATCTTTATATCTGAGTTTGTTTTTATGTTTCTATCTCTGAATATCAATTCAGATTGATTCCAGTTTCACGATTTGCTTCTTCGAAGAGACTTGTGCCAATTCGTCATCAATCTTTTTTTTTTCCGTTTCTTTCTTGATCACTATTAAGTGGAAAAATATTTGCAGATGACAAATTAACTACGTGCCTTTCTCAAGAAGACTTTTGAAAATTACCGTAATGAGAAACACCGTCGCGCGTACAAGTAACGATTCACGCGCGTGCATAAAGCTATTGCGCACAGAATGACGAACAAAGCGATGTTTGTATTGATGAATGCATAGACAGAATTGTGTTCACTCAAACGAGGATTTAACCTGCTGTATTTACTTCAAATCCTGTATATAATTCTTCTCGTTCTTTCTTTGTTTCACTCTTTTAACTCAATCTCTGTCATACTCGTCTCGTTTTTAATAACTCGTTGGCATTTTTCTTCCCTCTCAACAAATGAAATAATCGCCATAATAGCAACCGTAGGAAAAATAAAAACTAAATAAATGCAAAGAAAATCATTAAAGCGTAAGATGTATTACGTAAAGATTAGAACCGCTTTAGTGCATCAGTTTGGTGGCTTGATTGCACCGAACGGACATTAAGATCCGTTTTCTTGATTTATGTCGTTATTTCGCGTGACCAATTATGTGCTAATTGCAGGAATCTAATGACACAAAGGCTGACAAATGGCGTGACTATTGACTCAATAGTTAAAGCAGTATTCTGTTGGCCAACATACGAAAGGCTCTATCGCAAATTCATTTTCTTCATAGATGGGTTGTTTTTTTTTAAATCGCTATCACCCCATGCAAGGTAGTAAAGATACTAAAAACAAGGGGCTACAGAATGTGAAAGAATTAGGAAAAGAAACTTTAATAATGAGTAGGAAGAGAAAAGAGTAATGAGAACAGTAGATATCGATTGACATTGCATTTAAACATTTGCAGATTAAAGTTGGCGGGAAAGCATAGAGACGGAAGAGAGTTCCACAAGCGAAAAGTGCGAGAAAAAACTGTTAGAATAGAATCTACGGCTTCATCTAGCCAGCTCCATTGTAATTATAAAGTGTAATATTTATTTGAAAGAAAAGAAACACCAATCCAATCACTGTTACATTATTGGTCTATTTAATAGAGAAATTAATAAAATCCGTTTCGATTATCATTTCTTTCAAAACGATAAACTACATCCGACAGCAATGTCTCTGATAGGAAGATTCGAAGTTTTGAGAAGCGTGAATCCAACTCTTACTTGCTGCTGTTCCCAGGTTCAATCTAACACTGGGTGGTAGCACCTGTTAGGGTCTCCGCTATGGGCAAATACTTAACCTCCTAACAAAAGCAAAACACTATGTAAGTATAAAAATACATTTGTATAATTAAAATTTAAGGAATACAGTTTTCTATAAAAAAAAATTACCAACAGTACCTATTTATAATAAAATGACCAACGATATAATTTATCAGTAGTTGAAGGCATATAATTGCGTTCAAAATACTTAGATTCCGGCATAGAGGTTGATATACCGCTAAACAAAATGAATCAAGATGAAATAGCTCTTTCATGACATTAATCCATATAATATCCTACAATTTCTTACATCAAAGAGTATTCCAAAATATACTTTCAACAAAGCTACTACATAAAACACACATATAACCGTCTCTCCTAATTATATCCACATAAACATGTATATGTATTGAATATCATGTACCATGTATTCAATTGTGAAAGCAGAATGGCATTTTTATTACTTCAAAACTCCCCCAAAATTAAATTCCATCATTAAATGACACATGAGGAGATGATATCCCGTTAAACAAACATTTCTTTGAAGTAAAACATATAAAGTAATTCCTTCTGGCTACTTCCTCCTTTTTCTTCTTCCAGTGCCAGAAATTGCAAAAATGTGTAAGAACAACAAACATAAAAGAATATTAATTTAAAACTAACGTGTGAAAATATAAGGGTTAAACCTGAAGAAGCTGATAATATAGCTTACTTTATAGTCTACATGTTTAAAACCAAAAGACAATTATTAGCTTATTCGCTGTTATTTTATTGATTATGTAACGCTCCCTTTTGTAAATTCGCGACTGGGCTTCATTTTGTCTTCCGCATAATTCTGTAGCTAATAAATGTTTTTCAGCAATGCTGTTTCGTCTGAGAAAATCTTTTCGTCAGCGAAGGTTGGCGCTGAAATTATGAAGAATGATTGGAATTATGTGAAGACAAATAAGATCCCTTATGTTATTTATAATGATCATCACATCAGTAACAAGCAAAATACGACCCTTAATATAAATAATATAAGATACTAACAAAAGTCATTACAACGAAAAACTCAAAATACTTGAATCAATTATTATACCATTAAAAACATTCAGTAAATGAAATATGTGTGTGTAATGTATATATAATTTTCGTATGAAATAATAATAATAATAATAATAATAATAATAATAATAATAATAATAATATGTATAACATAATTTATACATTCTTTTTTCGGTGTAATCACGCTCTGCGTGTTCGTGCTACGAGTGATTACATTTATATGCTACAGGTATATTAGAATTTAAGATCTAATGGTCCAAAAATGCAACCACATAGCCAACAAAATTTTGTTTACTGGAAACATTCAGTTCTTGATAATGACCGAGATCGTCGAAAGTACTAGAACAGAGACAGAAGAAAATCATTGATTTAACTTTTTAACCCACAGTTTTTTGTTTTTTTTTTTTAGTTTTTGTTTGTTTTTTTTGCTTGTTTTTCGATTTAGATGTACAACTCATTTGAAAATTATTAAAAAAATACTTAACAAATTAAATAGACAAATATTATCGGCTGGATTTAACACCCAATACACACACACATATATATATATATATATATATATATATATATATATATATATATATATATATATATATATGCGATTGCGTGTTTCTATGTTTATGTGCCTACATGTGCGTGTTTGTTGTTTCATAATTTTGTATATGCACAGGGTTGTATATGCTTATACACTGTATATATATATATATATATATATATATATATATATAATTATTTATTTAAAAATATGCTACATAAGAGGTCTCATGTTTCGAAACAAGAGCCGAAAACTTCAAAATAATATTTGAATTAACTTGAGTTAAAGTAGGCTCTGTTCCATCTATTTTTAAATAAATAATTATATTTATGCTCTACTTTCGTATCGAGCACTATTTTTTAAAAATAATTACAAAAATACTAAGGAACTTTGGATTATTTACCAAACCAGTTTTATTCCTATTTTCTACAATATTTTCATATATATATATATATATATATATATATATATATATATATATAGCGAGAGTGAAAGAGAGAGAGATAGTGAAGGAAATTCAACTAATAACCTGATCTTTCTCTCAAAAACAGTTTTACATAATTTGATTCATTTTACTCCAACTACAACACAAGGAGCTGGAGGTAAATATGCCTCGTCACAAGTAATAAATAAAACGAAGGAAACGTTTTTATTGTTTTTCTTTGCATGTGTTTTTGCTGCATTGATTTTATTGTTACTTGAGGTCAGAAACAACCGAATCATTTTTATAATACTTTAAGTATCCTCCTACTGAGACAATCTACATTAAACAATTATTTCGAAAACTTCTTTAAACAAACAGTGTATAAGAGAGACATAGAACGAAGGTCACATGTTTTTTTTTGTTTTTGTTTTTTCAAATATATTGCAAGGCATTTTTAAATTTTCACTTTTCCTTTATTTGCTGCTGTTCGTATTAAATATTCGAATACGAACAGCAGGAAAAATGAAAATTTAAAAACTTTGTCATACATTTTCATGGTAACAGCTAATAATGCTTTTTTGTACTTATTCCGTTTTCAATCTTTTTTGTTATCAATATATTTGCATGATATTTAACTATACACGTATATTTCGGTTTCTTTCTTTGAAAACCGTGAATAATCATTCACTTATCCTGTTGAATTTTAAATTTATCTATTGGTAGTCTAGTGGTCATATAAAATAAAATTTCATGCTCTTATTCAATGGAATGGACAGAAGACATATCACAAGGGTAAAACAAGTTAGAAAAATAACTGATATGAGATTTTTACAGTAAGGTTCGACCTGTAAAATGTCCGGGAGCCACTCGAGGTAGAGGGTTATGTTAGAAGGCAATTTGTGCGGATAGGAGGGAGAGATAACAAGTAACCCCATTGAACGTAGAAACATCCTCTGTGTAGTCGGTTCCACAGAGTATGGGCTTGCAGAAAGAAACTGATTTTGTGGAACTTACATCTCACTGTTGGAATACGGAGGGAATGTGAACGGTTTGCTACTATGGAAGTGGCATGGCTAGTCCTAGTCCTGAAGGTTTGAACTGGCAGGATCAGGGAATGTAGTTTTTTTCGAGCACTTTCCGTTGAAGTAGCAACAGCTCCATCCTGTCTCCATCCTGCCTGTGGGAGAGGGGTTCAAGGGTGGAGAATAATTCACTACCTACAAGGACTCGGAGACGCTTTTGGACTCTATCGAGACTGGATAATGATGTATGAGTAGATCTCGCCTAGATATGACAACAGTACTCCATTTTCAGCCTGATCTGTCTCTTGTAAAGGTAGAGAAGAGCAGGAAGAGTCTTACTGCTGTGGTGCAGGGAGCCGACGATAAAGAGAATATTCTATATCAGAAAATTTAATAAAGTTTTCAGGTCGAAAGTTCCGGAAAGCTTTAGGACAGATGCCTAAAGAAAGCAGAAAACGACAACAGTTGAAATATGACGATACCAATCAAATAAAGGAATCAGTTGGATTAAATCCGTGTCTAATAATTCAACTCCCAAATTCAGGCAGAAGTCTCTTATTCCTGTGACTGAGGTGTGTATATGCGTGCGTTCATGTGTCCATCTGGTGAATCGCCTGCATTAATTTTCACCAAGAATCAAATTGTTTTCGCGGTATATATTCATTTTTTTACTCGGTATCACCCCAAGCCACTAAGACACACGGGGTTACAGGGTGTAGAAGAAGAACAGAAACATTAATAATGAGCGGGAAGTGAAAAGAGTAATCAGTTGGACAGTAGACAACGATTGACATTGCATTTTTTTGCAGATTAAAGTTGGCTGGAAAGCATGGAACTCGAATGGAGTCCAATAAGCGAGAATTGTGAGAAATGAAACTGATAGCAAAGAATTTACGGTCGCATCTAACCAAGTCAACTCTAAATTGATGAGATCTTGACACCAGACTAGTACTACGCTTAAATGAAAAAAAAAAGTCTAGTTATCATAGCAAAGCGCTCACCTGTACAATTACCATGAAATTATTTATAGAAATGACACAGTGAGATAACATTATATCAGTGGGAAAGTGACTAAAGCCGTACCGCTACATCAGGACCAATAATATTATTGATTCTTCTTTGGATTTAATTAAGGAACTCAAAGTAAATAGCAAAGGCACCGGACTATATGTTGTAGCTATATTCTAAGCATGAAATTATTTTGAAATAATCTTCCTTGGTTTTTACAGTAGATAAAAGTGGAATAAAATTAAAATAACGTGAACTTACTGGGACTAATTAAATAAACGAAACAAGAAAAATACGTATTTACAAATAATATAAAAAAATTGTGACGTTAGGAAGTGAATTTTGAATTCTGTTAAGATTAGCGAATCCACTCACGACACGGCTTGCTATTCTTTACAAGAAGATAATTGGATTCGTTATTCTTTACATGAGAATAATCTGGTTTGCTGTTCTAGACATGAACATTTTGGTGCAAGATACTTTAAGGTCCAATAGCTATTTTCATGTAATGGTTTTAATTTATTAATTCAGATATTCAGAAAACTCAAGATAGGCAGATCTCCATTCAGGGAGGTTGTGAAGTTATTACTTGGGGTGGATAGCTTACCAGTGATTGTATAGATGAAGAACAAAATAACATGTGAATCACGTAATACATTTATGAATTGGACAAAATGCAGAATCATACTGGGCAAGCCTAAGGCTAAAATTAAGACCATGCGAGGATGCAGGCGCAATTTTGTACCAGGTTATTTAAATCAGTTCATGTGGATGAAACGAAATACGGTTAACAGGCTTTGGGCTTCTGTAATGTAATTATTTGTTTGTTTTTTTTTTAATATGTTTTTCATGGAAAGTAAATATGTTATTTTAATTGTTCATTTATCAATAAACGAGTTCAGTTATATTTCCAAGATTGCTTTTAATAAACAGAACATTATTTTGTCAAGGGTTTGCTATTCTTTACATGGAAATAATTAGGTGCGCTGTTCCTGACATGGAAATGCTGGATTTGTTAATCTTGACAAAATCCTGAATTTTAATACAATTTTAACATAGGACTACAGGACAAGTTACTTTTGAAAATACTTTTCCAAGATTGTACAATATTAAATTCATAACATATAACAGTTCGTGACGTAGTAGAAAAATAAGAGAAAACTTAGCTTCTTTGTAGAAAAAATATGGTTTCACTACATGACAGTTTCATTTTGTGTGCAAACGTAAAAAAGGCGTATATTTTGTGCAAATAAACATTTCTGCATTTGTCTTTAAGAATGATTTGCTGAATATATGCTGCGTATTTTTGTTTCCAGCTGCGATGAAAATGTATTAACAATCTTGGAAAATAAAGCAAAATACATTTATCTTCAAAGCAAAAGAAAACTTTGTTTATAACATATCCATTTCTTTATATATAAATGCGTTGCTCCCAGCAGTATATTGCTCTGAGCAACCCTTTGACTTATAACTTTAAAGACGGATATGATGCAGCTAGATAGATACATGAACAAAGATATATAGATAGATAAATGAACAAACTAAGATAGATAGATGATAGAAAGATAGATAGATTTTATATTCTCTTCGTTAGGCCATTGGATTTTTCTTTAGAGATATACTGAAAAATATATGCTTTATATACACCAAATATATTTACTGCAATATAAAAAAAAATACTCAAATGTCTTCTGATATGAGTAACTTCGAAATGCTAACGTTCACAAAGCTGAAGAGCCACTCATAATAGAGTTACTAAATGAGGTGTGTGATTTCAATATAAGAGTAGCTAGTAGGAAGATTATAAACATATGGAGAACAGTTAAATACTGACTGGAAAGTTTTTTTGGGTTTTTTGGGGGTGGAGATTGCTTGATCTGAACTTCCTCCTTACCATTGGAATACGGAGGGAATCAGGGTGATTCAACTCCGTGTTAGCAAGGCGAGTTAACAGAATATCCTGAAATTGTGTTTGCAAAGGTTAATGTATGTCTTTCGTTGTGCACAACATTTGTAATTATATATTCTGCAAACATAGACACCATTAAATATGGGTATGTCTAACCTGAATAACAGCTGAAATAGTTGCGTATCTTTCTATGGATATGGTCGATTCGAAGTCAAGAATTGGTGAATGTCGCCATTTTGAAAGAGATTCGGATATAGAGCATCACAATCTTCCTCCACCAATCGCTCATATTATATGGCCTTGTTTCAGACTAAGCTAACCTTTCTAAATACCTGGATAAATGTGTGCGTATATAAAAATGTTTAATTGCATATTTTGAGAGAAAATATAACAATATATAGACGTGTAGTTCTCTAAATAATTAATATAATTAGATATGCTGCTAAACAAAAAAATAGTCACGTTCATCAAGTTTATCATAATAAGATTTTAGTCTATGAATAATGGAATACAAGTAACATGTCCCTACTTGAAACACGAAAACTACGTCAAGCTTGCGACCGTTTTTTTTTTAATTATAAAACCCAAGCCATGACGTCTCTTATTGATACAATATCTCGAGTGACAATGAGAGAAGGAAACTTAATGTGTTTCTTGTTTCTTGTAACTCATTTAGACTCTTTTTCTCTTAATGTTTCATTATAGTTAAACCTATACAACCCTTATCTCTCTGTCTCTCTCTTTCTCTCTTCCTCTCTCTCTCTCTCTCTCTCTCGCTCTCGCTCTCTGTCCCGTACTTCCCCAGACTTTCTCTTTCTCATCATGTCTGTCTGTCTGTCTCTGTGCGTTTATTCATCTCTATACCTGTTAATTTCAACCTGGCCATGTCTATTTCCTAAATATGTCTAAATATATTCCTAGCGTGACTGTGAAGTCAAATATAATCTAATAATAGGATAAGCCATTTATTGGTTTGGAAATTAGGTCTTCTTATCTAGTTCTTCTTTGTCCATTAATTCCATTCAGCAGCATGATTTTTTCAAAATAAAAAAATACCTTTTAGAGCATACATACATACATACATACATACATACATACATATATATATATATATATATATATATATATATATATATATATATATATATATATATATATATATATATATATAAATGACGGACAAGGAAACTGTTATTATTTTTTTATTTAGTTCTCCCAACGTTCTTGCATTTTTTTTTTTCATCTGGTGGGGGAGTGAGGGAGTAAGTGCGGTTTTCCATTTTTTGTAATAAACCTACATGATTTTCGGAAATTACACCATATTTACGTTATAATTCATCACCCCCCCCCCCGAATATGTAAAAGTTATAAAATCGGTTTGTCAGTTTGTTTATTTATTTATTTGGTTTTAATTTAGGTTAATTTATTTTATTTGTGTTTTTTTTTTATTTATTTATTATACTGTATATTTTATTTACTCTTTTCGGTTTTCGATTTTTCAATAGAATAAATAAATAACAAAATCAAATAAATCAAATAAATAATAAACAAATTATCAAACGATTATGACTAAAATATTAGTTAGACTATAAAAATCAAACCAAAAATCGGAAAAACATAGCTTTAACTGTTATATAACAACAACAAAAAAATACAACGTTACTTAAAGTCGAAAAGTTAGGTGGCCAGATGTAAAGTGTGATGCGGTCGCAGAAATTGTCTGGCAGCCATGACTGGGTCCTCCTGCTTCTGTAGCATGGTGTAGTGTTCTGTTGCCAGATATAGATTCTTCCTGCAGCCACCCTCCTTACTCAGGGACGCACTACCTCCTCAATACACTTGTTATCAGCCTCCGTGTTGAATCTGAAGCCCTGTGGGAAGATGAATGCAGGCATCATTAGTGACCACTCCAAACATCATGATGTTGACTGCATATATATGTTTCCGAATCCTCTGCACTGTCCTCAGATTCACACCCAAACACTCCAAAATATTCGTATTGGATCTTCCGGCGCGAATGCCAAGCAGTAAAATAAGCCGTTTCTAAATTTCTGGTTGAATGAATTGCGTCATGTTTCTCTTTTTCTCACAGACGGTGCCCAATTGACACTACCATGCTATGCAGTTGATAAAACTAAAAGCAAAAAAAGCGCAAGCGCGAAATTAGAAATATAAAATGACGACAATTTACTCATCGCTCCATATATATATATATATATATATATATATATATATATATATATATATATATATATGAAAGGGATATTTAGGTGTTCTCCTTATTTAAAACTAGAAAATCTCGGCTAGTAGAAAACATTTGTACTGTTTAAAAACAGTGACGTCTACGCAAACTAGCGTATCCACTAAATATAATATTTATAGCAATAAGTAATAATGTCTGATTATTATACATTCATTTGTTTGGAGCTAATTTGTTAACGTTTCGAATTCGAAAACAAAGTCAGCAGATACGGGCTTTGAAATACTGGAACGCATTAAGGATAACTGACCTTGACTTCACTGTAATCCCTCCGGAGCTAAGCAAACTAAAAAGTGATTTCCCATACATAATGAGGATACAGGCACCCACCACGTCGAAACTCCAATACACTTTATAAAGTGCCGGTAGGCAACAATTTTAATGTTTAAATATCAGATAGGTATACTCAAGCACGTGTAGCATATTTTGGGTGCTTCACTAGGGGTAGATTAATTTAAGATGAATTTACATAGCAAACAGGGCCAGCCTATTAATTATGAAAAAAAAAAGTATTTGAAAAAATGTCAACTAGAGTGATTAATATATAGTAATATGAAAACGTTTTGAATATAAAGTTTAATAAGATAACATTTACCGGCCTGAATATCCGGGAAATTTCATAGAGAATATGTGTCCTCCGATAGGAACTTAACTTGTATCCTCCACGGAACCGTCACAGTCTGACGTAACCAAATGTTATACAACGTTTCCTTTTTATCTAACTTGAACTGTTTTAGGAGTTCTTTTCTTGTGCAGTTTACTTAGGATTCTCTCCAACTACTACTTGTAGAAATTGAATATGGACAGATCATGGGCTCCCTGATTCAAGAAAATATTTCCCAATCGAAAATATCCAAGACTCTCAACATATGCAGGGACTTAAAACATAATTTGCATAGATAGACCGAATATTTCTAACTGTTTCTGTTGTCGAATGGCCTTTTTTTTAAAGGAGCAGCCCAACATGGAAATTAAAATTGTAGATATCGAAGTAAACAATTATAACAATTTAACTGATAAGCATTGTAACAGAAAATAAAAAGTGCGATGGTGAAATCTAAAGGCGCATTGGGATAGAGAAAAACGCCTTCCGAAATTTAAGTAAAGTTTTAAGAAATACACTATTTTCGTTAGAAACATAAAGAGTACTGACTTGTCATGTAATATCAGTCCTCCTATAAGGCAGTGAATGTCGGACAATTGCCTCACAAATGAAGATGACACTTGAAGCAGCAGAAATGTGATTCTACAGAAGGATTCTGAGAATACCTTGGACTAAACATGTGCACAACGACGAACTTTTAGAAAAAATGGAAAGACAAAAAGAAGTTTATACTTAACATCAGGAAGAGTAAGCTGAAAATTCCAGGGCAAATAATGAGGAAAAACGGTTTGGAAAATGTGATACTCACATGACTGAATGAAAGAAAGAGTGGCACATTCAAACAACGCGAAACCCTACATGGCAAGCTTGAATGAATGGATAGAAGATCCGGTTTTGGGAGAGAGAGCAAAAAGATAATATTTCTAAAAAAGTTACAAAAGACGGGAAATTGTGGATAACCAATGAGGAGTAGTAGAAGTAGTAGTAGTAGTAGTAGTAGAAGAAGAAGAAGAAGAAGAAGAAGAAGAAGAAGAAGACGCTGGAATTATATAAAAATAAACTATATTAATCTAAATGCAACAATTCAATAAAAACGGTCGATTTTTTGACAAATCGAAAAAGTGTCATTTCCCATAACGACAACGCAACACGGCATGTTGCAAAACAAACCTTACAGAAAGTTGAAGAGTTGAAACGGGAAACCTTCCAGCATCCACCGTGTTCTTCTGACTTGATTCCTTCCGATTTGGATTTGTTCCAGTTACTACAGAACTATTTAAATTGACAAAACATTTGACTCTGTACAATAAGTCGAAAACTTCCTCACAACTTACTTCCAACAAAAGGAAAAACACAAACCTTCTGCGAAAATAGCATCAACAAGCCTTTGAATAATGAGAAACGGTTGTTAGAAACAATGGAAACTATGTATTTGACTGATAATTTTTGTGTGTGAGTATGTATAATTTTGTTTTTATTTTTTTAATCTTGGATGAACTTTTGCAATCCTTTTATACTTTGTAAAAAATAAGAGTTTAATTGTTCACCTTACAAAAACATAGGTTTTAAGCATATTCTTTTCTTTCAGATATTCTAAAGGATTTGATAAAAAACTGCGAATTCTACCGAACGAAGACTGATGATGTTATTATTAAACAAGGAGACAAAGGAGATGCGTGAGTACCTTCGGCGCCTATGATTTGCGTGTGACATGCT
Organism: Acanthosepion lycidas; assembly: GCA_963932145.1. Lineage (NCBI taxonomy): Eukaryota > Metazoa > Mollusca > Cephalopoda > Sepiida > Sepiidae > Acanthosepion > Acanthosepion lycidas. The sequence goes on along the minus strand of OZ010592.1, from coordinate 69,309,826 downwards.
TTAATTTTCAGAAATGTACTTCCCACTATTATTCCTAAAATCAACTATTTATGAGTAGATATTTTCTTTTCTGTGGGTACAGACATTAACAGACAACCAGACACAATTATTCTATGAAACGTAGCTAGACAATAAGGAACCACATATCATCGCCTTTGTACTTTTTAATCCGTCAGATGCGCATTTAATTCGATTCGAGAACTCGCAATATCCCAAACCCTAAGTTAAATGGACGCCATAGTATGATTAAATAATTTAAAACAATGAGACTCTTAATATTCTTCGAACATTAAACTAAAAGAGATGCTCTCGGTAAATATTTTAAGATGTTTTTTCTTTTTCTTTTCTTCTTCGTTTTCTTTATATCGTGTCCCTTCAGGGCGATGACGGTCGTGGCTCTCCACAATGTTATGTTTTTGTGTCTTTTAATACATTTTGTTTTTTATTACTTCTCCAAAAATTTGATCCTCCATCCACCTACTCAAGATCCCGAAATGAGGTATGCATTGTTTTCCTTCTTGCCTATCTTGTAAGTATCAAATTTTTCAAGCACCTCTTTCTTATGCCCTAGAAATTTCAGTTGTCTCTTACTGATTCTAAATATGTGTCTATTTTATTTCTATTTTCCCTAAAAAATCGTCGTTGTTCACATATTCAGTCATTTGTATTCTCAGCATCCTTCCGTGTCTGTTCTTCATCTGTGAGGAGACTATCAAGCATTCATTGCCATATAGGGGGACACATAATACATAAGAGTTCAGCATTATCTTTGTTTTTACCGATCTTTTTCTATTAGTACTTTGCTTAAACATTAATTACGACTTTCTATATAGGGCGTCATACCTCAAGTATTTAATAAAAATGCAATATTGTTTTTACATATATTTATATAAGCTATTTAAGTTTTTATATATACAAGAAACCAGTTTTCAGTTCGCCCTGCGTTTGCATGGACTATAAAAAAATAACCACAAGGCCAAAATCTTTAAAAAAGTGGAATTTGATTCCAGAAAGAATGGCCAGTTGTATGTTGCGTAAAAATCCTCAGAATTTATTCTTCGCTGTTAAAAAAGAAAAAAAAAAGAAATTGTCTTAAAAATATTGTTTACAATGAAGTCCTATAAATAAATTATTAAACCGTAAGGTTTCTGTCATCGTATTTTTCCAAATAAATCAGCTTATTCAAATTACATCGATTGTTTTACGAAATTGAACAAAATGTAGAGTTTGTAAATTTTTGACAAAAAATGCTAGCGATAACTTCAACAATACTAAATACTGCGAGAATTTTAACATGCACCAGCGTGTTGTACAAGAATTCTAGTTTATTAAAATATCTTATGGATGCAAATATGTCATTTTAAATGTTCTAGATGGCATAAAATATGTTTTAAGTTATGTGCACGCTATGCATATCTATGTGCGTATATTGTTACTTATTACTGAGCAGGCAGGATTGATTTAAGCTTTAAACCAAACAGACTATAAAAACCATTTCTATGTTAAATAGTGGATCGTCAAGAGATTCTCGAAAATTTCAATCGCTAATCTACTTTAACAGCACCAATAAATATTTTCTGGATAATTTATTAACAATATGCAATAAAACTCCTTTCCCGTGCTCGACTTTCAAAGAAACTGGCATTAACAGTAAAATAACTGAAACTTGTCATTTAAAAAAAAAAGGTTTTTGATTGTCGAATTAAATTCCAAGCATATTTTGCTCGAGGGAAAGTGCAATATTAATTCTGCCATTGGGTAAAAGGTCGAAAGTGAATCTTATGTTTCTCTTCCGTACCAGTCGGCTCAAAAATAAATAATGTTACTAGTACACACACGTACACACACATATATATATATAGTGATTTTCCAAGCGTAACTCTGATGTGGCACCCAGTGAGATCGAACTCACTACTCAGTCGTAACTGTAATATATATATATATATATATATATATATATATATATATATATATATATATATATATATATATATATATATATATATATATATATATATATATATATATATATATATATATATATATATATATATATATATATAACTGTAGAATATTTTCACATGTAGAAAATTTCAAGTTGCTGGCGACATTTGTTTGTTATCCATAGATACTTTGTTTCAATAAATTAATTTTGTTTACATAGGACGAAACGCGTCGACTAATACTACAGTTTTGCTATTGTCTTTTTGTCCTTTATACATCTTGCCTTTTTCGACAGGTTAATTCTGAGAAATTTTAACATATATATAAACGTATGTGTGTTTATATATATATATATATATATATATATATATATATATATATATATATATATATATATGGTGTATCAAAATTATACTCCAGCTCGAAAGTGAATATTAATTGAGATACGTCGAAACAAATATTTTGATATCTAAAGAAAATTTTAAGTTACAAATGCATCAAAAATGTAAATGACATAAATGGCGCGAAACTCATTCAGAAAGATTTAAACTGTCAGCTCCAGACAACCTGGCATTATGCCTAGAAAGCTTGTCTCGCTACAATAATTCCAACTGAGTAGTGAATTCAATCCTCACTAGATACCCCATACTTTCGGCCTTGTGTTTCTTGGCTGCAGTTGGAAAATCATTATACAACAGCTTTTCTCAGATCGATGGTTGAAATGACTTCGAACGAGTAAAGACTGTAGGTCTCAGCTCGGATTATTCTTCGAATCTTAATTATGTCTTTTTATTAACTTCAAGTTACATGTGCTATCTGTTTAGTAGCTTGTGTCGTTGAAAGCCCTCAAGTAATGCGATTTCTTTTGTTTGGTACAGTTCTTTATTTTTTATTCTGTAGCGATAGCACATGTAACTCGAAGTTAATAAAGTCATAATCAAGCTGCTGACGTTCCACACTACTTCAAACAAAAGGTTAGGATGGAAACACTCATATATATACTGGAAAGAGCGATAACGATTTCATAAATTTCAATCGAAAGTATCATTGGCTGTTTGGTCAATGAATATGGAATGTATTCAGATAATGGAACGGTTAATATTGCCATTACCGTTACCAAACTCGGTGTTTTATGTGTGCCCAATTACAGCATTTGTGCGTTAAGGGTTCATGCAGATTTTCTTTACTTTTTTCTCTGCTGTTTGCATCGCGTGTACAATAAAAATTTTGATTAAAAGCACAAATCAATTTTATGGGAACCATAAAATGCGCCTGTTGGCATAGTTATGCTTTGTTTCAGTATTCGCATTAGTGTATTTGAAAGAAAGACGGAATATCGAATAGTAGTTAATATATAACGGGAAGGGTGAAAGGGTTGTAGAATAAAATAAGGTAATTTATAGGAGAGAAACTTGTGGAAAGAGTAACGGAAAAACCCAGTATAAAACTATGTGTTTATGATAAAAGGATCTTATCCATTGGGATTCATGATTCAGAATTAATTGAAGTCTATTAAGCAGTTATTGGCGGCTATAAATCATAAAAGAATACATTTGTTTAAACATGCATGCGTTAACAGGTAAATAATTCGTTTGTTGTGAGTGAAAAGATCGATCTTCCACTGGTGAAGAGCAGTATTCACACAGACATACACACACACAAACACATTCTCCCAATCATTCTGGCTTTCTCACTATCTTTTGCCCTCTCAGAATACGCAGACACACACATACACACAGACACACACACACACACACGCACACACACACACACACACACACACATATATATATATATATATATATATATATATATATATATATATATATAAACCTGGACAATGAGGTCAAACCCAGCGGCAAAAGTCTGTTTCATGCTTAATCCCCAGGCAATACACTCTAGCCAGATATTGTGTACTTTAAAACTTATGCATCCGTTAAAACTATATTTTTCTCATGATATCACACAGACACACAAATAAGCGAAAACACACTAATATATATATATATATATATATATATATATATATATATATATATGTGTGTGTGTGTGTGTGTGTGTGTGTGTGTGTGTGTGTGTGTGCGTGTAACACACTTTAACCGCTATTTTTATTGGATACTCATGTCTGAGTAGACGTACGATTTATTTATTAAAATATATTTTTTATTTTATTCTACATTCCTAAATATTCAAGAAAACTTATTAAAGAAAGCTACATGCTCTCAGGATTCGAACCTGCTGCATGGCTTATATTTTTCTTTAATAAGATGTCTCTTAAATAAACATTATTTTACTCCACATTCTCCATGTATATATATATATATATATATATATATATATATATATATATATATTCACGTATATATATATATATATATATATATATATATATATTATATATATATATATATATATATATATATATATATATAAAGAAATAGTCTTAAGGTGTGCTATATTTATGGAATAAAGTGCTCAATATCAGAGGTAGAGCGTGTGTAAATATAAAAGTGAGCATAGAAGTCAACACTTAGAGGCGACAATCTGTTTCATGCTATACGCAATCGTCAGGCCACATATGCTGTTATTTTTCTCGGCTATTTATATATATACGGGTTAGTGGTTCATTGTGGGTATTCTGTTATGGCTGTTATTTTATATATATTTTTTTATTTTATATTATTTAAAAAAATTTACTCTCAAACTGAATAAAAAAATTTACTCTCAAACTTACAATCCACTTTCTAAAAGAACTTTGGTATATTTATTCAGCAAGTTTTCATCCAAAAGTTCTATTAAATTCAATCGAACTCATTTCTCTGTTTAATTTTGCTACTCTAATATTCATATGTATATATATATATAAGTAAATCTAGTTTAAAGAAAAATAAAGTAATAATTTTCTTTCAACTTTAATTTTTAAAAGAATATTTCCTTTCAACTTAATGAATTTCCTTTTCAATCCGTTTAACATAGTGTTTCTCCATTAATCCCATAGGTCGAATATTATATATATATATATATATATATATATATATATATATATATATATATATATATATATATATATATATGTACTGTCACGCATACGACAAAAGAAAAGAAAATTTACAGTAAACTTAAAGGTTATTATTTTAATTTTACTGATATGGTCACTGGCTAAAAAGGAAAAACAAAGTCTTACCGACAAGAAGATAGAAACACCTCAATGTAACTTCAGTCAAGAGTTGCTGAGGTTTTGCCGTATAGTTTACTTGTCAGATCACCGAACAGTAAGTAGTATATAGACTGCTCTGAAACAGATTTCTGCAACAATTGACTTCGCCAGCCGACTCGCTTAATTTTAGCACCAACCAATGAATACGAATACCAGGATGAAAGACATTTGCTTGTAAGGTCATCCGACCACATCAAACAGTTCTTTGAAGTCTTTTATATAAATGAGCCAAAAACTCATTTAAAAAAAAGGTTAATTCATAAAAATAAATACTCTTAATAATACATTCTTATAATCGCTTAATGCTTATAACTGATATTCACAATATAGTTTTTCAGCTATGTCTACACTGCTTCCATACATACATACATACATACATATATATATATACATATATATATACATATATATATATATACATATATATATATATATATATATATATATATATATATATATAGAGAGAGAGAGAGAGAGACAGACAGACAGACAGACAGACAGACAGAGCGGGAGAGTGAGAGAGATACGACAAAATATAGTTTTAAGGTATGACGTATTTATGGGTAAATATGCTCAATATCAGAGTTAGAGCGTTTTTAAATATAAAATGGCTACCGAGGTCAGAACAACAGTCTATTTCAGGCTTATACACAATATTCAGGTCATGAAAATTACGTTCAAACATGAAATAGTCTGTCATTACTAGCAGTTGACCTCAGTGTACAAACACACACACACATATACACACACACCCACTCACACACACACACACACATATATATATATATATATATATATATATATATATATATATATATCAGCTTTGTATATATAAATAGTTTATAGTCGTATCACTTCCCTTCTTGATATAGTTACATCTCTATTAACAAATCTTCTGAATGACGTTTGAAATGCGGTTAATACCTGGGGTTTGATGTTCTCTTTGCTATTTGGGCTTCAGTCAAGTCTAAACAGAGAACAAAACAGTCGTTCCAAGACAAAAATCTGGCTTGAATCGCTTATCCTGTTACTGTTTTCTTTCTTTATAATGTCGGCATTTTTTTTTTTTTTTATTAATGGCTTATCAAAGGCCACAAACCCGTAGACTGTATAGAACCATTCAGTGGGAGCAGATCAAAGGATTAAAAATCTATTTAAAACTCATTTTATCTCTGAACGGGTCTATCAAAAGAAATGATATTAAAGCATTTTCTTTTTATACTTCGCAGTTTTGTGACGTTTATTTTAGTTCTTGCCTGGCAAAATATTTGTATCGACTGTGCTTATTTTACATCATTGATAACAATTATTAGTGGTCTTTTGACCAGTTATCAATTTAATAGTCTCTTACTTTTATTGACCATCTTTTTTTTATCATTTCAACTCCAAGCAAGACGGGAATGCCACTAGTATACGGGGGATTACAGTGAGTAAAAGGATGAAAAAGACTGAGTATCGGAGGATTGAGGAAACGACAAAGATTAATGGGATTCAAGAATATAGAAGATGCCGATTGACGTTAAATTTAAACTTTTGAAGATTGCAGGTATCAGGAAAGCAACTAAACGGAAGGGAGTTCCACAGGAGGGAAGTGCCAGAAAAGAAAATGTTTGCGTAGAAGTGGTGGTTGCATTTAGCTATTT
>OZ010592.1:69275522-69298022 GCA_963932145.1 Acanthosepion lycidas | reverse complement strand
CCATATTTGGCACTGCCTAGACTTGAATAGGATTGTTTGAGATGTGTGGGGAAGAAAAGTAAATGTAATCTTTTAAGGTGCGTTCACAAGAATATTTCAACGTTATTATTACTCTGGTGTGTTTTTTATGATAAAAAACATTTAACGAATAGCAAAAGTGATGTGAAAAAAGTAATTATAAATAAACAGCAGATATGTTTAACTGTAATAACGTGTAAATATATAGTATCAAACAAAATTTCGCAATCCGAATGACAAATATTAATAGTATCACAGACAGATAAATTAATAAGAAAGGACTGGGATAGTTCGATATCAATGGGTTGCGATATATATATATATATATATATAGATAGATAGATAGATAGATAGATAGATAGATAGATAGATGGGGAGAAAAAAGAAAAATAGATAAACAGATAATTAACAGACTGAGATAGAGAGATATGAGCAGATTGATATATATATATATATATATATATATATATATATATATATATATATATATATATATATATATATATATATATATATAGAGAGAGAGAGAGAGAGAGAGAATAGATATGAAAAACTTGAGATAGAAATAATGCTAATGGAGATAAATGTTTAAAGCATTATTGCACAATATGTTAGTTCTGTTTGTTTCATTACATCCTCTCTTAATTTACACCAAATATAATACATTACATATCATATGCAGTATGTAATACAATGAAATGATATCAAAATTCTGCTTTGGATATATTATGAAATAACAATGAAACAAATAATAAAAAAACATGTTTGAAAAAAGTATAACAGTGGAATACACTATTAGTAAATAAGGGTGAACAGGTTAATAATACTTTCTCTTTTATTTTAAGCATTCTTTCTTTAAACGTTGCCTTTATTGATTTAAAATGAGAAAACATTTCTAAAATGAGAAAATTACTGAGTGATAACATTTTGGATTACAATCGTCGAATTTGTTATATTAATATCGCACATAACTTCTCTTGTTCGTATTATTTCATAGTTTTTTTGTGGTGCGAAAAATTTTTTAACCTAGACAATGAAATATTTCCAGAACACATTTGATTTTCATAAATCATTAAGAAAACATTTTTGATGCGTTCATAGAAATGAGTCGAGAGGTGGCATCGGTGGTTTTAGAGTGTGCCGTTTTCACATGACAAAGACGATGGACACAAGAACAAGACTTATCCAAACAGATAACTGAAAAATTTTATATGATCAGCGTTCCGATTTTCATGTTGAATTGATAATGTTAATTATATTTTATGAATATGTCCGGAAGATGGTTTATTAGACCGAAACGTCTGACGTTGATATATTAACATTAAAACAGCATAATTGCATATAAGGATTTCTGTTTGTTTTTGCGTAGATTTTTCTTCATACTGTCGGATCTATATCCATATATTTGCTTACATATATGTATATATATATATATATATATATATATATATATATATATATATATACATATACATATATACATACATATATACATATATATATACATATATATATACATATATACATATATATATATATACATATATACATATATATATACATATATATATATACATATATATGTATATACACATATATATATATATACATATATATATATACATATATATGCATACATATATATACATATATATATATATATATACATATATATATACATACATATATATATACATACATATATACATACATATATATATATATATATATATATATATATCTATTTACATATATATACACATATATATATATACATATGCATATATATATATATATATATATATATATATATATATATATATATATATATATATATACACATATGCATATATATATATATACATATGCATATATATATATATATATATATATATATTAGGTCGGTGCAAAAATAATATCGTTTTTTGACGTATTTTTAACGTCAGAAAACGATATTATTTTCCACCAACCTAATATATACATATATATATATATATATATATATATATATATATATATATATATATATATATATATACATATGCAACATTTCTAGAACGAAGAACTTTAGTTGGTATAGGAATAAGATGAAAACGAAAGATTCTGCACAAATATACCAAATATACACACCTATACACACGCCCACACACACACACACAGACATATATATATATATATGCATTTATATATGTATATATCCATGATAAAATGTCGGCTATGAAAATGTGTAGCAAGATTCTCGAAACAGCAATTGTTTTGAGGACGCTCGTAAATAACGAAATGTTGACAACAAAATAAAAAATAAACATCTTACACTTTTCCCCAAATTCACTCTTACATAGATAGATAGATAGATAGATAGATAGACAGACAGACAGATAGATAGATAGATAGATAGATAGATAGATAGATAGATAGATAGATAGATAGATAGATAAATAGATAGATAGATAGATAGATATGAACAGACAGGGGATAAATATATATATATATATATATATATATATATATATATATATATATATATGAGAGAGAGAGAGAGGGGGAGAAAGAGATATAGATATTAATCTGCTTATGCTTTAAAAGTAAGCAATTTCTCTAACGCTCCTTTCAAAATTGACAATGATAAATGTTGCCAAATGTCGTGGCTTGTATCAAGTCGACGTAAATTATAATGTTCAAAAAGAACTGAATGTAGCCAGCTATAAATTACCCCTGTTAGTTGTCGTTGAATCATTTCTACCAATAACTGCAGACGGTTTTATAATTTCAAAAATTTTCTGGTCAGAGAACTTGCAAATATTGTTCAATATTTGAGTATATCCCGCTATCTTCGAGTGCTTTCATTCCGATCTCGCATTTGGTAACTATGCATCTATACGATGAAAAATATCTGATATTTCCTTTCGCTGCTCTCATTTTATCATTTATTGTTTTATAGAAAATCAACCCGGTTTCAACAAATATAAAAATATTACATCACATTTGGTTGAACTTTTAGTATCTCAAAAAATGAAGGTAGACATTCCCTTCTGCCTATGCAATTCATAATTTTTTTAACTTTTTGTTAGTGCGCATCAAAATAGTACCAAATGAAATAGAGAATATCTATGGTCTTTAAAAAAATAATTGTAGAATGTATTTACCAATTTCAAATATTGACGTAAATTTCCTGTAAACTCCCAGTCGTCACCTTTGATGAATTATTCGTGTACGAATCACAAAGATTGTACCAAATAACAGAAACAACATTTATTGAAGAATTTTAACAACAGCAACAACTAAAATGGATAGAACACGCTACTCGAATAGAAAATTACATGTTAACTTTCCTCACTACTTCAAACAAAAGGTTAGAAAGGAAACCCCTATCAATACTGAAAAGAGCGATAACAGCTACTGCACTTGTGAAACCTATTATCATTGAGAATCCTTTTAAGAGAAAGATTTGATAAATAGAACTGTCAACTTGTTCAATGGATGCCGAATGTTTCCCGATAAGGAATTGACTAATAATTTAACAATTGAACAACAAAAGTGTGTATTAATGTGTGCGTAAGCATGAGACGTTGACACACTTCAATCCAGAACAAGCATTGTATATCAAGAATAAGGATTTCCTGCATATACCAATCACTTTCTATAATTTATCAAATATCAAAGGTTACATTTTGACACTCTCCACAGCCAATTCACTGACCGAGTGTCAGAATTATCCACTTTAATGTCGATATATGACATTATTATTCATACCTTTCCTCTAAGTACATTTTTTTATTGATTAAAATTCTCTTTTGATATGACCTTTTCTTCGAATATAATCTTTTTTATATCAACATCCTGGTTATGCTATTAGTTTTCCAACTCATTGGAAGTCATATATTGTAATGTTAAAATAATTTATCTGAAACATATCTGTAAGCCCATAATAATGTCATGCCATTGAGTATTTAGACTTGTGAATTTCTGTTAGGAGGCGCGGATAATGTAACGGTTATCACCACAGGAAGTTAATCTGACGTGCAGAGTTCAATTCCCATCGATTCTAGTGCATTCATTTCGTCCTAATTCTCTTGGAAACCGTATGAATCACCCTTCCTCCAACTATGGATTAAATATTTGTTATGACCAAGTAAATGGTTAAGTAATAACAAAAACCAGGTTTGCAGATATATCGCATATTAAACACTAAGTACACCAGAAGAATATTACACGACTAGTGAGAGTGTTCGAATGAACTAGCGCTCAGTCTATTGACAGTTCACTGTTCTTCGAAACTTCTCTCCCACCAAGCTTATAGTAGGCGGAAGTGTCTAACATAGACTCTTTAGAGTGAAGACACCACAACAACCCGCTTTTCAGCCTGACTCCGCATGGAGTCTTTTTTTTTTATAATTACCACACAATACTTTTTATTCAATCCTTTTCCACAAAAAAAAAAAAAAATCAGAAACTACTACTTTGAAAAAAGCTATATACAGGAATTACGTTAGCTGACATTTTTGTGCATTTACCTAGTCCTCCACTAAAAACATCGGGAATCTTTTTTTTAATTTTACCTTTCAACTTTTCTGCTTCGTCAGTCACATTTTCGACTTTTTGACATAATGAGCTAATAGGCATATTCCAAAGTTGAAACTGTTCTAACCAATCAGTCCCGAACAAATTACTCGTATTCTTCATAATATAAGCCTTTAGTTTTAAAGTATTACCTTTAAATGACACGTTCGTTATAAGTTCGCCGATAAACTTAATAGAGCTGCAAGTTACACTTTTAGCTATTCGGTTCGTTCTTAAGGTCAGTTTAGCCAGTTTTTTTTCCATATTTGATAATTAATTATGGATAAATCTAAACCCGACTCAAGTTGTAGCCTTATATTTTTGTTTAATATTTGCACTTCAATATAATTCCTGATATCACGACATTCTGATTCATCAAACTTAGTAATTTTTACAACACTTCTTTGTTTTGTTTTTAATCCTGGAGTAGGAACTTTTGTGTCCCAATTTATCGCAATTAAAACACTTTCTATGTTTAAAAGGACAATTTCTATACCAGTGTAATTGAGTACACCCTAAACATGATCTTATAAGCTAAGTAACTTTATTCTTTGTTTGGCGTATTTTTTAAAATTTTTCTTCGGCGTATTTCTTTAATGTGAGCCACGCCACTCTGTTCGATGTTTTTCGAATCCTCACTGACGCTCAGGAAAGGTTAACAATCTTCGCCAATTTGCTGTAAAGTAACGACTGGTTCGTTTTCGAACTTGTTGTGCTCCCTACGACGTATTTCGTCGTCTTTCGCTGAAATCAAACCATGGACGAAAATCAAACAATCGAGATTATTGGTGTTTAACTCTGCCAGTTTGAAATTATCGCAGCGTTTATTGCCTACGCTCGCGAAAGTAGTATAATCTTCGTCTTCCTTGCATTCATGCATTTCCAACACTTGTGAAAAATTGACGTTTTTAGACTGACAAGTTCTGTTAATGATTGAACCGCTTCTTTAAATTTCAAGTTGCTGATTTTCTTAGGCAAAATATAGTTAACAAAGTGAGTATATTCTGCTGTGCCTAATTTCCTGAGGATTAGGCGAACCTTTTTATGCTCAGCCCAACTTGCACAATCCATATTGTATAAGTACTCGTAACGTTTAAAGTACTAAGCGAATGTAATTTCTTCTTCCGGTGTAAACGTGAAGTTTTCAATCGCACTCCATATAGCGCTTTTAGAGAACGCGTTATCGCTGTCCTCATTTTGCTTTTTTTATGGACATGCCTTTGCTCATTCTGTGTTTGAAGGGGCATTTCTTCCAGTTTCTGTTGTCTAACCTGAATTTCTAGATGCAATTCCTTAAATTTATTCTGGTATTCTGCTTGTTCTCGTTGGAATTTCTCTTTCTTGATATTTCTGTTCCGACAGTAGTTGTTGTTCCTGTTTGTGTTTCAACAACTCTAACATCACACTTTTAAATTCGTCCATTTTGCTGCGTAAAACTAAGAAATGAGAAGGGAATTTTTTTTTCTCTTTACCCACTTAAATAAGTCTGTTTACTTGTACGATTCTTTTACAGAAAAATTTAAAAGTAGGAGAGGCGGTAAATTTTTACTTTACCATATCAGCGAAAACAAGTCTGTTTGACTTGTATAGTTCTTTTACTGACTTGTTGGAGTTGAAAAAAAAACAAACAATGTTCACCAAACCTTCTTCCCAACCACTGATTTGAACTTGTAGAAATCCTATTGTTTTGAAGAGTTTCTTTTTTTTCACTGTCTGTGTTTTATGCAACACTAGATACCCTTTTGTCGTAGATTTGGATTAGAATTCCTTTCTTCACCATTGTTGTAGACATTAGCAGAAAAAAATTTTGATTTAACGGGAAATCCGTTTCTTCGAATCAAACTTGCCAAGATATCAAACTTGACAAGATATCAATCAATATCGCCAAGATATTGTGACCAAGTAAATGGTTAACTAACAACAAAAACCAGGTTTACAGAAATATCGTATATTAAATAGTAAGTACACCAGAATAGAATTACACGACTAGTGAGAGTGTATCGTATGAACTAGCGCTCAATCTATTGACTGACAACTGATATTTATTCTGTAACATACAGAATTGTGGCACAATGCCGGCTGGGAAGAGGATATGGTTTTCATTAACTATCCTTGTCCTAGTGAATTAGATTCGCGCCCCATTCATTCATTACACTTTGCTAATTCACCAAAAGAACTTGTCCATCACCTCTCAATCCGGCATACACCAAAATACCACACATTCACCGGGGAGCCTACAAAAAACACCCCATGAGATAAAAACATGATGGTAGTTCAAATTTTTTTTTTTTTTTGTTTACCAAAATATATAAAAATTCAATGATTCATGTAATGATGAGGAGAAAAATAAACCCGAAAACAAACTAAAATATAACACAAAGAGAAACGCAAAAATATGTTAGTTGGACCCCCGTCCACCCCTCAAAATAAGAAAAGAGACTGACTAATGAAATGGATAGGGTAAAAATAAATGACGTAATGGGAAAAAAACAAAGGCTGACCCAGCCGAGATGAAAAAGGGGACATAAACCAAACTGGGGAGATTGGGAATCTCGACATGGGTCGTAGCCAAAGAGAGAACCGGGAACAACACTTATTCATATTAACTAGGAAAACAAAATAGTGTCTAATTTAACCAGGAGAGGATTCACAGGAAACCGCCCCGTTGCAATTAAGGGGACTTAAAAGAGAAAATCAAGGCTAGTCCCATCCTCACAAACCAGGCTCGCCTCAGTCACCCAACTTTTGCTGAAATCTATAGAAATCAAACGCTTTCGATCCAATCTGATTTTTACCCTAAGATGATGCTTAAAGAAAACAACCATATCCTGATGCGAATAACACTCATTCCGCAATATTTCCTGCTTTCGCGTCGTCCACACCACGATTCTTGCCACGGTTAGCAACATCAGAAACACCATCCGTTTTACCCCGGAGAACGAGGGCGACACATTGTCACACGCGTCCGCGAGATCGATGGACACGAGCCGATCGGGAGCGATACGAGCCGTCAACTCGCCGACATACTCCCAGAAAGGGCGCACCTTAGGACAATGGTAGAAAGCGTGCGAAGCTGTTTCCTCTAAGCCAAGATCACACCGATGAGAGTCTGGAAAACCTGCCTGGCCCCATCTGAAGAGGTAGCACGTTCCGAATCAATCGCCAGCCAAGCAAAAACTCAGGGTTGCTGAGATAATCCGCCGCTGGCGCCCAAGACCAAAAAGAGCGCAACTCCGATGCCGACAAGCCGAGCCGGTCACACAGAGTATCCTTCGCGACTTCCTCCTCTAATTCACGATACAATAATCTCCGAGGCCGAGAAAGGTCCGACCGACACTCACTGAGGAAAATCGACAACCTTCCACGGCCGCGATGGCGCTTTCCCCAAGAAATGGGAGGAGTGATGGTAAGGCTAGGGAAGGCGTCCCTAACACTCCGCGCCACAATTGAATCATCCGTCAAAATGCGGCGTAGGAAAGCCAACCTAGAGGCATGGCGATGACTCTCCAGGTGTGGCAATCCCACCCACCCCCATGACACGGACGCTGGTAACAGGCTTCTTTACAGATCCAATGTTTGCGACCACCCCACAAAAGGCTGGTCAACAAACGCTCGATCGCCTCCATACGGATCCTGCAAAGAGGAAGTACAGCTAATCGGTAAAGAATAAGGGGTAAGACGTAAGCATTGACTGTTCACTGTTCCACGAACCTTCTCTTCTACAAAACTTATAGTAGGCAGGGGAGTCTAACATAGACTCTTTAGAGGGAGGACACCACAACAATATCAGGGTATACTAGTCTCTATGATAAGTTGGCAACCAGTCTAAGAGAAGGAAAACTCAGAATTCAAAACCGGCTTGAAGAGGGATCGGCTCCGTCTGGCTATCACACCACGGTTGATATGTCTGTAGTATATGTGGTACTGTTTCAACTCTAAATGGTTACGAGACTAGTGACATCACGAATGCTCTTGAACCTTTCTATATATGTTTTCTTTGTTATCATCATAATTCAATTGGGAAAACATTAAATGATATTAGTTTTTATTACAAAAAAATACAACCAAAATTTGAAATGGTTTTCTGTACGAAAAGAAAAAAAAGGCAAAATGAATGTCTTTAGTACATGAGTTTAATGATGTCCATGTGTTAAAACTCCTTAAATTCATTCTAAATTTCAAGAAGCTAAAACATATATACATCAAATTTATCATTAATTTATAACATTTATTCGCAGATCAAGGAACTCAGACTCACTCACAGAGAATAGAATGCTAAAAAAACATTCGTTATTTTTTTTTCTTTTCAGAATGTATGCCATGCTTAAGGGTTCGGTATCCATTTATATCATATCAGATATTGAGGAAGACATTTGTCAGTATACTGAGAAAGTATGCTCCAAATCTAAACTCGATCGAGCCAGCCTCGGACAACATATTTTTTCACATCGTGAGTAGAAAAATCATTTGTATTCTTACATATTCATAAGAAAGTTTCGAGTAATGAAACAATAAATATTAATTATAAAGTTAGTGAAAATATTATTATTTGATAAATGTTTCTAGATTTAAAAAGATATATAACTAATTTGACATTTCCTAAAAAAACTGTAGCTAAATTCAATTCTTGATTTTTTGAATCGTAGCATTTTTCTATTAATTTTTATTTTTTTTTTGCCAGCTTTCGACATATTTGAGGTAACTTTCCTCCACCCAGTATTTCGATTCTTTCTAACTGATGAACTGGCGTAACAGGTTTCAAGAGACGTCAAGTTCTTCTCATTAAGCGAATGTTGTAGAGATTGAAATATGTGATAATCCGAATGTCAAGGCGAGGTGAATACGGCGGCTGTAGTAGAACATCCAAGTTGTACCATTTGCTACTGCGTTTGCTTAGACAACGTGAGATGCGCCATTGTCCTGACGAAAGACATCCTTCCGATTGTCCAATTCTGAAAGTTTTCTATCGATTTATACCTTTAATTAGTTCAAATGGGTATAACACTGTAAACAAGCAACTCGACCCACTGCCAAGCTTTCTACCGACCGACAACCAATGATTACCCGACATTTCATTCCAATTCTCGATCTCGTCAGGATGTGCACCGAAAGCTAGGAAAGGGCCTGCTGCATGCTCACAATGTAACAAGATGAAAATCAAACGCCACACTCAAGAAATAAGAACGCGAACACTGTTTCCCATATTATACGTAGATGTGTTATTCAGGGCTTCGCCTGCTCGTCTGGGTGGCTGGATAGGTGATACTTGAGACAACTTCTATATCGATCTTTTCCCACTGCCAACTCCAGGCCCGAGACCAAGTGACGGACAAATTTGTCTTCCACCAATGGCAGACCAGAACTGATTCCGATCCCAATCATTACTCTGGATGTACCCTAGTTTTGTTTTCCGTTGATCTCCAAAAACACCTAATCCACCCCGTTCATCATCCGTCAAAGTCGATGTCACTTAGAAGACTGGACTATAGAGCAATGGTTACCAAACAGTGCTGCGCGCCTCATAGAAAAATCTCTTCTTTCAAATCACTCTCATGTTCAAAGCACACATGGACGATCATAACTGAATTATTAGAAACATTTAAGCACTCACAAAGCTCGACATAATTAACTCCGTTACTCTGTCCTCGTTGATCTTCGATATTCTGATCCAGAATGCCATTTCTTCGATATTCTGATCCAGAATGCCATTTCTTCGAGTTATAGTGTCATTAGACAGTAACACTCAATTTAATTGCCGCTACCTATCCTATCTATAGTTGCCTTATAGTTTCTACTGAAGAATACGCTGTGTATACACGTGCACTGGGGTAACTTGCATCTCCATAAGTGTCAACCTATTTAGTTATAAGAAAAAAATGGTAGCAATTTTCAATAGGCCGCCTTTGAAAACCTGCTTTACATGTGACAGAAATCCTGTGTAGTGAGATTCCAAACATTTTTCTTTGCGATTCGTGTGTACATTGTGAATTTTAAATGTTTTTGCGTTAAAAGTGAAAATAGAAGAAAACGAAATGAACTTTTTCCATTTGCCATTCTTTTATTTCTAAAAAGGAAAGAACGCTGTGGAATTAGGAAAAAGTATATACCGTTTATGTAGATGCTGTCATAACTGCGATTAGTGTTCGTAAATATTTAGCTAGGTTTAGAAGTGTGAATTTTCGAATAGGAAGACCGAGACTGTTCTGGCATGGCTGCAGTCGTTGGTGATAAGCAAATCGAAGATATTATAAGAAATAGTCGAGGGCATCGGATAGAGACTCCACACATCTGATATGAGCGTTGTAACGCATATGAAGCACTGGTCATTGTGAATCTCTACGACGTTTGGTGGGCTCATTGAACGGAAAAAAATGGATGGATCGCGTTTCCATCTACGATTCTCTGCTCAAAGGCAAAGAAAACAACGCATTTAAATGAATGAGCATAGGCGATAATATAAAAAAAACGATTTCGAGCGAATTAGGTCCTGCGAAAATCTCTAAAAGTCTGTTTCAGTAAATCAGACGTTGAATTTAAACAATCACTATGATACTATGACACCCACGTAGAAAAGAAAGTTGCTTTAATCTCGATCACAAGGATTTCTGTTTGATAGGCCAGAATGTAGTTTCTTGTAAAGCAGTGGTTCCCAAACTTTTTTTCATCTAGGCTGCATTTTTGGAATGAAAATTTGCTCGAGCGTAACCAAATTTTATGTGATAAAAAACCCAAAAAACAAAACAAAACAAATCAGAGAGAGGATTAAAGGGAGATAACTGCGGGTTCGAAGTCAGAACATTATCATTGATAAATCTCACCTTCAATTTGCGAAACCTAGTTAATATATTCTTAATATTGATATAATGCAAAAATATCACAATGATAATGTCAGTCAACACATTTTCGGATGTCAATAACAATTATAACTATTTATACTGTGACTGATGAATGCAATTATAAGTAATCCATAATAATATTTTAAATTATGAAACCATATTTATTTTTGGCATATAAATTAAAAAACAATATTTCTAAATCTTTGTCTTTCAATCATTCCGCCTCACCTGCTATCCTCTTCCGCCAAACCTATGAGGCGCGCGGCACTGTTTGGAAACCATTGTTCTATAGTCCAGTCTTCTTAGTGACATCTACTTTGACGGATAATGAATGGGGTGGATAATGTGTTTTGGGAGATCAACTGAAAACAAAACTAGGGTACATCCAGAGTAATGATTGGGATCGGGATCAGTTCTGGTCTGCCATTGGTGGAAAACGAATTTGTCCGTCATGTCACATGTGATATCCAGTTTAGTGGTTGCTGTTGTTGAATGTCAGAAGTCATCTAGATTTGGTTATGTGCAAACCTTCTTTGATTTTGATGCTGTAGCGCCAGTCTACGAGATCAGACCAAGTACAGGTTTCTTCAGCTGGCTTGGAAATGTACACCGTATCTCAGATGGGAGGATATCTAAAGTTCTTCTTTACGGGGAAATGACCATCGGCAAGTGGGCGACATCATCTTCTCTTAAAGGATGTCTGAAAAAGGGACATGATGGCGACAGACATGGACATCACGATGGAGATGCGTTTTACACCAAGGGATGGGGCGAGGGCTTGCCGCCAGTGAGAAGCGTGCTCATCGGAAAGAAAACAACCCGGCGACATCGGTGAGGGTGTTTTCACATGCATGTTTTGCAATTGAGACTCCCGTGTGAGCCAGCACCGCCATCAGCAGCTTAGGTATAACACTTTGGGCGCAAAATCAAGGTTTCTAGAGAACAACAGATGTCATACCTATACTAAATCGATTTTAACTGATACATCTAATTTGGTATTTCAAATATTCAGTATTTATTAATTTAACATTCTATATCTTATGATAGATTCAGTTCATGTCATCAGTGCTTTCATCCCAATTCTAGATCTTACATTCTTTTTTGGAAATATTTGTCTACTTCTTGGAGTATTTGGTGAAAGAATGTTGATTTGCTGTTCAAGATCCTTCTTATCCCAACTATAAATACCAATGTTAACATCTTCGTTCTTACCTGTCATTATTATACTGTCCTCGGCGTTCAAATGCGTTAAGGTATGTTATCACAATTCCAATTAACAAGTCTGGCATTTGCGTAAACGTAGCCTTTCCTTAAATATCTTAATTGTGATATTTAATCCATTTTTCTATTTCCATATATATTACAATAAATTACCTTCTTCTAAATTCAGTTTATCCTCACACACTTCCCCCTACCTCTATTTCTACCCCTATATCTTTTCTCTTTCTTAAACATAAACACAGTTTCAAATGATATGCTCATTTAAACAACCGTACAGAAATATCAGACTGCGAGTCTGTACAAATATTCGCCTGTTTGTTATAAAGTTTCAAAAAGAATGGCTCAGGCACCGCGTTCTAAAATGGCTGAGCTAATTAAGCTGCCTATTTATCAAGACAAGATTTGTTTAAGCTTGTGGTTTGAAGAAGGCGTTTATATTACTCTATAAGCGCGATAGTAATTTCTGCGGAAATCTGATAACAGCATTACTTATTTAAGTCACAATCGACAAATAAAAAACGTAGTAAAAAGTATAAGTTGCATTACTAAAATTAAGAAAAGATACTTAAGAGAAATTATAACATTGGTCAGAAAGAAACACCTGATTAAATTTTTCATCACTCTTACCGATTCTACTCGTCCTCACGGTCTCAGTGCTTGTCATTGTTGTTATTATTATTTTCTATACCATTTCTCCTCAGCATGTTTTTATTTTTAATCGATCTCGCTCCAAGCAAGGAAGTAAAGCCACTGAGACACAAGGGGTTACTTGGTGTAGAAGAGTTAAAAACAGAAACATTGCTAATGAGCGAGAACAAAAGAAAAGCAATCAAGCGGACAGTAGATAGCAATTTATATTGAATTTAAATTTTTTAAGATAAAAGTTGGTGGAAAGTATGGAGCCGGAACAATTACCATGAAATTATTTATAGAAAAGGCACAGGGACGTAGCCTTACGGTGGTGGGAAAGAGACTGAACCCGAGACGCGAGAACAGGGCTGATTTTTCTTTGGATTTTATCGAGGAGATCTAGAAAAATAACAGGAGCAACAGACCATATGGGGCAGCAATATTGTAAGCATGAACGAATGGTACACTTATAAATATGTTAGATAGATTCTGAGAAGAAAAATAATGTAGCTCGACAAAGTTAACCATCTGTCTTCGCAGCGACAATTCTTTCTTGGGCGATCATAGCCCTCCACATTTCTTTTGTTCCATTTAATAACTTTTGACTTTTTACTATTCCTCTTTCTCCATTTTTTGCCTTCCATTAGCGCAATCTCTCTCATGCGTGTGTCTCCCTGTTAGAAGCTCAATGCTCTGTGAGGCTTAAATTCTCTTGACGATCCTCGCTCCTTTTATGCCTCGGAAATTTCTTACTTTTTCTCGCTGATATTTTTTTAAATTGTAGTAAGCTTCCATCATTTTATACCCCAGAAAATCCTCACTATTTCTCTAAACTGAAATATACCTTACCAGTGTTAGATTCTCCAGGCAATCTTTCTTCAGTGTTATTCTCAGCATTCGTCTGTAGGAACACTCTTTTTTTCAAGTGTCTTCTTTATCTTTGGAGAGATTGTTTTGCATTCCTTGACATATATAAAAGCAAACACTACGTCGGAATTCAGCATTCATTTTTTTTTTTTTGTAACGAAATTTTCCTATCTCTTAATACGCTGCTTATTTTCTGGAAGACGTTATTTTTATTATTTCGTTGCTCAAATTATTAAATGCCTGCACCTATTTGATTTTGATCCCAAATAATTAGTTGATATATTGCACTATCTTTTTATATCTTTTTGGTTATCGTCATTATTACCTTTATTATAAGGAGACGAATTCCACCATTTTGAATAGCATTGACTTTAATTGCTTACCAATATTATAATGGAACATTTTCTGTTGAATAATGCAGAATCGTGAAAATGATATTACAAAAATCAAAAGTTCAAATGATTAAACAAATATAGTTCAACAGATTGATTACTATTGATAAATTCTTTTATCTCCATATATTTTTAAAATCTTTTTGAAAGAAACATTACTTCAATCTTTAAAAAGACGCTTTCGTAAAAACTTAAATACTATTAAATGTTCAAGTGTTAAGACATAATCAATAGAAGCCAAAGAAAATGAAATTAATTATATTTACATAAGGATAATACGAACAAATATACAATTCATCGGATTTCAATGACTATAAACTGAAACAAGATTAAAATGTATGCCATTGACAAACAAATAAAGGAATAACGGTTCTTCGTACAATATTTTTTCAATATTTCAATCTACGAAATTTATAACATATCGGCTAGCGATGCTTAAAAATGAATGTGTCTTATTTTTACCCAGAATCTAAGACAACGATACAAATAGTACAATAACATCGTTGGATAGAGAAAGTTTTCAGCTAAAGAATACATAATATCCACGATTGGCTGTTCAATTTTGCCTGCGATGAACAAGATCTCGTATGAAGTTCTCGGGAAAATATGCAGCAGCAGTGCCATTATCAGTGAAATACTGTCCTTATTTATCTTTCAACGTCCGGAACTGATAAAAGTCGTAAGACATCAAATCCGGATTATACGGTCGATGTGACATGACAGTCCTGCAAAACATCTATAGCCCAATCTGTGGCCATCAAACTGGTGTGAATCCCAGCCTTATCGTGTCCTAATGAATAAAAAAAATCTTTTTATTTTAACCTCGTTCCCATCTTCCTTCAGGAATCCAGCTTAGCGTTTGATGAAGATAAGATTTTGAAGAGATAGAGATATGGTTCGTTCGACTGATGCTGAGAATTTCATAGAACATGTCAGCAACGAAGACATTTTAAGTTAAAATCTGGATGAAAAATACAGTCAGAAAGGCATAGTTGAAATTTTGGGCATAAATAATGAGAAAGGAGAGTTTGAAGTATTTGACTCAGGACATATTGAAGTCAAGGGAGGTGAAGGAGGAAACAAGTAAGCAACAAGCTTGTGTAAATGGATGGGAGACCCGGAGCCTGAAAGGGATTGTAAGAGAACTAACGTTGCTTAATGCTCTAAAAGACAAGAAGCTGTGAAGAGCCATTATCGGCTCCGGCCTGAAGGGACACAGTACTTGAAAAAAATATAATTAAAAATTACTTTTAGCAACTGAACCCTAAAGTACCGGTAGTTTGTGTTAATACTTGATATTATATAAAATGGCATGGCAGTAAAGACCTAAACATTTAAATGAAATTAACAAAACAGAAAAGAAAAAAAAAACAATCATAATTAATGCTTATTTTTATATTTTTTCGGAGATATGTTTTTGCTAAATATGCCAATCTGTGAATCAGTGTCACTGTTACTAAAGGATGGGTAACATTCTAAAAGAACTTCAAGAGTTTTTTTTTTTTTTTCAAATTTCGAATTAAACTCCGAATAGCTGTCATCAAAAGAAAACATAAAATAATATCCAAAAACACAAATGTTATGCCAGTTTATTGGGATAAATTCTTGCACATAGTTATTTGAAACATGTTTTACAGACTCACATAGACATACACACACGTAAACACAAACGCGCGCGCGCAAACACACACACATAAAGTGGGCTATATAAAAAAAACGGATAACTCTGAAGAGATCAGGATTGTTGTGATTGGTGAAACACAGGAGAATGAAAATTCTTTAGAAGGAACCGGAGAGCCAATTCTAGACAGGGAGCATGAGATAAACCATTACTCTTGTTCAAAAGACAGGGAAGGTGTATGAACCAGACGATAGGCGAAACTATCTACTCCTATTGACAAATGGAAAAATAATTAGTAAGTAAACTTTCAGAGTTCTGGCGCAGACGTTAGAATTATCGAGTTTAAGTAGAAGGAGCCGGAGAAGAACCCCGTAGAAAAAAAAAAAAAAATGGAAACCTCTACTCCCTTTCAAAAGTCCAGTATGGAGCGTGAACTGGACGATATGCGAACCTATCTATTGATATTGATAAGAAACAAATAATTAGTAAGTAAAATATCACAGTTCAGGCAGAGAAGTATTGAGTTGAAGTAAATTTTTGAAGGAACCGGAAACTCAGTAAGTTTTATTAAATTCAACAAACAACTTCCATTGCGACGATTTATATTTGAACCAACCCTTTGATCCACTAGGCCATTGTTTCGTAGGAGTTTGTTCGTGAGTTTGGTGATATAGTGTCTATGAATTCAACTCCTGGGTGGGACAGTGTGTACTTCAAATAAGTAGAAACAGGCGAGAAACTCTTGAGCAATACTACAAATAAGAATTAGACTAGATATGAGCAGTGGAACGAGAACATTCTACCCCGTAGATTAAATAAAAGTATCAGTTCAAAATATAGTGTAGATAGATATACACCAGAGGAAGGCTGGAGAGCACAACGTTCGAAATGTTTATTTTTTTTTATTCAAGTACATTCGACAGGTTTCAGTCATTATGAAGAACCACGTGCTGTCAGAGTAGTCGACGGGTTTCAGTCATTATGAAGAACCACGTGCTGTCAGTGTAGTCGACGGGTTTCAGTCATTATCAAGAACTACGTGTTGCCAGTGTAGTCGACAGGTTTCAGTCATTATCAAGAACCACGTGCTGTCAGTGTAGTCGACAGGTTTCAGTCATTATCAAGAACCACATGCTGTCAGAGTAGTCGACAGGTTTCAGTCATTATCAAGAACCACGTGCTGTCTGTGTAGTCTACAGGCCTCGGTCATTATCAAGAACCACGTGCTGTCAGTGTAGTCGACAGGTTTCAGTCATTATCAAGAACCACGTGCTGTCTCTGTAGTCTACAGGCCTCAGTCATTATCAAGAACCACGTGCTGTCAGTGTAGTCGACAGGCCTCAGTCATTATCAAGAACAACGTGCTGCCAGTGTAATCGACGGGTTTCAGTCATTATCAAGAACCACGTGCTGTCTGTGTAGTCTACAGGTTTCAGTCATTATCAAGAACCACGTGCTGTCAGTGTAGTCCTCACAGACAGCACAGGCTTCTTGATAAGGCTTGAAACAGTGGAAAGTATTTGAAAAAACAAAAACAACATAGCAAACATGAACTTCGACACTTTATTCACAATTTTAATGCCGAATTACATCTTATTTAAAAACTGAAAAATATAATAAAGAATTAAAATGACAGACCATGTTGATTAAATTTAATAAAACGTGTTTGGATCTACAAACGTCCTATCTCCGATATTGTGCTCTCTTCCTCTATAAATATAGAAAAATTTTAAACAAACTATATACAATTTATGATTTTTTTTTTCAACAGTAACGTCAATATAATTGTTTCTCACATACTTTGATACTTTATATTTTCTCGCCTCCAGTTGACTTTTACGATGCATTAATCAAAATTTTACTGATTATCCAGGTCAGCTAAGTTGTGAGAGCAAGATCAGATGATCAGTATTTGCATACGCAGGTTTTTCGGTTACAAGGAATTGGCATTCATTATATACGTCAAATAAATTCGATCACATATCGTTTTTATTCTCACTTCATCTTATCCATTTTTTTCTTTTTGTTTTGTTTTTATTGTGGGTTTTCCTTTAAATTCCTATTTGCCAATTTTCTCTTACTTGATCCCTCGTTTCTATTCGCCTTTGCTTTCAGACTGTACATTATCATAATTTCTTTTCCTCGTCTTTCTCATCTTTATCTATACTTTTTCCTCTCCATCATTTTGAATAGGTCTCTCTTCCCCCAAATCTTACTGATTCTCTCTTATTTTTTTTTTGTTATTCTATAAGTTAGACCTTTTTATTTATCTGCACTCTTTCTTCCTTTCCATTTTTATTCGAATACTTATTCCATACTTCCTCGTGCTTTTTATTTATTACGACTCAATTCTTCGTATTATTTTTTATCCAATAACGAATTGCGTCGCGTACTTTTTTCCATTTCAAAAAAAGAAACTACCTGCCTATCCTTGCTTCGAAATACTTCAATGTTTAATTCAAATCACGAAGCGGTCACAGCGTGAAGAGAGTTTCCTGTGGACACTTGTCCGCACACATCGTGTTGGGCTGTCAATTCCGAGGAAAAATTACCCGATTTTTTTATAGGGTATGGACAGGTGTCAGGTCAAGAGCTTTTCCTTCTTTCTTTAGTAAGTTATGTTGCGTAAGAAAATTAGGATTGCCTACTTTTGGAAAATCTTCAATTACGAGGGGGTGCTGGAAAATTGACTTTCTAACCAAGGCGTATTTCTAGAAGAAAAATGTAATGTTTGGTTTGGTCATTTGATCAGGTTTTGCGAAATAGCTGGGGCCAAAAAATCTTCAGCACCCGATAGTGTTTGGAGAGTAAAAAATATTTACAAGGAAGCACGTGAGAAATGTAAATAGGCGAGAGATGCATGTCAAAGATTTTACAAGTAAATTAATACATTTGACTTATGATTTATGAAGGATTGTGTAGTAGCAATATTTCATGCAAGATAAGTCAGCTGGACACAAATCATACATATTTTATGTGTACAAACAAAAATACCACCACAAATACATCTAAATGAGATAATGATGTAGGTGAAGGGAATATATATATATTCCTGCGGGTATAACAACTTTGTATATTTTTAACTCCAGCATGGCTTGTGATTTTTACCCTACATAACGCTATTTTAACAAAATTGTTCGCCATTTATATATTGTCATATATTCTGTTTATTATATGACTGTCCTGAAAAGAAAGAGAGCGATAAATTAAAAGGAAATAGTTAACAGAGTACAATAAAGAAAATCGAGAGTACATGAAAAAATCATCTGTGGATACAACTCTTTTGTCATTGGACGATTTCTCCGGATGTAAACACCTACGTAATACATATGTATTCTAGAATCATTTCGAAAAAGAGGAAGTTACCCTAGAACATCAAATTCGTTAGTAGCGATAAAAGAATTTAAATTAGTTTCGTAAAGTTCTATGATATATGCGCAACGTTTCAAGTGAAAGGATTCTACACTACAGTAATTGGTATGAATACCACGAATGATCGTACCCATTCGTAAGATAGTTTGAGGTGCGAAAGTGACTTTTTCTTTACTGGTTTACGTTTTTCTTTCTTTGTATTTGCCATAACAAGATTACGTTTTACGGTCAAAATAATTATTACTATTCGTTGTCTATGGCAATATAAACTGAACAGGGTTGCCACTGGAAATACATTAGGGAGCATATCCATGAGCGACATATGAGCAAATATCCAATATTATGTGACTATTGACCTGAGCAGCAATGCTACCAAAGAGTTCGGACTCTATACTACCAGCCGGAATGCAGCAGGCAGGAAACTACCAACCCAGTACTCTCA
The DNA here is from genome assembly GCA_963932145.1 of Acanthosepion lycidas. Lineage (NCBI taxonomy): Eukaryota > Metazoa > Mollusca > Cephalopoda > Sepiida > Sepiidae > Acanthosepion > Acanthosepion lycidas. The sequence continues at coordinate 69,278,063 of OZ010592.1, read as the reverse complement.
TAAGGAAAAGTTGCAGACACTGATCAGTCAGATTACCAAAAAAGACAGTTAAATCATTAAGGCTATAGAGGAAAGTAGCTGCAAAACCATGTCCTAAACTGGAAACAAGGGGTGATCTTCTAAACTTGTTCATTTATGGAAGGAATACTGGCCAGGCGATACGCAAATCTATCTACTCCAATTAACAAAAGGATGGACACTTTTATTGAGACACTATCTCTATGATAGTTGCTAAATAAGTCTCCACACACCTTCCAGAACAAGTATTTATTGCTAAATTAATAAAATGTCTCAGAAGTTTATCCCAGGTGTTGAAATCAAAGGACAATTAATATGAAATTAGATCACATAATCATGTTAAAATTTAAAGTTTAAACACATAATATAATTATTTCTATGGCAATTGTTATATCTTCTTTTATTGTTCTCTCTTCTTAATAATGTATTTTTTTTATATTCACTCACACTGATTAGCCTCTGGCGTCTTAGTGTCTTTATTGCATGGTTTGAGTTAAAATGATAAAAAAACACATGAAGTAATTAATGCATGTTAAACTAGTCCGAAAAGCCGATTTGACAAAGAGAAACTTCAGACATTCAAAATATAAAACAATGCGATAAACTACAGAAATGATTATTAGTTCGCACTGAAGAAGGAAGAAGTTGAAGATGCTGGTCTGATAAGGACAAGCTAAGGATGTTCTCTTGCTGCTTTGCATCTTGTAAGAAAACAGATTATATGAAAATCTGTATTTGCCAAGCGATGAAACTTTAATACTTGTGACCGCATGGAAGTAACAATAGTTTAAAATGTACGGCCCTGAATCATGTCTTAAAATATATGATAACGAGACTTCTCTAAAAGACATCTATAAGGACTATGTAATGAAACAGAAGACATAAGAAATGTCGGGTGATTTGCAACAGCCATGGGCCAGAGAGCTACTGACAAAAACGCTCTCACAGACTCCCAGGTTGTAAGAGGACTTTCTGCCAGTAACAAGGAAGCGATGTTGTGATGTTTTGGGTAGGATTATAGTTGAATGAAATTATATGTCAATGGCAACTAGTTGATGGTGCTAAACATGACATCTCATACTGAATACACACGTGGAGCAATCACATCACGAAAGATGATAATTTTATGCGCGATAACCCATCAGAGTCGAAGAAAAAAGTACAAAATATCTAAATAAAATATTTTAGAAAGACACTAGGTTTGTGAAGTGACTGGCCTATTCAAGCGACTTTAAATCGACTGAAAATCGTGAAGCGTTAAAAAGAAGAAGGTTACTTTACTGGATTAACTTAAAACTGTATACCAGATACTGTGCAGTTGTTTCTTTTTAAGGAAGAAATACAACGACCCACAAGATTAATGGAAAAACACCTTCTGATATTAGTTCCGGAGAATTTTCTTTTCCTATGTGCTGTGTCTCTTCAAGACTTTGGCGATCATAGCTCACCACATTGTCATTTCGTTTGTAGCGCTTTTTGACATCCCTACAAAACCCTGAACTGCCATCCATTCCTCTTGCCAGGTAGTTTAAGTATTGCTTTTATGTGGTCCTCTTACCATCAATCTGTCCTGTGAGGATTAAATTTTCCAATCCCTCTCTCCTCATTATGTGCCCTAATATGTTAGGTATAATTGTACTTTTTTTCCATTTTCTCTAAAACTTAGTCATTGCTTATATGTTAGGTTCATAGTATTCTCATCATCCTTCTGTAGAACCGAATTTCTGTAGCTTCAAGCCTCTTCTTTATCTGCGAGGAGATTTCCCGACATTCACTGTTATATAGGGGGACTGATATTGCATAACTGTTCAGAACACTTTTCTTTATTTCTAAAGATATTTTTTCTGTTTCTTAATACTTTACCCAACTTTAGGAATACATCTTTCGCTATCCCAATTCTGACCGTGTATGGAAAATAAAGAACATTTCTGTCACTCTAGAAATATATATACAAATCTACGCATTCAATTCAAAATGAAAAAATAACAAAACATTCTTCCTTAATAGCTAATAGAACAGCCGAAAGCGCTCGGCTATATAGAACATTTGGAAAGTTTTTTAAACACTTTATGTCCAGAAAAGAAATCACAAGAAAAATTAAATATAATCTTCATTGCAATAATTTGTCAGTCGTCTTTAAGGAAACTTGTATAAAAGAAGGATTGCTACCCAAATACACAATATAACAATATATATATATATATATATATATATGTGTGTGTGGGTGGGTGTAATAGCTGCCATGTCGTTGTCGTTTTTGAACATCGTAAGATGTAATTACAAGACTCACTTGTGACTCACTATTTCAAACAATGACCATGCTGGAATTTACCTTTAGCAAGGGTTAAGAGGTCAACACTTCCAGTGAACTTGCCACGTGATTGGACACAAATCCGCTTGATTTTAGATCCTCGCGCCTGTTCTAGATGGTCGATGATTCCACGAGAGGTTACATTTACTCTTTGACAGATCTTGTTTTAAATTCTGCTGGCTCCATAACCACCATGTTCACCAAAAAAGCCT
>OZ010592.1:69185522-69270522 GCA_963932145.1 Acanthosepion lycidas | reverse complement strand
CACATGGGTAACCACCATCACAAAGGACAATCTGTTTATTATACCTATGTCTATTTATTTGCCTCTCGTGCAAATCAAAACCTAGTTTACCTTTTGTATGCTTCTGTTAACCAAACCTATGTGCTCCTTTTTGACTCATGTACAAACTCAACTTAACCTTGCATTGCATATGCCTATCAGCATTAAATATCCTAGAAAAACTGATATATCTTAAAAGATATAAATACGAAACCAAATCCTGTCAATATTTGCTCGTCGACTGTGCATGATTTTTAGTCTTAACAACAAAAAATGCTACTTTATAAAAAGCTTGCAAAGTACGAATATTAATTTGTGACATCTGAAAGTTATTTTTTATCATAACCAAATTTTTTCTTTTAAAGACTTTATTTGATTTTGATATGTGTTTTTTTTTTATTTAAATATCTTTTGACGTTGAATGATTTACATCAATTCCTTAGTCAACTCATTTCTGTAAATATGACTCTCCTATCATATGTTGTTACAAAACCGAAGTGAATGTCTGAAGAATCATATTTTTTGTGAAAGTTTACCCTGAATTCTTTTGTACCGGAAGAATTCAGTTTTATTGACATCATCGTCATCTGATTTAGAATTAGATTTTTGTAATCAGAGACCAACGATGCCTCGACTTGATATACAAGTCCATAAAGCTTTGCTGCGACATTGAGCAATACGTGCGGAAATTAAAAAAAAATGATTTGTAAGTTAAATCTATGTATCTAGGTACTTAGATTCTCGGATCAGTAGATACGGGAGGTACAGATCGTCGATGAATCAAATAATGGCAGTGGCCAATGTACCACACGTTGAGCAATACTTCTTTAGAATATAGCTTAAAAATAGAATAGAGACAATATATACCTTATAGTTTTTATACACTGAAATCGTTGCTAGAAATATATCTGCGTTTAAAATGCATACATTAAGCAATATATAGTTTTATTTTTACATGACAACACATATTTTTACTATGTCTTTCTCCTTGATTGATCGAGTGACTGATTGATCGCTCACTCTGTGTTAAAGCAAGTTTTGTCATTTGTTAATTTTATAACTTAATCTTCTTCCCAATTTTCAATAGGTGCCAGAAGCAGGAAATATATTTTATGATATTCATTTTTCGTTTTGTTTCTTGATAAACAAGAACAAAAGCTTACGAAACTAAAACTGTTTACATATAATTTTATTATTCATCTTAAATGGAGAATTCTCAGTATATTTGAGGAATACCAGGTATTGTAAGCGGGGATGCGCGGGTGGTGTAATGGATAATGTCTTGGATTTGTTAATCGGAAAACCGAGTTCAAATTTCATTTGTTTGCGTTATATTCACTTACGTTCAAATACCCTTGAGAAAGCTATGAATCCTCCTATTCCCCCCAGCTATGGGTTAATTAGTAATACTAGTCATTATTATCTTTAAAAATATGACAGTCTAAAAAATGTTTTATAACTTTAAGTAAAAAAGCGTTGGTAAGCCGTAGAAAATGAATGAATCAATCTCACTATATTTTGAGATATTCGGTTTATTCAAACAATTGTTTAAATCTTAATTATTTTTTATGTTATTATAGATGCGACCCTTCGACTAAGTATCTAGTGACCATCTTCCTTTCTATAATAGCATATATAACGATCACGATAAAAAAAACAATTCGAATAAAACGAATAAGCCAAATTTTTATTTTTAATTTTACACGTTGAGTTGTTTTGATAATTTCAGTTAGGATATTGAAAAATATATATATATATATATATATATATATATATATATATATATGTATAATTTATTTATTGTTATAAATATAGAAAATGTATTTATTGTTATAAATATAGGAAATTTATTGTTATAAATATAGGAAATTTAGATGTCTGACCATGGCAACTTTTAATCGACAATAAATGTACTTCCAAATAGATGAGCCACACAGATGAACTATGATTAACAATTTTTTAATAACAACTTTCCAAATGAGAAAATATAACTGATATATTTTAATGCTCAAACAGTAATTTTCCATTTGATTTGTGGAGCTACGTTACTGACATAGAAACTTAATGTCATTTACTCGTATTAAGCAACAGTTAAATGACTTACAAGATTTAACGCCCGTTTTTAAACGCCCGGCCTATTTAACAAATTCCTGCTTATTTACAAGTATTCATGACTAACCTAAATAGCAAACATTAACTTGGGGACATACCAGTGTTCCGTTGGTATAATTTATAGCCACAGTTCACAGGGATGAATAGAAAGCCGCTTAATTTAAACTAGAACCTTGTTTTGTTTTTTGTGTGAATTACTGGAAGAAAGAATTATCATTATATACACTCGGGCTAATATTTTTGTGTCTGTCTATATTTCTGAGATGAGGTATTATGTACATTATTTACACTATTCGGACTATTGTCCTCATCTTTGTCGCCATATTTATCACGTTTCGGCCGTTGTACGCCCCTACCTTCTTCCAGTGGTTGGAATTTCAAACTGAACCCTTTATTTCACTCACTGGGGTAGACTGTCCTCAAGGATACATGGCACACTGGATAAAGGCGTTGCTTAGATCCAGTGACAGGACCCAAAGAGTGTGAGTTCAATACCCGGTTAAGGCAGTGGAGAACTTTCAGAGGGAAATTAGCAGGAGATAACTGACATCTATCAAACATGGCACGTAGAACTAGAACAGTCTACCCCAGTGAGCGAAATAAAGGGTTCAGTTCGACATTCCAACCACCTGAAGAAGGCCGGAGCGTACAACGGCCGAAACGTTGTGATAAATATGGCGACAAAGATGAGGACAATCGTCCGAATAGTGTAAATAATGTAATATCATTGTCTTTGTTGTTATTAGCACAATCATTTCTGCTGTTGCGCACTTCGAGCTCCTTTAGATCTATGTTGATCCGTGTAGTCTACACAAAATTTTGAACAGAACATTTCAACATCTGTCTATATTTCTAAGAATTGCAACTATTTACACAACTGACATTGTTCGGGCTATAGTCCTATTTTATGTTCTCATATTCACGAAGTTTCAGCCGTTGTACGCTCTGACCTTCCTTGGGTGATATACAGTAGAATTTCGAAACGCATCCTGATTTCGTCCACCGAGGGAGTTATTCTAGTTCCACGTGCCATGCCTTTTCTGGATATCTCCATTTCAGTTATTTCCCTTTAGTAACTCAACTTTGCCTTTGCCAGGCGTTGAACTCACAACTCTTTAGTTCAAGTCACTGGAATACTTCAAACAACGCTTTTATCCACTGGGCGTACCCCGGTGGACGGAATAATGGATTCCGTTCGAAATTCCAACTTGAAGGCCGGAATATACAACGACCGTAACGGCGTGAATATGGCAGCAAAGATGAGGACAACAGTCTGAACAATCTAAATAGCGTGACCATTTTAATTAATCTATGTCTATGTTTTGGTCTCCTTTGTTACAATTTATTAATGCTCAGCTATTGTGCGCCCTGTTTTTACTGGTCAATACTGAACCAATACTGAACCAATACTGAACCAATACTTTAATCCAACACACAATTTTCTCTTGGGACAATCTTGAATCTATAACTCAGTAAAAACAGGGCGAAAAATAACTGAGCATTAATAAATTGTAACAAAGGAGACCAAAACATAGCCATAGATTAATTAAAATAGTCACACTATTTACCTTGTAAATGCGATTTAAATCACTATGCTACGAAGTACATACTTAATTGATAGACGGCATCTGAAGGGCTTGATCGTTTTAACACATTCACGGAGCTATTACTGGACATTTTCAAATGACATTTTATAATCCACATTCATGAAACAATTCTGAGGAACACTTGTAAATCATTAGCTGATCCAAAACAAATCAGGTCTAAAGAAGGAATTTTATTACATTGTTCAAAAAGAACGCCAAAATTCTAAACAAGAGACCATAATGGGAAATCGTTTCTACGATATATATATATATATATATATATATATATATATATATATATATATATATATATATATATATATATATATATATATTCCTTTGCGTATTCGTTAATGTCCCTGAGAAGAGGAATCCAAAAGATCACAACTTCTATCAGATTATCACCTTTTTTCCTGTTAATACTACAAAATACAGATGTTTTCTCGGCTCGATCTCATTCCCAAAATCTGGTCGAATGATCAAATCTCAGAATTTTACCTAAACGTTTTCAGTAGTAAGTTGTACTGACAAAACCAAACTTAATACTCTATTCTCTAACTCCCATAGTTCGTAAAATGAAAAGGAAGAGAGAGAGAGACTGTGTGCGCGTGCGTGTGGTGTAGGGTGACATGTAAAATTTCAGATAGCAAAAACAATCAAATGAATGCTGAGACACTGTGTTAAATAGATGAAGATAACAGTTCGCAATAATTAGCAATGAAAATATTTAATTCCTGAACTTCATAAAAATACATTAAATTGTATTTTAAATAACTTATTTCATATATTATAATTATTAAATTTACTGGTTAAATGTTTACTAAACCAGAAATTAGTTTTCGAAGTCAAAACATTTTCAAATATTTAAATGATTTTCTGTTTCTGATCTTGAGATGTTTCTATGTACAAGTAAAAAACTTTGTATATTTTAAGACCGGCTTTCATTCATTGTCAAAAGAAAAAATTCTTAAAGATTTGTAAAATGTAGATTATAATGTTTGAACGTATTTATTTTATCACTTTTTACCTTTTTTCTTTTTTCCTCAAGGGGAGAAATTGAAGTCAGCATGGATTTTTCATTGCATTGCATACAACATCCGGAACTTTGGGCTGAAATTGAAGGCAGCTTTCCAGAGTTAATAGGCATGTAAGTAAATTAGGTGACAGGAACATACCAAAAAATGTCTATTGAAGCCGTCCAGGCTTGTATTTAAATCCTGTCGATTAAGTGGCTTCGTGTATTTACAAATTCTCATGATGGCAACTCAGCAAAGTCACCATCAATTATCGTTTTTAGTTTTTCAAGAATATATCTATAGGAACTGGTACCGAATATATTTTCATAAATATCTAACTTATTACTGAGTATTCAATTCTTTGACGCTAGTTCAATAAAAATTCAGTCCCTTCGCATATATTTTTATATATAATACAGACAATTGTTTTACTATTTAAAATTACTTGGTTACAGTCTTACTGCCCTGGTTGTAAATTTCTAATGTGAAAAACTGTTGTTTGTTAATATATATATTCCATGGATTATTGGTTTACTTTGCTTTACGGTATATCAACCTCAATGAGTTCTTTAATGCCGATATTTTAGGATAGGTTCGTATTAATAGAATATATATTATTTGTGAGAAATTAGTTTGTTTGATCAGGTTTCATTCACGAATTTTTGTAAAGATGTTTTTTGTTGAGTGATAAATGTATAACTGGTAAATTTTTTTTTCAAAAAATTCATTGCTGGTATTTTTATTATAAAAATTTATTTTTAAACTTTTATGATGTTTTGATCCCAGTTTTGGGGTTAACTATTTACCAATAACTAGGACCGTAACAGTTACTACCACCCGTAGACAGAATCAACCTGGGAACAACAACAACAACGCTCCTCAAAACCTTGGTTAGAGGTCTTGCTGTCGCATGTAGTTTATCATCATACCAGGGACGATGCGTATTCCAATGTTAAGATTGAGCAGAAAGCGTATTCTACATCCCCATCTTATTAGTAATTATTAATCATTTTAAATGTCGGTGTAACGCTGACGACGTAGGTAGAACGAGTCACAGGTTGAAAGCAAGGATTAATCAGGACGTATCAGCCAATATTCGGAAAGAAAATTTGTATAGGTGCATTAATATATCTGTTTTGGGGAGAGAGTTTATTAAATATCTGTCAATGTACCTGATCCTATAACCAAGACATGTTTTCGATAAAAAGGAAACCTCGATATGATTTTCATCTTACAGTTTTAGAATCAATATATTGATATTGAAGCCTGCAAGTAGGAGTGGATTTACGTATAATTAACGTTTGATATTTATATATTTATTAAATAACATGCGACCTCTGGTGTTGTTGATTTAATGACTGTTCTCTTTCTCGATTACGCTCTGAGGATAGAGGAACAACAAACCGGTTAAACCATTTTTTTTATTTCTTTTAGTTTATTTATTTTTTTGATGCTACTTCTGTGTGCCGTGTTCCTTCATGATGTTAGTGATCATGGCTCTTCTGTCCTTTGTAGCTCTTAATAAATTTTGTCTTTTTGTTGTCTCTCCTAATCCTTGCTCCGCCATCCATTTACTGAAGCTCGCTATGTAGATTATGCGTTGTTTTTCTCTGTCCTTCTTGCCTTTTAATCTGTCCTGTGAGTATCAAATTTTACAAGCCCTCTTTCTTCATTGTGTGCACTAGAATTTTCAACTGTCTCTTTCTGATGTTAAATAGAAGTGTCCTTTCATTTTCTCTAAAATTTGATCGTTGTTCAAACGTTCGGTTCATTGTATTCACAGTATCATTTTGTAGAACTACATTTCCCTTGCTTCAAGTCTCTTCTTCATTTGTGAAGAAATTGTTCACCATTCACTGCCATATAGTAAGACTGATATTGCATAACAGTTCATTACTCTTTTTTGTTGTTTCTTATGTTCTTTATGATAATGTAAAAATTGTTGGTATTCTTTCCTGTTATTTTAATATTTCCGTTTTATTCTGTGCCCTTTTTAAATGCAGTAAAATTTTGCTTTAAAAAGCAGAATTTTGAATTATATCTAAAATATCTAATTTAACCAAAATTTTTCATTGCTCAACAATACTGATAAGAGCAGACTCTTAGCATCATAACATTTTAATGTGAATGGGGTCAGCAGAAATATTTTTATTTGAACTTAATTTAAGAAACAGAAATGTCAGCTTATATATCTAAAGTGGAAATGGGCATGGTCGTAACGTAGAACAAAATATTATGCATGTAAACAATAAGACTTTCATTTTTAAACCGATACTAATAGTGCGGTATGTTTTATTACAATAATAGTAATAATATATTTTGTAATATGTACAGAAATATCGTCAATTAGAAGATTTTAAACAATTCATAAAAGAGAAAATTTAATGCGGAAAATGCGATATTACAAAGTGTATCCAAAAGTTGCTTTTTACAATTAGTTAGGCTGACAAGAATTTCGAATTTGCTGGCAGTGTAATAAATATTGGTGCGGAATTTGTATCAGGAAACCGAGTTCAAATTTTAGCCGAGGTATCTGTGTTCATTTTCATACAAAGGACCTTAAGAAAGGCATGAATCCATATCTTCTCCACCCACCTATATGTCCAAAAGTAGGGTAAAATGGCCTTTCTAATCTTGGATGGTTGAAAGGAAAACTAACTTTCAAACAATGGAGATACAACGGGAAACTACTACACTATATTTCTCAAGGAAGCATGGTGATTCTCAGATAATAAAAAAAAAGTTATCCGACAGATCATTTAATACCTACGTCCTGAAGGGACATAAGCATATAAAAAGAAATATAAGATAGTTTATGTTAGCATCGCTTATGAAATTAATATTCTCTTAAAAGAAATCACAAGTCCAATAAAGTTTTTAATTTACTTATAATTTTGCTGGTAGCAAACCGCCTGTATACGGATAGAAAATTAATTGAGTAAATACAAAATAAATAGAAAAGGGTATAAGACAAGGATGTATCTTTTCACTGGATTAATTCAATCTTTACACCAAGGCTTTCCTAAGAGGACTATTAGTATTTCCAGTATTTATTATCCGTAGACACAATCCTTACAACAATAATATCTGCAGATGGCATACACAGAAAGGAAGCTGCAGGAACTCCTAGATAAAACAATAAAGAAAACCGAGAAGTAAGAACTAAATTCTAATATCTGAGAAGTGTTTTAACAGATGACAACAAATGCGACACTGAAATCTATAGACACATTGGAATATCAAAAGGTACATTCTAAAAATTACATAAAGTAAGAGAAACAGGGAAAATTTGTTAGAAACACAGAAAAGTGTGCGGAACTGCCATAAAATATACATCCTTCTTTATGACAATGAATTCTGGACAAATTGCTTACATATGAAGAAGATACTTGGGGCAAAAGTGATATCGCTTTAAGGAAGGAGCCTGAGAATGCGAGCAATGAGGAAATATTAAGAAAAATTTGAAACAAAAGCGTCATTTTCATATAAAATCAAAAAGAGAAGCTTAAAATATCTTGGACACGTATTGAGTAAATAGTTCTTACTGAACTCGACACTTACGGCACATAGTGAAGACAAGAGGGACTTAGATAAACAGCGAGTAAATTATCTAACGAGCTTGTGTAAATGGATTGCTGAACAGGTAATGGCAATGATAGTATAAGAATAAATGTTGCTAAGTGCTACAAAATATAGGAAGTAGTGGAGAGTCATGATGACCCACTTGCTGAAGGGATACAGCACATAGAATAAAAGAATAATGTACTCTTGTGACATCAGCACATCTTTGGTGTTACAAGCAGTTTTGTTGTTCTCTCCCTCAACTGCACCCCACACATAATGATAAAGAGAGTTGCATTTTGGGGAAATAGGTGGCTAGATGTAAGAGGTGATGTGCTCGCAGAAATTGTCTGACAGCAATGAGTAGGTTCCCTGCTTGTGTTGCATGGTGCAGTCCTGTTGCCAGATATAGGATCTTCCAGCAGCCACCCTTCTGATCAGGTCAGCTTTACTTTCTCAAGGCACTTGATGTAGGCCACCGTGTTGAGTCTGTGATAAGATGGATGGAGGCATAACGTCGCCATCACTAGTGATCACTTCAAACACCATGATGTTGGCTGAATATATCATCAAACTCACTCCGAATCCCCAGCACTGTTCACAGATTGACATCCAAAAACTATAAAATGTTCGTATTGGATTTTCTGGCGCGAATGCCAAGGGGTACTGCATGATGTTTCCAAATTTCTGGCGGAGTGAATTACGCCATTTTTCTCACAAACGGTGCCCAACTGATTCTACTTGACTCTTCTGTCGACAAAGCAAAAGCAAACAACGCGTATGCGCAAAATTAAAAATAAATAATGTCGACAATGTACACATTGCACCCTGTAAAAGAGTGATTGTTGCCTAAATGCACAATTATTAAATTAGATGATCCCTCCAGCCAACAAAGAATATAAACAAAAAACTTAACGGATTAACTTTTCAGTCGTTTTTAACGAAACTTGTATGAAAGAGGGATTGCTGCACAAATACACACACGTACATACATACATACATACATATATATATATATATATATATATATATATATATATATATATATATATATATAACGCCTAGCGATAAACGTATGTCACAGTGAGCAGAATTTTGTCAATAAAAGAGCAGAATATATATTAAAGCAGTAGCCATTATCAATAAATAAAAGCTTTATGACACTTGAAGGTCTCGCGCGATATTAACACTCCTCGGAGTCAAATAAGTTTCTCTTGGTTATATATAGTGTCCTAAACACTTTATATATATATATATATATATATATATATATATATATATATATATATATATGTGTGTGTGTGTGTGTGCGTGCCTCTGTGTGTATGTGTGTGTGTGTTAATAAGCATATATATTTAATTTGAATCCTATTAAATTTACACACTTTCAGTTGAATCTCAATTTTAATTCAAATAATGTTAAGATACTGGTTTCGAATCAATTTACTCCATTTTATTTTTATTCACGTTTGATTAGTTTTCCCTAAGCCCTTTAAAACTACCAGTAAGAGTTCAATAAAGAGACAAATTAGACAACAGGGTCTACTTTCTAAGTAAATTGTTACAGACTCAAGTCTGCCTTCAATAATAATAATAATAATGTTATCCACTAGTGAACCCACTCTGGGCGGACTCGCATGTGTTTAAAACGCTATTAGCGCTATTAGTAGTATCTCACTTTTTCAGCTTTTGGGGCATGCATAAAAAGCTGGGATCGTGAATATCAAGAGCCTGGCTATTTTTCATGCCGCGCTGCAAACAAATTAGGACGCAAATCCCTCAGCTTTCAGGACACGGGCCTGACATCAATCTTACATTTTCTCATTCTTTCACTCACCAACAGAATAAGCTCAACCACGTTCCTTCCTCATTTTGCAGGGACTATTGTAAGAACTTTCCTTAAATTTAAACACTTCTTCGGGAACTATCCTTGAACACTCTTCATACTACGATAGAATAAAAATTTATATTTCATTTTCTTCAATGTTTTTGTCTAATTCTTTCAACTGAGTGAATGCCTGTAATGTTTGTTCAACGCACGACACCTTCTCATGCTCAAAGGCTACTCCAAAGCAAAATAAAAAGAGCCATTTAACATTTAATTCACCTAAAAGAAATGTTATTTTCTAAAATCAAACAACCAAGACCAAAAGATTAGACAATGTTGTCATAAAATTAGCCCAATGGTTTTTAAGTTGCCATTAAAAACATACTACGGTTATAAGTATTAAAACTCAAGCAGTTTTTTTTTTAACATTATTCACCTAATCGCTCAGAGTTTGAATACTTACAACTGAAATGTTAGAGAAACATAACTTTATCTTGAAATTATTATTTATTATACGTTTGATTTTCTATTTTCGTTAAGAAAAGAACATTTGAAATATTTGTCTAAGATAGAAGAATGACCAGAACAGAGTCCAAATTAAAACTTGCAACCACTGAATTTGAGAACATCTTCCTCTGCAATTACTGTCAATCGAATGTTCGAAATATTGTGTACCGTATACCAGGAGGTTTTCGGCGTCATCAGATGACAATAATCTAATACATCATAAAATGAGTATAACAATAATAATCAATAAATCATCTTTTCGTAAATTATTGCAAATTTTCATTTTGATGGGTATTATTATAGTTGAATATATTTTGCAGACAGACGAGATCGCGAACAAGTAAATCCCGAAACCAACGTCAAGTTTGTCGCGTCGGACCAAGATCAAAATCCTATACAGTGTGTCTCCTCAGCATAAATGAACATATAGGTAATATACGCTTTCAATATAAATGAACCCAATTGTCTTTACTCGTTTTTTTAAGGAACAAGTGTTTACGAATAAAAACATGATCAGCATAACAGTTGTGTTCAAATTGTTCATCCAGGAATCATTTTTAGTCATTCAACTCTGAATTCAATAATGAATTATTTTATTTTTTGATGATTAATTACATTGTCTCGATTGTTCTTTATAATATATTTCGCCAGCTGCACTTTTATGTTTGCATCTATAAATATAAGTCGCTAAAGTATAAATAAAGCTGGAGAAATGATAGTGAAAAATTCAAACCAAATTTGAGCCATATCAGTCATCTGTGAAGAGATGCTAAAGTTAGTAATGTCTGAACTTGTATTGGGCAATAGTAGGGAAAATATCCCTGTATAGAAGAAGGTTAAAATAACAGACGCTTCAAGTAAACATCATACACTCTGTACATATATAACTCGATCGGTATATCAATCATATGCACCAAGAGAATGTAAAAACTACTAATCACAAGAGAACTAAATATATATTCAATGTCGCAAAAATATGGCTCCAAAAAATAAAAGTCCTAATAAAATTGTCTGGAGTGACACAGACTCAGTGAATAGGAAAGGAGTTTTGAAACTTTTCTGGTGCATGAATTGGTGTGGCCAGGAAGATAAGAACAACATTCTATAATCCATAACAAAATCACACCGGAACAAACACTTGTATCAAGAATTGTTTAGCATATAGTACTTTTGGTGTCATTAATCTACTATTGTAATAAATCCTACATTCATTTATTACACTTACTACAATTATATCATTTATTGCACTTATAACAAATGAACAGAATTCGTGAAACTTGTTAATTCCTTAATCTAGTATTATAATAATTCCTACAATCATTTGTTACACTTATTTATTACACATATCATTTATTGCACTTATTAAACATATATCGAATAATCTGTATTCCTGAATCACAACATACAGAAATAACCGTATATCAGACAAAAAAAAAACTAAAATAAAATGCAGTCATACGGATAATGATATATTAAAAAGCAAAACCGTTGGTATTTCATATTTGCTTACACTGTTTTTCAACTCACCCTCATCGATGTGATATGATTTATTGTTTATTCTAATTAATATTTGTCCATTTTCATCTATTTAAGGGTCCCTAGAAATGACCATGGATATTGGAAAACACTTAGACACAACTGTAGTAGCCGGGGAAGTTGACCTACTTGTTTTGGACAGGAAGCACTATGAACGTTTGTTGGTCAAACGGCATCCTCAGTCGGTTGAGCGATTGAAGAAGGAGCTGACCACTCGTCAATTATTAGCCCTCAGCCGCCTGGGCTATCCCCCAAATGCGACTTTAATGAAATACCTGACAATGAAGCTACTCAATGGAGGAGATATGCTTAGCCTGCTGACTCAAACAAAAGGCAAAAATCGTCATCGAACAACACAGGAAAAACGGCAAGACACTGAAATCGTAAGCAAGGTCAAGAAACGATTGCAATTGCCAGACCAACAGGATGATTTTGAAATGCCTTCAAATGATTCAAAGAAAACATTCCTAGAAAGACTAGAGGAGGAAATAGGGCGACTAATAAGATACGAACAAACAGATTGGAACCGAAAATTAAGTAATATATCTAACGCCTCTTATATTTAGTCGGGATATATTCATTTCTCATTACGACTAGCTATATTTTTTGTTAGTCCATCGCTTCAAGTTGTTTAAATCCTGATAGTTTTCCGAAACAGTGTCAGAATGAGCATCTAACCAGAACATCTATTTGTCCAGTGATGAGATGTTTCCTTCGCTTCATTTAATTCAGTCAGGTTCATCCTGTACAAGGCCCGTGAGAACTCCAAGTAGACGGTTACATTAAGAGGTAGTTTATATGGAAATGGTGATAATGTAAAGATTAACTCTAGACTTGAACAGGTTAAGATTGTAGCGATCTGGAAAACATTCTCTTATGAGTCTTTTCCACAGAGCAGAAAGAAAACCGATTGAATACAGAGGAAAATGTGGGCGGTTTTCTCGAATGTTAATGTCATGGTTAGCCGGTTAGACATGGTGGAACCAAGGAATGTAGTTCGTCCGAGCATTTTCCATAGCAATAGCGATAGAGCAATGAGATGCTTGCCACATCCCGCCTGTGAGACAGAGGTTGGAGGGTGGAAAACAATTCTTCAAAACCGGAGACCCTTTTGAACTCTATCAAGACTGAAAAAGAAGGACTGGGTAGCTCCCGCAAAAATATGACAACATTACTCTATTTTCAGCCTGATCTGGCTCTTGTAAAGGTAGAGGATAGCATGAGGAGCCAGGTATTTACTGGAGCCGATCATTTTACCTGCATCTTTAGCGATGGGTCGTATATAGGAGTTCCATTTAAGGTCCGGTTTGAGTTTGAAGCCCAATTTCTGATACACTTTACGTTTTCAGTTTAACCAAGGACTTTTTTTTCTCTACTTCAACAATTTAGTAACACAACAATTTAAGTAACACCCGTCATAAAGGAGAAAGTAAACTCTTGTTAATTTGAAACCATATGTGTTGTGGTGTAATAGATATTGGCTCGGAATGAGAAATCGGAGAGCCGAGTTCGAATTCCAGTCGAGTTCGTTACATTCATTATGTGCAAATACCCTTGTAAAAAGTATGAAGCCATCTCTTCTCACTCCAGCTATGGGTTAAATAGCAGGACACACTGAGTTTTATAGTCTTGGTATCACAGAAAGAAATGTCAACAAATTGCGGGAACATCTTCTACCGTGTCAGTCAGGGATTGAAAGCTGCATGGTCGTATAGAACCTAACTGGCTGAGAAAATAATGGCTTTTATCCCGTATATGGCAAATACTAAAATAAACTGCGTTAATGGTAATATTTTTCCTATTTGCTTATAATAGTCATAGTAGATTTGTGGATGTTATTATGAATTACCCAATGAGAAAATTCTACACAGAGCAACACACATTGATCTCGTATAGAGTAGATATCTTTCTTATAAAACTGATACTATATAAAATGCCTCGATAACATATTTAGTTTTAATTGCTTACTAAGTACATCTATATATGTTATTTCTCTATATTGCCAATGCAATATAGGGCTACTGTTTCGGTCTCCGTATAAAGGTTTTCATTAGGTGTGGTTGATAGCTCTAGGCCACCCCGGTTTTGATTGTAGCGTTGCTCTTCTCTTAGGCTGATTGCCAATCAAAGATAGAGAGTCTCGTCTGCTCTGCTATTAACTCCAAACAGGAAGAAGACGAGAGGGATTCGTATATTTTCAAAGCTAAATGTGTAAAAGAGAAAGCAACAGCCTCGGTTGGAATTTAAACTCAATACACTCCTCACACTTTCCTTGTCAATAACCGTTACGTCTTGTGCTCATTATTCCTGTTTACTATAAGCTTCTAATTGTGTTACAAGTAATCGTGTATATCATATAGTTTAGCATTAATCTTGATTTTACCTATATTCCAAATTTCATATGCCCGCTACGTAATTATCAAACAGAAAATCTTGCCATATACGATTTCTGATCAAAAAGTATCGGAACTGGTTCTATATAAAGGAAACTACAACACATACAATCTGATCCCAACTTAACGCCATTCTCGATGAATGGATGTCTTCTCGTGGAGGTTCCATGCCTTTGGAGACCATTGGTTACTCGGAACTCGTACATACGACTCATCACAATGGATGTAGGAAAACTGTCGGCTCCCTGTGCCGCTTCAGTAAGTATCTGACCCGTATGTTATCCTCTAACTTGCAAGAGCCAGATCAGGCCTAAAATGGAGGTACTGTTGTCATATTTGGGAGTGGGCTGCCCAGTCTTCATTTTCCGGTCTTGATAGATTCCAAAAGTGTGTCCGAATCCTTGTAGATGACAAATTATTTCCCACCCTCCAATCTCTTCTTCACAGGCGTGATGTGGTAAGCCTCCCACTGTTCTACCGCTACTCCCATGGAAAGTGCTCGAAAGAACAACATTTCTTGGTTCCGTCCTGGCTAGGACCCACCGTGCCACTCACATTGTAACAAACCATCCACATTCGCTTTGTGTTCCTTTGGTGAGAAGTATCTTTTTTTCTATGGACCACTGTTTTGTGGAACCGTATCCCAAGAGAATGTTTCCACGATCACTACAATCTTAACTTGTCCTAGACAAGTTAACCCTTCTCTTTCTCTCCTATTCGCATGAACTACTTCTTAATGTAACCTTCGAGTGTCCCCCAGGCCTTGTACAGGGTGAACCTTAATGTAAAAATATCAATTTGGCACTTCTCCTTCGAACTAGTCCCCTTTCGAATTCACACACTTTATCCAGCATTGTCATTTCCACTGGTGGAAGCATTACTGGAACTCCCTTTTGAGCTTAGCAAGCAGCTGCCTCGTCGCATTCTCTTGAATTTCTTCGACGTCTTGAAATCTTATTTGTTTCAAATTGGATTTCATTTTCCAAGACAAAAAAAAGTCGCAAGAAGATATGGGGAATGCGGTGGTTGTCGGACCTGGAGAATATTGTGTATAGTCAAAAAGTGCTGCACAAGCTGTGCTGTTTTGAGACGACCACACTCTACACACTTTCCATCCAAGCACGGCTATAAGCATCGGAAATGAGCAAAAACGTTATAACAGTGCGTTTGCATGACAGAGTTCAGGCTCGGTATCTGCCAAGCAGTTTCACTCTGCATACTTTAGATCCGTTACTATAGCGGCAGTCTCGGTACTTTTTCATCAGACCTCGTACTCCATACTTATTTCAGTTTTATGGCTGGTTTTAAACATAGGATTAACGAAATATATTCTCTTGTTTCATATGTATCAGTGTTATTGATCTTATGCAACGATGTTGAGCCTGTTGTGTCACATTTCTTTGCTAAGATACGCGACTTTGCTAGTATTTCCGTCCTGTCTAGTTGATCCGTATACGGGAATCGAGCCCGCAACCCCTACAATTACAAACATACATACCAGTGTACTACGAAGCCTGTTTTACTGTTCAAGAAATAAACAACTCTGAAAAAGTTAAAACCTATTGAACTATATTCATGAGGACAATTTTGCTTATACCATATCGAAATCACAGAAAGGTCAAAGTGCATAACGCAATGGTACAAAGGAAAGAATCTTCGACTGCGCAATGCCGGATATCTTAGCTAGTATAAAATAAAACCAAGACAATTGATTTTTCGCTTCAAGACTTTTTGCTGCATAAAATTTGGGTCGTTCGTTTGAACGATAAATTAAATGAATTTCCTTTCAATTGTGTTAACAGGTTGCGTGTTTGTATATATTTTAGGTATGCGCGTTCACATATAATAAACAAAGAAGTATACAAAATCTTGATTTTATACTAATATTATTATTATTTTTATATATTTATTTATTTATTTTTGGTGAGAATTTCTCGATGTCACTTAGATATGACCGTTTTTTTTTTTTTTTGGTGTTGGGGTAACTACTGCTTTAGAATAACAATGATTAAAATGGTTGATCTTTGTGTTAAGTTGGAACGACCACATACTTCGTGAGTAGGGATGCCAAAACACACCCAAAACGCTATCGCTGGAAAGTGTAAAAGTGACAGAGTTATTAGTCAGTGAACCGGGAAAATAACGTTCCCAGCAGGAAACTCATTACTACGTGGTACTACATCTTATAACAAGAGGGAGAAAGAGAGTGAGCCAATAAATTTTTGCCCTTTTGTAGACTTCAACACCTAACGATGGAACAAAGTGAAGTGATCATATTTCCGTTTGCTTTACTCTTAACATCATGGAAATATGTATTTCTTTTTTATTATTATTTTATTTATCGGTTTTATTTTATTTATCCACACAATAAACATGTAAATTTGTTATTAAATAAAACAAATCAAATAACTCATTTTATTATGTTCATGAACATCACTCTTAGATACACTATTAAAAATGTCAGCATTCTGTACTTTCATTTATGTGTTGATTCCTATTCATTAATATTAAATTATAATCTAAATTGCTAATATCATGTTAGAAAATGATTTTTATTTATATAATTGAGCAGTCTAATTCTAATAGTTATCAGCAAAACAATTGTTTATTTATTAAGCACAAAAGAGAGTAGATTGTAAATGAATGACAATACACAGTATTGTTTATAATTTCATATTAAAGTTGAGTATGCAAATTAGTTATCTAATTTAACCAATAACTGCTAAATTGGCTGAGATGTTTGGAGACGTAAAAGTGTTTTTAGTCATATTTTTTCACTCGAAAGTAAACTAACATTAGAGTTTTAAATGATTTTCAAGTGAACGCGGATACACATAAAAGTTTAACTTCATAGATTAGTTAAAAAATATTTTACTTGACACTAACGCTCTAAGAGTTTTCTAAAATTATTTAGAATATATACAAGTAAATCATGTTGGCCGCATTGGATCTCTTTTGATCATTAAAGTTAAGCAGAGTTTTTCCTAGTTTTTTTTTTAATTATGTGTGGAGACAGCTTTGGAAAACCGAGTACTGTAAGTAATAGATGATAAACCTTGACAATAAAAAAATCTATTTTTGAATGCGTGTAGGCGGTGCGTACATCGACAATTGTTGTATGATTTTCTAAGCGTAGCTTAGATGTGGCACAAGACCGACAAATTGTATGTGATAATATCTGCTTGTCAGATGGACGTTACTGTTAACGGGAAAGGGATACCATCTTCATAAATGATGCACTGCAATATTTAGTAGGAGTTACAACTAAGCTTAAAAAATCTATTTGGATTGCAACTTAAAAACATTACGATTATAAAATCTAAACTGGGGATCTGTATAAAACGATTCTTGCATTGATACAATAAATTTGTGGGTGAAATTTTGAATATTGGCATCCTTAAATTTTTGAGCCAGAAAGAAATGCCGCATTGATGGAAACAATCCGATGGTGCCAAATTTGGTAATTATTCCGCGTAGTGAAGAACTTCTCATCAAGATTCCTTCATTATGTTTTTTTTTTTTTTTTTGTTTTTGAGTGGACAATTCAAAATATAGGTGAGCCTTGTCATACGGTAGTTAGGTTTAGCATTCCCTATTTTTTCACTTGCTGCGCTCAGATTTTTACTATAACGCTCTTCACTAGGCAATTTAAAGTACCGTATTTAGACGTTGACAGTAATATTCCACCGACGAACGAATGTAAGATGTGACCCCAAACAGCAATCTCTCGTTATACGCAAAATATATCTTTAACCATTTTCTCCTCCTAATTCTCGTGTTTTTCTCTTCTATTGTTAGACTAATCTGCGTTCCTAAGCAATCACTCATCTAAGTACTGACCAGGCTTGACATTGCTTAATGTCAGTGATCGAACAGAAATTTATGCTTTTAGCGTGATTTCCCCGTCATTTATCAAAATAGAATTCGAAAGCTAATATATAAAGCTGAAAAGTGTATGTGTATCCGTCTCCGTTGGAAAATTAAATCTATGAATTTAGTTTTTTGTTCGATACTCAATAAAAACGCTCCAATCATATATCATATATTAGGACTATCCTATCAATGATCATATATTATGATTATCGTATCGTATAGTTTATATTATGACTATCGTATTATATAGCATATATTATGACTATTCTATCGTTTAACATATATTATGACTATCCTACCACACATTATGACTATCCTATTAAATATTACAACTATCCTATCTTATAGCATATATTATGATTATCATATCCAACAAAATACAGAGCAATAGCTTTTACTTAAAAGATCAAATTTTTCTGTTGATATTGCAAATTGTTCTGTATGCACCTAAGATTTCAACAATTCAGAATATAATAATGAGCCCCCATTTTATCTCTAGCAAAATCTGTGTAAAACCATCTGAGAAATGAAATGCAGGTGGTTTTTATCTTTCTTCTGGCAATTTCAGATAAAACATCGGACTCTTTCTGATACTTTACAAATGTCGTACAGCTATCGTGTGTTCGAGTTTGAAAGTAATCATTTCAAAAGTCACGTGGTCTGTCGATACGTTTTTCTTTTTATTATCCAAATCAAAATCAATTTTCTTGAACTTCGTTACCATTCACGACACATGCTGCTTCCAACTGAATAAACTCAATCAACTCCATCAATAATCTTTTTCGAGTCCAACTTGAAAAATAACAAAATGCAGGCTAACGCATGCATATTGTCCGCCATTATGATTTTTTCTTAGCTCAGAATAAATGGGCATTGGATTCAAGATATTCAAAACAAATTTTTAGTTGTTTAAAAATGACTGCGTTAACAAAATTGGCGCATACATATTGATTTTTCTTCTTCTTCTTCTTCACTGGAGAATGTTCATATTAAATGAGAATTCGGTAACCATTACAAAAGAGTTTGTCTATATTTTTAGTTTAATATGCACTGCAAAAGTTTTCTGATATCATGAATAAATTATTCGTTCTGTCTGGTAAGTGTCAGTATGTATCATAAAGCTTAACAATTTAAGAACCTGAATAAAATGTGTGATTCGTTCTTATTTCATAAAATTGTCTCCCACTGAGATAAAAGTTGTTATATGAATTCAATATAATGCTCAGTTGTCTGCATTTATTTCAGTATTCATTTATGCAATATGGGATATATATGAGGGTGTTTACAATGTAATTATTTATTTCACAGCTATGAACTTATGCGTCAGTCAAAAAAGGCACATCAAAGGATGAATCGTAGAAGATTGCATCTAGAATTAGTTTATCACTTCTTCTATCTAGTGCAGTGTTTCTCAACCTTTTAACATGTCGAACGCTTGAAATAGTTTGCATATCAAAGGGAATCTCTGAATGATTATTATTATATACCATTATTAATATCTTTTTTCTTTTATATTTCTATCGCAGTTCACGTGATAGACTTAATATATTTTTTCGGATAACTATTTATGGAAAAGATGACCACATTTTTAGTAAAATTTAGTGGCAATGCAAAATAAAAATCATATTGATCGTTTATGAGACATCACACCGAAGTTTTCATTCACAAAATAATCCGTAAAAACACAAAAATATGTATAAATAACACATATCACATGATTATCATAATTTTAAATAATATAAGAAATTATTCTAACCAAGGATTTTCCAACTATATACCGTAGTGTAGTAATCCGATTTCTCACACATACTTAGTAGATAAATAGATATATTCTTTTTCCTTTTAAGTCAATTTAAAACCATGTTTTTTAATCTTGTCTCCCACCCATTGTTGTGTCAAATAGATGGCCAGGATTTTTCAGGAATGCTGCCTCCAGTCCACATAAAATTTTGTAGTAATTTTAGATAATCATGAAATGGAGTCCTTTGAAAAACTGGACACCCAAAGCTGAATGGGTAGTCCCCTTATGCGGAACACAAGTGGACGGATGAGGTGTTGAGTCCTCCAGACAGTATCCATATAATTATTGGTGAGTAAATGGACCAGCAATGAGTAAGTCGGCAGTCATCGAGACAGTCAGGCAGTGAGTGTAAGGGTCCTTTTTCTGTGGTCTGAAGTTAGTAAGCAGGAGTTCACCTTATCGAAGCTGAAGGAAGATATTGCCGATTAAGTGAGTAATCTTTTAAATAGAAATGACATTTGGTACATCGAATCATTAAAAGTGGTGATTAATGGGTTTTGCCTATCAACAGAAAACGAAAAGAAAAGCAATGGTTATCACAAAATGTGAAACCTGTACAAACACCAAAACCAGAAATTTATCACCAGAAATCCTTGTTTTATTTTTGGTGAAATGTAAAAGATGTCCGTTACAATCTCCTGGAATACCCAAATATTTGGTGACTCCTTTTTAAATGAATTCCATATTATTTCTTATTATATAAACGTTATTTTCAGGGTGGCACGTGTGTTTGAGTTGACACCTTGTCTTTTCCTAAACATTTAAATTAATATCGACCGGCCTAGATCGAGAAGATTTACTAAAGTAAAAAGTCCTTCCGGGGTAAATTTCTGTTCTCATTTTTCACACGGGAAACTACTTCTAGAGTTCAAGAGTCTCGTTACAACTTGGGCTACAAAAAACCGTCATGAAAAAGCAATGTTCAGCTATCATAAGAAATTCACATCTCTCCTTGGAACTTCTTGGAATCTATATTTATTAGTTTCAATTTTCTGCGCGAAATATAAACATTCTCATTTATAATGGTTTTATTTTATTTTATATTAGTTTTTTTTTCTTTATAGCTATAAACGTTATTTTAATGAGTAAACTTGTTTAGATTGACATCGTTGATTTTTATTTTCTTAAACTGCAGGGAGACCAATTTTTTTTTTTTTTTTTTAGTAAGACTTCTTGATCTAGGATCCTTTCACAGTTTAAGAAAGTAAAAACATTAATATCAACTTAAACATGTATACCCACTAAAAATAACATCTATAGAAATGAATTCATTTCAAAAGTTTTAAAATGTTCCTGTATTTCAATGATGCGAAATGCTTTTCAAACTTTACAATACTAAAATTTGTTTGCTCACAGTATTTAGTATTGTTAAAGTTACTGTTAACATGATTTACAAAATCTACGTTTCATTCAATTTCGCAAACCAATTGATGAAATTTGAATAAGCTGATTTGTTTGGAAAAATACTTTGACAAAATGCGGTTTAATAATTTCTTTAATTTAATTTAATTTTATAAGACTTTATGGTAAACAAAATTTTTTGTGAAAATTTATTTCTTTTCTCCCATTTTTTTCTAATTTTTCGCCCATTCTTGAAATGCTCTGCCCATTAGAAACTCTCCCTACAGTGTTTATATTTGCAGTGCTACTACTGGGCATTATATTTTACTAGAATTAAATATATATAAAAAAAATTAAAGAAAAAGCTATGCAATAAACAATATTTTTATTAGATAAATATTTGTAATTTTAATCATTAAATTGTTTTTAAATAATATGTTAAATAATAAAACTTTTAATTTTTACTAAAAATTTAATGAAAATGTATTGTACTAAGCTATGCACCCTAGTACAACAAACTGTACTTTGTACCTCCTTACCTGTTTGCACTTCTCGCCAAAATTTGGTTTAGTTTGGTCAATGTATGTCTATATCAGAGGGTGTGACGGACGGACGGAAGTCACAGAATTTTATACATAATTTTTTTTCATTTTATTTTTTAATATTATTTTAGTGTAGTTTTAATAAAGAAACATTATTCTGCTATAATGATAACTGAAATAATATGTTCGGTGGATTCTTGATTTATTTAATCTGAACAAACATGAACAATCCGAGAGAAGGAGTAAATTAGCTTCTTTTGAATAGAAGTAGAGAGATTTATATTTTGTTTCCTATGTAAGACTGGATTACTGGTTCTTTTTTAAAATCTACTTCTACTTTACATTTCTAACGTCTACACATTAATACCTTGCTTGGAGTGAATTGATTAGAAAATGTAACCAAGCTCGTGTCTAATATCACCAATTATTGCAATGGTGGCACAATGCGTTATGCGAGCTCTTAATGTGTGTAACTGGGATCTGCTCGGTGTGAGCTAATTCATTTCGAGCAGAGATTTAAAGATTTAATGAAAAAAACAACACGCAGTTTTGTTCTTTCACTCCGACCGAAAACTAACAGACAGACATAAACTGTTGTAATATAAAAGATAGTCAGAGACCTGTCTTTCAATCTGTCCTGAAGACGCCTATCTAACTACTTAACGAGGGCGAAATGCGTTGTCAAAAAAATAAAAAAAGAATATAACAATTAGTGAAGATTGGGATCAGTTTCGCTGTTAACATATAAGCAACGCAAAAGATAATTTTTACATATAAACTTTCTGTATCAAAGCGTCATAATCAGCAATAATTTTACTTCATTTGAAACATCGAATAGACTCATCAAACCGCAAATGGGCAAGCGTGGTGAGTACGACTACACCCCTGAACAAATGGACAACGAGGAAGGGGTTCCTACAACAGGAATGAGTAGACCCTGGATTCGAATTTGGAAATGAAAATGTTTCCTAAATCCCAATCAATGTTCTATGTTTCTTAAATTAATATCTGTCAGACACCATATAGTTTTTTTCTTAAATACAGAGTTGGATCTACAGATTCTAATCGTGGAATTTGCAGTGCTTGTTATTAGTTTTAAATTTTATTGACAAATTATTATTATGTTTCATTTTTATACGTAATACTATCTCTTTCTATATCTGAAAGCATTTTATTATCCTTTCACTCCATAAAGCCACTGAAACACAAAGGGTAAGTGAGTGTTAGCGAATATGAAAAAAAAAAAACACTATTAAGACAACAATAAAAGAACAGGAATTAAGAAAACAGAAGATAATGATTGACATTGTGTTTAAATTTTTGAAGATCAAATTTAACTGGGATGTAAAAAAAAACGGGGGAAATTTCCACAGGCGAGAAGTGCGATAGAAGAAACTGTTAGCATAGAACTTACGCTTACATCTAGCTATTTCAACTATGAAATAAAGAGACCTTTCCGCCAATCTAGTACTGCGCTTCAATTCATAAATTCTAGGGTGCCATAGAGGAAAGTTCATGAGAACAATTACAATGAAAATATTTATAGAAAACAACGTTATGGCGGTAGGAAAATGACTGAAGCCGAAATGTCAGGTCAAAACTAATATCATTACAGATTATTCTTCGGATATTTTTCAAGAATCTCTAAATATATAACTTTTACAACTTTTTTTGTTTTGCTATTTTAGGTTAGTACTCTTTCCCGCTTCGGTCCACTGCCGAAATCTTCACATCATAAATAAAGGCTAACAACCTCAACAGCTATAACTTATTGAAAAGATGCTGACAAATTGGCATGTGTCAAACACATTAAGAATCAAGAAGTCAGAAGAGAGTTCAGCAATAGAAGAAACTGTTAACATAGAAATTACGGTTGCCTCTAGCAATTTCAGTTGTAAAAAATGAGACCTTTCGCCAATCCGGTACAGAATTTAGATTCACAAAGTCTAAGTACAATAGAGGAAAGTCCATCATAATAATTACCATGAATGTATTTATTAAAAATGAATTTATGTTACGGCGGTAGGGAAGTGATTGAAGCCGAGATACTAGGTCAAGACCTATCACATAGCAGATTCTTCTTTGGATTTTATCAAAAATCTCTAAATATATAACATTTACAACTTTTGTTGTTTTGAAACTTTAGGAAAGCAAAATACAACTGTACTAGTTGACACAACATTCTATGTTGCACTATACAAAAGTAATCCTAAATTACATCAAAATAAGTGAATTAATGGAAACACTGGAAAAATAAAGGCAAATACTGATTATGTATTCATTGACAAGTATGTGTGATGCCAATTAGATAGCTATCAACTGAATGTAGACACTACTGTGGGGGATATAATGACACATTGGTTGTAAAACATTTTTTTATGGGAATACATGCTTTTTTATTCCAGACGACTAACAGTTTGAGTGAAAGACTATATGCTTGGTGTTATTTATTGCCTCATAAATATTTTTACCCACCCAAAATAAAGAAATCTCAGTTTTTAGTCGTGTGCTTCATTATGGAGAGAAAAACAATTCGCTAATTCACAGTAAACTGCCAATGTTTTTATTTTTAAAAATACATCAGTTCTTTTTTTTTTCTTTTTGCTAGTAACAGAGTTTGACATATATATATATATATATATATATATATGTGTGTGTGTGTGTGTGTGTGTGTGTGTGTGTGTGTGTGTGTGTGTGTGTAAAATTTGTTTCTGACAAAGTAAATTAACACAAAATATAAGATCAACGTGATTTTATTATTCTGTAATCATAGTATTACGAGAAAGATACAAATTTTTGTCAAAACAGTTATTTACTAAGCCAAGATTAGCTGTGACGCAAGGCCAAAAGTACTTAAGAGTCAGTGAGTTTCGAAACCACTAGTAATTAATCTAACGAAACCTGCTTGCTAACCATTACACAATTTCGAAGTGCCCAGAATTTGTCAATATAATGATATAATAAGCGCAGCAATGTGCCGTGTAGCAGAAGGGCGAAAGTATAGAACTCATCACTTTAGCGATCATGGCTCACCACAATTTCCAGTCCTTTTTAGCTCTTAATATTTTTTTTTGCCATCTCTCCCCAAACCTGCCCCTGATTCTATTAACTCAAAATCGCCAGGTAGGTTATGAGTGGTTTTCCTCTGTCTTTTTTACCTTCAGTCTGTCCTGGGAGTATCAAATTTCCCATGAACTTCTTTCCTCATTATTATGTGCCCTAAAAATTTCGACTGTCTCTTCCTGATATTAAGAAGTGAGACAAGCTTGCTAGCCATTACACCACGTCGGAGTGCCCAGAATTTTTCACAGTATCTGATGACATGATAGAATTTAAACGTTTATAGGAATAATCGTTTGCATCTGTCCCACGCCTTTTTTCAATGAATCAATATAAAAATGAAGGCACCTAATGGATTTTCAAAGTGTTTTTACAGCTTAGTTTATTGTGTACATGAAAGCTGTAACTTGATCAGCTCATTCTGATCAAGTCATGCGTGTAACCTAACTCAGTGTAATGTTTTTAGTTTTTGTATGCCCCAGCTACATACGGTTTTATACTTATTGATTTATAATTATCATTTTTTCTTTTGTTAAACTAAACCCGACAATCTATTTATAAATGTATGTGGAACATTTATACGATAAGAAGGCTACTCTTTAAAATCCTGGATAACAAATTAAAATTTACGTATTTCGTCAGTAGCCATACATACATACATATATACATACATATATATATATATATAGATAGATAGATAGATAGATAGATAGATAGATAGATAGATAGATAGATAGATAGATAGATAATATTAGTGGTAAATATGCACATACAGTGTATCACAAAAGTGAGTACACCCCTCACGTTTCTTCAAATATTTAAGTATATCTCTTCATGGGACAACACTGACACTTTGACACAATGAAAAGTCGCCTGTCTGCAGCATATATAACAGAGTTAATTTATTTTTCCCTCAAAATAACTCAAAATATAGCCATTAAAAGCTAAATCCCTGGCAACAAAAGTGAGTATACCCCTTAGGAAAAGTTGTCAATATTAACATACAACATGTCAACTGTCAATATTTTGTGTAGCCACCATCATTATCCAAAACTGCCTTTACTCTCCTGGGCATGGAGTTTACCAGAGCCTCACAGGTAATCACTGGAATGTTCTTCCACTCCTCAATGACAACGTCGCGGAGCTGGCGGATATTTGAGACTCTGCGCACCTCCACCTTCTACTTGAGGATGCCCCAAAGATGTTCTATTGGGTTCAAGTCTGGAGACATGCTTGGCCAATCCATCACCTTTACCCTCAGCCTCTTCAGTAAAGCATTGGTTGTCTTGGATGTGTGTTTGGGGTCATTGTCATGCTGGAACACTGCTCTGCGACCCAGTTTCTGGAGGGAGGGGATCATGCTCTGCTGCAGTATTTCACAGTACATGTTGGAGTACATGTTTCCCTCAATGAAATGTAACTCTCCAATACCTGCAGCAATCATGCAGCCCCAGACCATGACATTCCCACCACCATGCTTGACTGTAGGCATGACACACTTATCTTTGTACTCCTCACCTGGTCGCCGCCACACATTTTTAAGGCCGTCAGAACCAAACAAATTAAATTTCGTCTCATCAGACCATAGGACATGGTTCTAGTAATCTATGGGCTTTGTTGACATGTCTTCAGCAAACTGTTTGCGGGCTTTCTTGTGTATTCCCTTCAGAAGAGGCTTCCTCCTGGGGTGACAGCTGTGCACACCAATTTGATGTAGTGTGCGGCGTATGGTCTGAACACTAACAGGCTGAATCCCAATCTCTTTAATCTCTGCAGCAATGCTAACAGCACTCCTACGCCGATCTTTCAAAGAAAGCATTTGGATGTGACGCTCAGCACGTGCGCTCAGCTTCTTTGAACGACCTACCCAAGGCCTGTTCTGAGTGGACCTTGCTCTTTTAAAATGCTGGATGATCTTAGCCACTGTGCTGCAGCTCAGTTTCAGGGTGTTGGCAATCTTCTTGTAGCCTTGGCCATCTTTATGTAGTGCAACAATACGTTTTTTTTAAGATCCTCAGAGAGTTCTTTGCCATGTGGTGCCATTTTGGAACTTTCAGTGACTGGTAAGAGAGAGTGTTAAAGCTGCACTACAAATTTGAATACACCTGCTCCCCATGAACACATGGGAATAGTTACACTAATGAGTCACATGACATTTTGGAGGAAAAATGAAAAGCATTACACAATTTAGACATTTAGGGGTGTAGTTTCTTAGGGGTGTACTCACTTTTGTTGCCAGGGATTTAGCTTTTAATGGCTATATTTTGAGTTATTTTGAGGGGAAAAGAAATTAACTCTGTTATATATGCTACAGACAGACTACTTTTCATTGTGTCAAAAGGTAATTTTTTCAGTGCTGTCCCATGAAGACATATACTTAAATATTTGAAGAAATGTGAGGGGTGTACTCACTTTTGTGATACACTTTACATATGCAAAATATATAAATATATATACATAGATGCATACACATACATAAATACAGGAATAAATTATGACCATGGAATATTAGTGTTTAAGCCTTTTTATTATATATATATATATATATATATATATATATATATATATATAATGTAATATAAAATTCTCAAACACTAATATTCCATGGTTATAATTTAATACAATGAAATCGTAATCACGATCCAATTCATCAGACCTATGGAGTCATATGATTAAGATCAATTGACTGATTCCGAGATGATTACTAATATTAATTATGCAGTAATTATGTTAACAAACATAATTACTATATAGAGTAAAATAAGAAAAAAAATCAACTTGCTGAAGTAAACATTGAAATATGATGCAATTGCGTCCCCGGATAATCCTAGTAGGAACAAAATGCTACATGTCCTGCATATTCGAAGCCCCGCTTCAAATACTTACAATGTATCGGTATCTTACGGTCTGGAAGTTTTATATTTGCAAACTCTGATGGCCGTCGTGGTGAGGCGTCGGTGTGTGTAGCTCAATGACTGAGAGTGATCTCGTCAGGGATTCTAAACTCCTTGTAAGGCCACGTTTGGTGACATGGTCGAAGACGAAGACCCAGACTAAGAGCGACCAAACCCAAACACCTCAGCGCTGGAACAAGCGGATGATTACAACGATTAGACCAGCAGATGATGATGGACATGCTAAAGCAGACGTCACTCGAAAGCCAGCATGTCCTATTCCATATGTGACGCAGTGGAAGGTCATGAAATCAAGTATGTGGGTAACTTCCTGGCAAGTTGTGGCACACCTTAAACAAATACATGCCATCGACAGTTTCTTCTACTCTGATCTTATTTCTCTTCCAACCTATTCTTCCAAAGCCAATGAGTAATAAAGGAAGGAAGACGAATGCAGACTTTGGTGAAACAGAAAATTTCTAGTCCAGAAGCTGCACGTTGGCAGCGAATTTTGTCATCAGCGCCATCATCATAAAGGAAGCGATCAGCGAAGAAGAAATGAAATTCTTGAATACGTGATAAAGCAGATAACAACGACGACAGAATATTTTCATGTCGGAAGAGCCGTATCTGTAATTATTCCTTGTTTCAAGTAACATTATATTGAGACCGTTAAAACTACTTTTGAGGCAGTCATAACTTCTTTTGAGGGCGTCATAACTACTTCTGAGGCCATTAAAACTACATTTGCCTTTTTTCTGAGGGTGTGTATTATGTTGATAGGCTTGCTACAAGATTGACAATGAGATCTCACTTTTTGCTGCTGGACTACCTACATGAAACCGTATGTTCTATTCTAATTAGTTTAATTTCTCATTCTTGGAAGTCTCTTCCAATTTCTTTCTTCTCTGTAGGCATTCTTCAAAAATGTAAATGTAATGTCAATTGCCATCTTCTGTCTTCCTGAAGTTAATTTATTGTCGTTTTCGTCACTTCTCACTAAAGTCTTCTAATTTTCTTTCAGTCCTTGTAACCCCCTGCGTCCTAATAGCATTATTGTCTTATTTGGGTTGACATTATTTTTTTTTAAAGTATGTATACTGTGGGAACACGCATGCGATTTTATGAAACAAATTTATTGTAATATATATATATATATATATATATATATATATATATATATATATATATATATATATATATATATATCCTCGCTACCTATCTGAAGTAAAATTTCAGAAAAAAATAGCAATAGAAACGATTTCACATTTTCCGTTAATCGTAATAAATAATGATAAGACATGTCAAATCAAACAACTGTGTATTTTGTCTGTCAGTCTTCAAGGAAATAGAATGTCACAATAATTTGTCTGTTGCGCCTTCAAGCAGTGGAATAAATATATTGCAAAGCACAAACAGAAAAAGAAGCTATAAAACTCTTTAAAGATAAAATCACTGAGTTGTAAATCATTGGAAAGATAAAAATGCTACTGACCGTATGTTATCTCGAAAGTTTGGACTTTTTATCGATTTACGTCGACAGTAGAAATGAGAAAAAGAATGAAAACGTCATTGCCGATGTCCTATGATTGTTGGCGTGGTGTTCACGAGGGAAGATATGCTAGTTTAAGATAACGTCATTAATATCGCTAAGAAAAATACTTAAAAAAATTAATTTTTCAAGTATTACATTATAAAACCGGTAAAAGTGATATATGATGAAATTATTAAAACATTATTTATACAAATCTTAAGGAATGTCCTTATAAATCAATTAATCCACTACTAAGTGTATATATATATATGTATATATATATATATATATATATGTATATATATATACATATATATATATATATATATATGTGTGTGTGTGTTGTGTGTGTATTCGTGTGTTTGTGTGCGCGCGCGTGTGTGTGCATATGTGTGTGTGTGCGTATGTGTGTGTGTGTGTATGTCTCTCTCTCTCTCTCTCTCTCTCTCTCTCTCTATATATATATATATATATATATATATATATATATATATATAAATATGTAATGAAAAACAAACCACTTTAATGTACCATTACGATAATTTATTTCACCTAAATCCTTTTTTAAGGGTTCAGGATCATCAGGTAAATCTTCCAACAACGAATTGAGAAAAAAATATATATATATATTATAAAAAAATATATAAAAAATATATAAAATATATATTTTTTTTTCTCAATTCGTTGTTGGAAGATTTACCTGATGATCCTGAATCCTTAAAAAAGGATTTAGGTGAAATAAATTATCGTAATGGTATATTAAAGTGGTTTGTTTTTCATTACATATTAGCTCTGTCCTAACATTGAGCTCTCAGGATTTCATCCTCTTTGGATTTACCAATTCGGTTTACCAAGTTCCTTATAACTTAACTATATATATATATATATATATATATATATATATATATATATATATATCCTTTCAAGTCGTCTGAAGATTCTTTCGCGTGAACCTTAAGTTATGACTAGAACTATTCTTTCATACGATTTAACATTGGTAAGCGTTTTTTTCCTCGATCTAGGCAAACTGGGGTTCGAGCACTTTACTGAGTAGCTAAGTTTGCTTTCTGGCTTTTTCTTTTTTGCAATTTCGGTTTTATTCAAGTTTTGGCAAGTTGTCTATTGGTTCTACCAACTGTGTTTTTTTCTTTTTCTTGAATATATATATATATATATATATATATATATATATATATATATATATATATATTGTACCATACATTAGGAAAATAATGGGTATGTCTCTATTAACATAAATACAGTAGAAATTATTGTATGTTGATCTGCATTTGAAGATTTTTTGTGGAATTCACTTGACTCACTTCAAGCATTTGCCTACTTGTACGCGCTGCTGCAAATCTTATATGTTTTGTTCGTGTCCTAAGTATTATCGTTCATTACAAAACTTCGTTTAATTATTCTGTTCAGTAACCTTACCTAGGTTATAACAATATATAATATTTATATATATATATATGATCGGAAGGAAAATTCCAAATAAATCTTATTATATGGAAACCGTGTGAGAACTTTCGTCGAACTTATATATATATATATATATATATATATATATATATATATATATATATATTATTTTTTATATATTTATTACTTCAAAAGGCAAGTTCAAACTCGGAAAGCATATTTTCTTTATTAACTTAGATCGAAAAGACGGCAGGTAAGTCTACGGGAGAGAGTTGTTGTAGTAAAACCAATATATGTAGTGGGTTTACAATCTCTGAACGGGAATATAAATTGATACACTACATCGGTTTTCGTAGAATATTTAGTTGCGTGATGATTGTAGGGTTATTTGTGCCTATGAGGTAAATTGTTTTAATTTTTTTTAATATATGATGAGATCAACTTTTTTATTATTATTAATCGGTTTAAGATTTCTACCTATTATGTTTTTTCCTGATGTCTGTAATTATTATGCATTTTCTTACAATAATATAATAGTGTTTGTTTATTTTGATGTACACTTATTTTTAATCTTATCAAAATTGATAATATTAACAATAATAGTGTACGTCAAAATAAACATAATACTATTAACTTAGAGGTATTATTAAATTTATTGAGATACATTTTAATTTGTTGGTCAATGACGGAATTAGAGAATCCATTATTAGCAATATGGTTTTGGAAGAAGATATCATTGGTGTGTGTTGGATTAAGTTTTTTATATAACGACTAATGTATATCGTTTGGGCATTCACTATTATAATTAAGAAGATACGAGTTTATGCTAGTGGGTTTCCTATATAGAGAAGTAATAAATAATAAGTAATAAATTTGTGTGTGCTAGAATCAATAAATACATCAAGGAATGGAATTTTATTATTAATATTAATTTCTAGTGAAAATTTGAGGACGGAATGACTTTCAAATTTTCTTTTAAGTTGTGTAATTTGATCAATATTTTTAGCAAAAACGAAAATGCCATCTATGTATCTTACACATGTAGGGGGTTTACTAATGTCATTAAGTATTTTATTTTCTAAATGTGCCATAGAATAATTAGAAAAAAAAGGGGGCCTAAAGGAGATCCCATCACTACACCGTCTATCTGTGTATAAATATTACCTAGGAGATCATGAAAAAGTACTTGAGTAAATGCTAATAATATATATTTTTTTTAAATAGTGAGTTTAATATTGATGAGTGAGAGAGAAATGTGATTGTATTCATCACGATGATGAAGTCAATCATTTCTTGGACGGTGTGTCATTAGTAAATAAATTTTGTACATCCAAAGATGCGATTATTTGGCAGTTTGGTTTTACAGCATGAAGAACTTGTATAAATTCATTCATGGACGTAATACAAAATTTACTTTGTGGGTAGAGAGTAATTAATTTGTTCAGGGTTTTTGAAAGGTAATATACTGGTGTAGATATTTGTGAAATGATAGGTCGGATGGGAAGATGTTTTTATAGATTTTTACATTTCCATAAAGATAGCCAGGTTCATAGTCACCTATAATCTTTTGAAGTTTGAAAGATCCAGTTTCAGCATTGTTAGCAGTAATAAGTTGATTGATATGGTTTTTAAGTTGGGAGGTGGTGTTATTGGTTAACTTTTTAAATGGATTGTAATTTTGAGTGGTATTCATGTTTGTTTAAAATAACGAAAGTATTAGTTTTATCAGCTCGTCAGATAACATTACCATTGTTATTTTTTTTAGTTGTTTGTCTGCTTTTATTAAAGGAGTGTTTATAAT
Source organism: Acanthosepion lycidas (assembly GCA_963932145.1). Lineage (NCBI taxonomy): Eukaryota > Metazoa > Mollusca > Cephalopoda > Sepiida > Sepiidae > Acanthosepion > Acanthosepion lycidas. The sequence continues at coordinate 69,237,695 of OZ010592.1, read as the reverse complement.
TCCATTCGGATTTTATTATAACGTTGTTTAACAAATTCGGTTTTAAGTAATTCTTTTAAACCTACTTGCGTAGTAATATGGTTGTCTTGTTCCAATAGAAGTCTTTGTTGGTATAAAGATTCAATTTGCGTTTGTTTAAACATTAAATTAGGTTTCTGTGCGACATGAAAATTTGCTCCAAGATTAAGGAATTCCATTTCATTTGGACTGAGTTGGTAATCCGATAGGTTAATGAAGTTATCGTTGATGTTTGGTAAAAGTACTTTTCCTTTATATAATTTGTTTAGCTTTATTTGGATGACTCTTTTTAAGAGACTCATTTTCCTTTTGTGTTGTTTTATATAATAAATCCAATATTTCCTTGAATTTTTAGTTGTGGTAGAAAATTGTAGATTCCTTTAATACATGCAATCTCAGTGTTGAGCCGTTGTGATTCGTTTTAATTCCTGTATGGCTATGTTTATTTGTCGTTTAATAAGGTTCCATTGAAATTTCTTGATATTTGGATCGTTTAATGCTGCAGCATCATGTGACTTGAATTTAGAGTATTGGGGCAGCAGATCATTATTCAAACATATATTGTTAAATATAGCAGTGAATATTATGTTTGATCATGAGCCGTTCTAAACTTTGTATGGTTGCTTTATATATATATATATATATATATATATATATATATATATATATATATATATATATATATATATATATATATATCGAGAAAGAGAGGGAGGGAGATAAATTATATTTAGATAGCAAGAATTTATCCAAGAGAGTTATATGTTATTCAAGTAAGAATATTTAATTTTTTTATCTTATTTTCAAATGTTGCACATGAGAATCAAAATTGTGTTGAAACTCTCATGGTTTGTTCTGAGAACGATAATGAATTTATAGGAAAAATGTCAGCATATGAGTTTCGGTTTTTCGTTTTAAATTTAGAGTTCAAATTTAGAGTTCAAATTTAGAGTTCAAATTTAGGGTTCAAATTTAGGATTCGCATTTACCTTCGGTTTAGTGTAATGTCCCGTTTATTTCAGTTTTATGAATAATTTAATGTTACACTTGTTTTTTTTTTCCCCAGATTAATGATAGTATTAACAGTTTGTTTATGATTAGAGTTAAGGTTTATGTTAGTTTTATAGTTAGGTTAAGTTTAGAGTTATGTTCTGGGTTTGGTTGTAAAAAGTGTTCGATATATAGCGCTATAATCTTGTATAAGGATTATGCTAAATTTTAGGATGAAAGTTTAGCTTTTGGATTAAATTTGTGTAATTGATTATTGGTATCAGTATTCGCATTAGTGTTAGGCATAGGATTAGATTTAGAATTATTGTTTAGGATTAACATTCGCTTTCGATATTTAGGGTTAGGGTTGTAGTTTTGTTCAGATGATTCCGCATGAAATTAGTGATTAGTTCATAAAATAAATATTTTAAATGATGTTAAAGCACATTGGAAATATAATGCATGAAGCAATAGTTTAACTTTTTAAAGAAACTGTAGTGGACCGTGGCTGTGATGTTGTTGATAGAAGTAGAAGAACACATGTGGGGTTAAGATTTTCCTGCTAGCCGGTCCAACTACATGAGAAAGTTGGACTTTAATTAAGTCCAAAGAAGGCAAAGAAAAACAAACAAAAGACCGATAAATATATGTATGCAAATATATATATTAATAACAAGTTACATGGACAGTTACAATGGACAGAGTGTGTGTGTGAATGTTATGTGTGTGTGTGTGTGTGTGTGGTGAGTGTTCGTACGTACGTGTATTGTGCTTAGCGTGTTCCCAGCATTTGGGAAACGCTATCTCTGTGAGCGTTTACATCTGCGAGATGGTAAGGCCTGAGGAAAAAGAGAGGAAGTGGCGAAGGGTCAGCGACTATTTATAGCCAAGGAAGAGAGACCCCTGGTGAAAGGGTTAACGAACTAAAGGAGGAGTTAACTCCGACAAAACCTTTTTTTAAAGTAGCATGATTAGAAATCAATTATTATTGTTAGAATAGAAGTTATTACAACCGTTCATCCGCTTGCTATAAAGATCGTTGTGTGTTTGATTATCCGTTCATGTATTTAAATCTGGCAATGTGAAAATTTAATTATCTTTGTATTTTATAAAATACCTGGAGTAAATGTCAGATTATATTAATTAATGAATAATTAAGATAGCATGAATAATTTTATCTTATATTTATGATATATATTTTCCTACTCCCAAATACAAAATCCCAAAAGAAAATATGTGTCAACCTGAGCTTTACAATGGAAAATAAAAACTGGCCAATTTAAGAAGAATGAATAACGGAACGAGTCACATTTAAAACAATGGACAAAGATTGGTGAAAATATCACAATTTAAATCATTTCAAAGGAATGCATACAGAGGATTAGGGTTAAGGTTAGGGTTAGGATTTCAGGTTGAGGTTAGGACTATGATTTACGGCTAGGTATAGAGTTAGAGTTTAGGTTATGTTAACAGATGTAAAAACGGTTATAATTAAGAGTTAAAATAATTGTTTGGATTACGATTTGTGTTAGGCGTAAGATTAATTTAAAATTTCTTAAAGAGGTTTCATTGATTTTGCTTAGGTGTTAGAATCGGGTATAATTTTAGGGCGTGCGTTAGTTTAAGACTATGTTTATTTTGATGATTAAGTTTGTGTTTAGTTTTGTGGTAGGTATTTGTGTTGATTTTAGTTTTAAATTTACGGTTATGCGTATTTTGAGAGGTTTGTGTTAGGTTTTTGTTTAGTTTTTATTTTTAGGTTTACGGTTAGTATCGGCCCGAAACGAAAGTTCGGAATTTTTTTAAGTGAATTTCAAAGTCAATATTTAGACATCTTTACATAGATTTATTCAACCACATGTGTCAATTTCTTCCACTGGTACTGAGTATGATGATAAACTACATTCGGCAGCAAGGCGGGAGATTGGAGGTTTTGAGGAGCGTGAAACCACCTCTAAATTGCTCTGTTTCCAAGTTCGCCCTGAACCGGAGTGGTAGTACCTGTTAGTGTCCCAACTATGGGCAAGTAGTGAAACCCCAAACCCTCTGAATGTATAAAAATACATTTTTATAGTAAAAATACCGGTAACACATTTTTATGTAAAAAATAGCAACAATACCTATTTATAATACAATTAGCAACAATAAATTTTTAAAGCAATATGATCAGCAAAAAATTTTATTTGTAGTTAAAGGCATACAATTGCTTTCAAAATATATTTAGTTGAATCCATAAAATTGTATTTAAATTATTCACATTTCGGTATTAAAACTATTTAAAATTATTCCTAGCGCAACTTATTCTACGTTCTAGGATGTAGAAAACTTAACGCCAACCTCTCAAAATAAGCATAACCGTAAAGTTAAAACTAAAATCAAGAAATTAAGAAATTTTAAATTAATCGTACGTAGGGGTTGATATGCCGCTAAATGTATCCAACCAACAACTTCCACAACATTTTGAGTTAGAGTCATGATTCCGTCCTTCCCAAAACTTTCTATCTTTTTGGTGATGAGTTATTTTTATATTTTTTTTTAATCAATTCTCCCCCAAAATGCGATAACGCTGGGTGTGAAAAAGAATGAGAAGCCTTTGGAAGAAACCGGAAACTCAATCCTAAACAGTATTTCATAAACACTTCCCGAGCATCAATGTTCCTATTAAGAGAATTTTGTGGGGATCGAAATAAGTGGCAATCCGAAGATCAAGGTCCCATGAATATGGAGGATGTAGTTTGCAAAGAGATGAAAAGTATGGCGTTGAAAATTTTCGATTGGCCAATTCCCGATGCTTTTCATTCATTGACGCCTTTAATCGATCCAACAGTGAAGTGTATTTATCTGAATTTAATGTTTGATTTTGCGGAAATGTCTCATAATACACAACACCATTATACCCCATAGGATGCACAGCATTTCCATAATTGAAACACCCTGCCTTTTAGGGTGGTTAACGGTGGCTCACTTCGTTTCCCTCCATGAATATTATCCCTCCACAATCAGTTTTTCAGCTACGGTGATTTTTTTTAAAGCCGTTTTTGTTGCGGTTGAGCAAAGAATCGAATATGGAAATAGAGTTCATTAAATATTTTAACACAAAAATATTTTTGTGAGGCAGAGTGGCTTCTTAACGATTCACGTATCCACATGTTTACAAATGCCTTTCAACACTCACATGAGATAGGGAGTATTTCTGCGATATCCAGTGTCATGTAATCTGAATTATTTTCAATCAGTATTTCGTTTTGGCCATTATCAACCACTACTGTTCCGTTTCCTTACTCGAAATTTCTACTTCTGAACTTACGAAAAGTTTTCCCAGCTGTGACATAAATGGCACGTTATTTTTTGTTTCTAGTACAGTTTTTATTTTCTCACGGAAATAAACAATAATCAGATGACGAAAATGAATCAGATTTCTTTTCAAAATATTTCAGAATATATATGGTAATAGCAGTGTAATAGCAGTCGCCGTCTCCTTGTAAGGAAACATTCAGCGTTCATTGGCCAAGCAGCCATTTTTGGTTGAAATTTATAAAATATTTCTATTAAAATAATTTCTTAATTCCTCTTGCTCTTATTGTTCTTTCCAGTACTGATGGGCGGTGGTGTTTCCTTCCTAACCTTTTACTTGACGTAGTGATGAACGTAAACATCTTCATTATGTCATTATTTTCTTTTCGTGTTACATGTGCTCTCCATTTAATTATTCTAACAGTGATGGGTTTAATGTTATTTGATACAGACCTTCGTAATTCAATAGTGCCAGTGCAAAAGGTTCGAAGAAGGATTGTCCTGGCTAAGACCTACATGCTGCATTCGATCGAAGCTATTTTTAACCATGACAGTAGACAGTTTAAATATTTCTGAACTTGCATCACGCATAACATTCATTTGAGAGTCTAGATCTAACGAGGCTATTTACGAACATGACTCGAGCTTTTGGGGTTAATATCGAGTGAAATTATTCCTAGCGCAACCTATTCTACGTTCAATTTACATATCTCCTATATTAAATTTGATATAAGTGATCCATATACCGAGTTATTTGAAGTGTCTAGTATTTATTAGGTTGGTGCAAAAATAATGAAGTAATAATATCGTTTTTGACGTATTTTTTAACGTCAAAAAAGACATTATTACGTCATTATTTTTGCACCCACCTAATACTAATTCCACATCAAGAATTCTTTATGATTCATTCAAGAACACAGTCTGCATATGGGTTTCGGTTTTTCGTTTTAAATTTAGAGTTCAAATTTAGGTGTCATCACTGCTTTCATTCCAATTCCAGATCATAGTTTCTTTTTACTAAGTGTTTATCTTGAGTCTTATTTCTTTGAATACTTGATAGAGGGTGTTGGTTTTTTGTGCAAGATTATTCTTATCGCAACTATGAATACTTATATCATCAGCATAGATACTAAAAAAGGCTCATCATCAATACATTGGTCTCGGGAGGGAAAAGAAGGTAACTGTTTTCAATTAGTAGATTTGTTTGGGATGAAAATGTGTATGAAATGCTTAAATGATCAGTGCCCATCTATTCACATCTTTACATGCACAGGTCATAGTAAAAAAAAATGATTAGACTAGGGTTCTCTTTTTTTTTTTTCTTTTGTCGTAGGCTTTGTGAAATTTGAATTGTTTCTGTATTGGGGTCCTCGCCAGACATGATTGATTTTGTGAGCCAGTATATTTCCTCAATTAGATGGAGTCATTCATTTGTGTCAGCGTTTGAAAAGAAAGTTTCTAACGGATGAGAAGAGACAATCTGTTGATATGGACATATGCAGCAGAGATGTCGATATAGTAGACATATAATTCTCCATTAGAAAGGTGTATAATCATCTGGAGTTCTTTGATAATATATATTCCATCACTAACCAAGAATAAAAACGAAATTCTATTGAGAGGAATTGACTCTCATAGAAGGCTGAAGTTAGTTCATACAATATTCATTAGTACTTTCATCAGAATGAATCCAGTTAAGGTAGCTTTGTATGTGTGTAAGTACTGACGACTAATTTTGTGTTTCCATAAAGCATTAATGCGTAATAAATCCCACTTTTGTGGGGATGCCTTTCTCATTCCAGACTTCTTTCAACTTTTTATTGCATTTGGGTGGAGGAGGGTAAGCTATTTTCAAAAGTCAAATGATGCTTTATTATTTCTTCGGGAAAAATTCTTGTCACTCTGCTTCCAATTCTGAGGAATATTCCCTTTTCACGAACACTCAGACCGGTGAATGTAATTAATACTATTTAATTAAAAAACTGAGCATTTACTTAAATTAATTATATGTATAAATATAATGTATAAACAGAACACCCGCACATACACGCACGCATATATATATATATATATATATATATATATTGTGAGTGCGTGTATTTAGGCAGCATTTTTTCATTGACGTATGTTTCATTAAATAATATAGACAAGTGTTGTCTATTTATTTTATGTAAATTCTTTTCATATCGTCTGATAAGCTTAATAACTTTATCATTAAAAGAAGAAAGAAAATCACAATATTGATCCAGCATGGAGACCTACCGGACACTATTCGTAACATACTTGTTGACAACACTAATATAATAGATAGCATCATCTACATGCAAAAAAAGACTAAAAATAATGGAAGCCTTATTAATATTAGGTTGGTGCAAAAATAATGACGTAATAATGTCGTTTTTTGACGTTAAAAATACGTCAAAAAACGACATTATTACGTCATTATTTTTGCACCAACCTAATAAAAACAAAAAAAAAACAGCACTTAATAATCTTACCTATGAACATGAACACAATATCTTGACCGTGTTTTGAAAAAATGAAAACATTTTATAAAACATACATGCAACAAACTATTTCTTATTTAACAGTTAAAATATTTAATACTTGAAAATGGCTAAATAGCCGAAAGAACATTCGGACAGTTTTTATATAATTTATCATCTGAAAAGAAAAAGAAATTATTAGATCGCATGAGAAATTGTATAAAAAAAACTAAATAAAAGCAGCTTGTATTTCGTATTCAATGAAATGTGCATGAAAGAAGGATTGCTGCTTAAATACGCACACACACACACGCGCGCGCACGCACACACACAAACACACACACATATATATATATATATATATTAGTTATGTAGACAAAAACATAGAATCAATCAATATTTATAAAAAAAAAAAAAAAAAAACGTCATTACTGGCCGTGGTTTCAAGCTAGATTGGACCTTCTGTGATCCTCTTTATTTAATTAATTATTTATTTATTTATGTTTTATAAAATGCTCCGGTTAGCAAATTATAAATTCCCACTACTGATAATGATAAACAGTTTTTTGTTTATATAATTTGCGTATGAATTTAGCCATATTCAATGGGCTGAGTATTTATTGAGGATCCTGTTCTAAATGTTAATTCACATCATGAAAAAAAAATAGTTATAGTTATTCAAGACGTTTCAGTAAGGAATTTATCTACGAATTTACACACTTGAATTTCTGTAGGCCGTAGGAAAATAAATCAGTAAATTTTGAAGTCCGTAGTTTTAACGAATTTTCATAAAGAGGAAATATTCTTACAACAGATTAAATGATCTGACACAAATCTTCAGAAAATTTTAAAAGAAAGGTGAGAGTTCGTTTCTCACAGAAGGGATATACGGTTGCATACTCTCAAAAATATATTAAGAGAGAGGTTTTGAAATACTTAGCTTTCTTGGATTGTTAAAGGAAATTTTTTTGAAGTACCAGATGCTAAAAACTAAAAGGCCGAAAATATTATTGACGAGTAATTTGATACTGGCATGAAAAAAATAGATCGCTTGAAATTTTTATATTTTGCTAATTATGTCTCCGGATTGTAGTGAAAATAATCCAGTGTAGATGATATAGAATAAAATTACCTAGTAAATGCGAGTGCCAATCTCAAAAGCAGCATCAATAAAGCCCAAATCTATTTGTTATGCTGTGTATTTTTTACGGATCGCTCCTTGTAAAAAAACTTATGATATTTAATTATTTTCAAGGGAGCAAACTCGCTGTATTTACGAAACAAGAAAGATAACTCTTCCCTGTATCTTCGCAAAAAAAACTTTTATATTAATTATCGCATCAAACGTTAGGAGATGCAGTCTTAAAATTCAATAATTAAAAAAAAAAAGCTTTTCTTCTCCTATTATTTTATGACAACATTTTATACACGCATAGATACCATCTCACACACACAGATAGATATATAGATATATAGATACACACACACACACACACATACACACACACACACGCACACACACACACACACACACACATATATATATATATATATATATATATATATATATATATATATATATATATATATATATATAATTCTCCTCGAACAATTTCTGATGGAATTTCCTTCTTGTCTGGGAAGGATTATTCGTAATTTGTAAAAGTCGATCATAAAAATTAATCGACACAAAATACTTGTCTTTAATAATATTTGATTTAAAGGACATTTGCTATCTAAATACACAGAACACACACACACTCAGATCTATCTATCTATCTATCTATCTATCTATCTATCTATCTATATATATATATATATATATATATATATATATATATATATATATATATATATATATATAAATGCCGCGAATATTGCATGAAGCTGTCGTCGCCTGGTATTGACCCCAGTGTCTACTTTTATATTTACAGACGCTCTATATCTGATATTGCGCTCTCTTATCTATAAATATACCATATCTTAAAACCTATATCATTACCACACACTAACACACACACGCATAAACACACACACACACACACATACATATATATATATATATATATATATATATATATATATATATATATATATATATATTATACATACGTACATATATAAAACCATTTATTTTACATTCAACGTCATCATTTGATAAGACACCGAGGGTGTTGAAACAAAATGGCTATTTTTGTAGTGATTTTATAGCATATTTATGTTAGAAATTTTTTTTAAATAAATAATTATAATAATATATATTTTTTAAATAAATAATTATAATAATATATATATATATTTATACGTATTTCTAAAGAATTAATGCATTTATTTTTAATTCGACATTTTATTTGAATATTATTAAAACAGAAACTTGTAAAACAGATGCCTATTTTTTTTATCCTAAACAGTGTGAATTACGTCTATTGGCTTCTGTATTCGAGAAATCTTAATAAAGAAAATGGGGTGACTGCTACTTAATTGCCTATGAGAGAATCTTCTAAATATCAGACTAAACATAGATAGTTGAATGATAAAGTGGAAAAAGTCATATCTAACGGTTTAATAGAAAGTGCATTAATATCTGATTTTACCGCAATAAATTTACATCTATCTTTATATAGCATTTCACCTTGCTTTACAAAAACTGTTTATTTTTTCCACAAAACCCCATCTACAAACGCTCTGCAAGTCGAATCGTGGCAAACAATTTTCCCCAAGCTACTAGATTTTATCAGTTTTTCATGCGAGAAAAATAGCTTTCCACCAAAGTCGAAGTCATTTTTTATTTGTCGTTGAGGAATGATTCAGGCGCGATTTTTTAACAGCTTTTCTCACCATATTTCTATTTGATGAAAAAAGGCTTAATAATATAAAATAAATTTAAAATATTATCAGTCTAATTGTCAATGTTATTTTTTTCTTACCGAATTTGTTTTATCGGCCTATTACATTTATATATTATAAGAAGTATACGTGGACAATATTTCTTTATTGTCACACACACACAAGCATTCACATTATAACCAAAAACGTTTGCGGTTTCTCTCTTCTACTCTACTCTCTACATTTTGTCAGCGATTGTCATAGTTGTTCGATGAGTTGATAGCCATAATAAAATGATGCTGTCAACTTATTCTGTCTTGAATAGATGGTTAGTCTTTCCATATTAGCAAAATCTGTACCATGATTTTAAATGCGCTGCATAAATGTTAGATGAATAAAAATTACTAAATGGAATCAGGGGGAGCAACTCTTGTCGACTTATACGGCAAGTTACAAATGCGAAGTTCCTTCTATAAGTAAATTATCGTACATAAAAAGGTTTGCAATTAATTTGTTTCATAGCACAAACACGTAACTTGTAATAATTCTGTCATTTTAGAATTTACATTTAACTACAATTTCTAATCTTTCATATGATTTATATTCAGGAATATTATATTTCAGGACATGGCTCTCCCCAACTTATTGTCTTTTTTGACTGTTCTAAAAGACTTATATCTCATATACATTTCTTTTTTTCGGCTATCAATTCCATAATAAATTACTTGCTGTTTCTTTCTGTTTCTGTTGCCATCATTATGTTCTGTGAATGTTAAAATCTCTAGGTTTTGTTTCCTTATCATGCACCCCAAAAACTGTCTCTTTCTAATTGTTAGCATTTGTTTCCTCGTAGTTGTTATTCATTTTAAAACTTCCTCATTATTCACATGTGCTGTCCATGGTATTCTCAGCATTCCCACAAATTCCATTGACTTTTGTAAAAGAATGAGTCTTTTGTCTTTGTTTTTGTTTTATATGTATATATATATATATATATATATATATATATATATATATATATATATATATGTATATATATATATATATATATATATATATATGTATATATATATATATATATATGTATATATATATATATATATATATATATATATATATATATATATATACACATGTTTGTATGTATGTATGTATATATATATATATATATATATATATATATATATTATGTCATTAACAGGCAGTACTGTTTCACTGTATCACAGCTCCTCAGTGCAAATAGACAGGACCGAAACCCGACTGATTTAGTGTCAGTCAGAGTTACTACCACTCAGTCGTTATCATTTGGCAGAGAGAAACAGCTAGTGTATTGTTTTTATGAATGTAAACAAATGACAATCAGTCATAGTGCTCCACTTCATTTTACTGAAGAGCTTTCCATTAGCGCAGGTGACTGTTATATATATATATATATATATACAAATAAAAGAAAAAATTAAAACATATATATATATACAAATAAAAGAAAAAAAAAATATATATGTATGTATCTATGTATGTATATATGTATGTATATATATTTAGGCAGCATATTTTCATTCAGACATGTTTCATTGAATAATATAGACATATTGTGTTTACTTATTTTTATACTGATCCTTTCCAATTCTCTAATCAGTTCCTTGATGTTAAGATGAAATTCATCTAGGAAGACACGATAGTTCTTTTTTTTTTCACCCAAGTACTTTTCCAAGATCATCTTCAGCGGTAAATTATAAAGACAAACTTATTGTAACAATGTGATTTTTAAAAAAACACACAAACACACTCTGTTATACTTATTTTATATTTTATAATTTTTACTTTACCCATTGTAGTTATTGGATTTTTTGCAAAACAAACATCTCGATATAAAAGGAGCTAACAGGAAATTGGTAGAAATGTAATATGGCATTTATATATAAATAATCAAGGATGTATTTGAGTTTATATTGATAAATTTCATGAAATATATTAATTTATGAATATTTCTTGTTTAAGATCTTCGAATATATTATAAATAACTTTTGGCAAACTTTAACCTTCATACTTACAGGAAAAACAGTGTGACAAACAGACAGTTTTTCCTTTGACACTGCTATTATTTTGTACTAACTTCACTTCCTTGGTAAGGTTTATTTACAAGATTATAAAAATATGTGAGCCAAGTACAATGTGATATTTATTATTTACTATTTTATAAAGAAATAAATGTGAAAATATATATCTTTAAAATATGTAAACCAGCTAAAATTCAAAATTTATTATTTATAATTTTATAAATAACTATGAAAACTAATTTTTTTATTCATAATTTTATAAAAATATCTTAAAATAAATTATAAATCAAATATTTATTTCTTTATAATTTGATAAATGAAAAACATTCCATGGTATTAGTTGGTTTGCATTTTTAGGGCCCACATTTTTAGAATGTTGTAAATATAAAATTATTCTTGTAAGAAATCAATCTAATTGATAAATAGTATGTAATAATTTTGTTGTAAATTTTCAAAGGAGAAAGAAAATATATAAGTTCACTTCCATATGCTTGGGTTTTATTAAAATTCTTATCATCACTTTTTAAAATAATTGCTGAAAGAGTGAAGGTAGTTAAAATAATAGTGGTGTCAAGGGAAAAACTGTTCTTTTGACACACCATTTTAATTTCAGGCATGAAAGTTAAAGATTGCCAAACTGTCTCCATTTTATAAAACTTTTTTAATCTGTTAAAACAAACTGGTAAATGCATGGAAATATAAACAACATTGTTTCTAAAAGAACACCAAAGAGTGTTATGAGAATCAAATTTTCTTTATATTGTAAATGACTTTTCAGTTCATCTTATTGATGTCAGAGAATCCATTGCCCCACTCCAGCTATAGGTTAAATAGTAGAACAAGATCATTGTTATTCTTGAAAATTGTTAATGAAATATGCACTAGCAAAAATGAATTATTTTTGCAATACAAAAATGTATTTTGGTTTTAAAATAACTCACAAATGAATATCTTCAATTGTTCAGTTTCATTGAAGGTCTTAAACTAAATATCTGTTTCTAAGCTTAGCTGTTATTTAAAAATCTATTTTTAAAAATGACTTGTGATAATTTTGATACAGAACATCAACAATAATAATTGTAAAGTTAAATTTAAACCCAGGATTAGCATGCACACACACACACACACACACATCACTCACACGCACGCACGCACATGCACACGAATTACACACGCGCGCGCTCACACACACATACACAAACACACGCACATCACTCACAGACACACACACACACACACACATCACACACACACATCACACACACACACATCACACACACACACATCACACATACACGCACACACACACACATCACACACACATCACACACACACACACATCACACACACACACATCACACATACACGCACACACACACACACGCGCGCGCGCACACATACACACACATCACACACACACATCACACACATCACACACACACACACATCACACACATCACACACACACATCACACACATCACACACACACACATCACACACATCACACACATCACACACACACACACACACACACATCACACACACACACATCACACACATCACACACACACACACACACACATCACACACACACATCACACACACACACACACACACATCACACACATCACATATCAATGTCAATAATATTAATTCAAGTAAAATTTCTGATGTCATTTCCGTCCCTGTCCTATCTTTTTCCCTGCTTACAGCTGCAATTTTGGTGAAATTTTTAAAGTTCACTTCCAGAATTAAAACCATTTTAAACATGATTTTCTTTTTATATAATTTTAATTTAATCTATATCAAGCAAAATAATTTTTGTAAAGCTTGTTGGGATCTGCCTACATAAGCTTTAGTTGTTATCTGAGTTTTGGGATTCCAAGAATTTATCACCAACAACAATAAACTCCAACATATTGGAGACACTAACATCGAGCAATTAGAAAAATTTAAATATCTAGGAAATATTTTAAAAGAGGATGAAAAATGTGAAATTTGAATGTGTATAGCAAAAGATGCCTTCCAAAAGCTAAGCAAAAAAATTTCATTAAAAACAAAGAAAAATGTGCTGAACTGTCATAATATTGATATTCTTATAAGGCAGTACAGATGAAGAAGAGACTTTAGGTGACAGAGATGTGGTTCTACAGAATAATACTCAGAATACCATGGTTGGAATATGTAATCAAGAAAAACTTTTTTGTAAAATAGAAACAGAGAAGACACTTAGAATTAGAAACAGTTGAAATTTCTAGGACACAAAATACCCTGCTTAGAGAAAAATTACCCTGCTTAGAGAATTACCCTGCTTAGAGAAAAATTACCCTGCTTAGAGAAAAATTACCCTGCTTAGAGAATTACCCTGCTTAGAGAAAAATTACCCTGCTTAGAGAAAAATTACCCTGCTTAGAGAATTATCCTGCTTAGAGAAAAATTACCCTGCTTAGAGAATTACCCTGCTTAGAGAAAAATTACCCTGCTTAGAGAAAAATTACCCTGCTTAGAGAATTACCCTGCTTAGAGAAAAATTACCCTGCTTAGAGAATTACCCTGCTTAGAGAAAAATTACCCTGCTTAGAGAAAAATTACCCTGCTTAGAGAATTACCCTGCTTAGAGAATTACCCTGCTTAGAGAAAAAATTACCCTGCTTAGAGAAAAATTACCCTGCTTAGAGAATTACCCTGCTTAGAGAAAAATTACCCTGCTTAGAGAATTACCCTGTTTAGAGAAAAATTACCCTGCTTAGAGAAAAATTACCCTGCTTAGAGAAAAATTACCCTGCTTAGAGAATTACCCTGCTTAGAGAAAAATTACCCTGCTTAGAGAAAAATTACCCTGCTTAGAGAATTACCCTGCTTAGAGAAAAATTACCCTGCTTAGAGAATTACCCTGCTTAGAGAAAAATTACCCTGCTTAGAGAATTTGACACTTACAAGATATACTGAAGGCAATAGTGCCAGAGAGAAACATGATGCAACCTTGGTAATGTGTATATCTAAATGGATGGCACAACAGGAAGTGAGAGGCAAAATGAAAAAGACAATTACTACTAAAAGCAACAAAATATAGGAAGTCGTGGAGAGCTATGATCACCAATTTGCTGAATGGAAAAAGCAAGAAGAGAAATCTACAAATCTAATATTTGAAAATAATGATTTTTTTTCGAAAAGGAAAGTAATTCCATGCTCAGATTGAAAAATATATTTTAAAAGTGATTTATCTTGATATACTAAGTAAATGCACTCGTCCAAATAGAGAGATATGTAACGGCGATAATTCCTCATCTCAAGAATTCCCATATAGACTAAACGATATTTCTTCTTATGAATTTATTCTGTTCACACTTATTTCCCTGTTAATGCTCACCATTCAAAAATTTGACACAGACAAAGATTTATCTTGATATGTTGTATTTGATAGTTATTGACATTCTAAGATGGAGAAAAATTTCAAATGTTTTATTTATTTTTTTTTAAATTTTAAAAAATTTCAAATGTTTTATTATTTTTTATTTTAAAAAATTAATTTTAATTATTTCCTATTTAAAAAAATAATTTCAATTATTTTCTATTTAAAAAGATAGGAAAACATTTGAAAAAAATATTTAAAAAATAATAAAACATTTGAAATTATTTTTCCATCTTAGAATGTCAATATTTATCAAATACAGCATAAATCTTTGATAAATCTTTGACTGTGTCTATTTTTAATGAACTTTCTACAATTAAAGAATATCAACTGGTTCACATTCCTCCCCAGTCATTTGAACAGTAAGAAAAGTTTATCCCTTGTGTCCTGCTTAAGAATGGATTCCTAGTTCCTTCTAAATTCTTCTCATTCTCTTTCACTTGCTGACTAAAAAAAAGTTGATACATTCTTCATTGGCATTTTGTATCAAGAAGTTGTTTCCCTTGAACAATGATAACGTGTCATTAATTCATAACTCACATGAAAAATAACACAATGCTGTTATCAGTGATTTTTCTTATTTGTTTATATACAATATTTGGCTCTCGGAAAAAGTATTGTGTATTTTCAGTATGAAAACTCTGCAGATAAATTAATCCTTAATTAGCCACATATGAAGATAAGGTTTCCTTGTCTTATGTATGTTTTATATATTTAATTTCTGTTTTACAGTAGACCTATCATTATACCTAATTTTTACATTCATGATTTTTCATTGACTTTTAAAATTATTCAAAATGACCTTTTTTCCAAAAAATCATACAAACCTACTTAAAAATTTAGACTAGCTCCACTGAATACAAAATGAAAAATTATATTTTAACTAGACTGTTGCCTTTTACATAACTGTTTTAATGCTGAGAATATACTTTTACTATTGTAGATAATATCTCATTTTATCACTTTTGGTCTTCCTTACTTGGCTTTCATCCCATATGGGTAAGAAATGGATGCAATAATTAGCAAGCTTATCTTGCTAGAAAAATTATGATTGAGTAGAGATTTCTATCCTCACTGACTGCCCAATACTTTTGGCTTTGAGCCACATTTAATTTATGCTCAGAAGATCACCATATGAATAAGAAAATATGACTGAATATTCACTTGATCTTTGAAATAATCTGACACATTATAAACAGGTTTATTTTTTAATATAATTTTAAGTAAAATGAAAATATTTTTTTTAAATCATAGAATAATTATCATTGTCTCCTATATTTTTATAATGCCTACTTTATTTTTGAATGATCTTAATGATAGAATTTGTTTTTTCTTTCAATTTTCTTCTCATGGCATAGTCAAAAGTTCTGGATAACAAAGAATGACATTAAAAACAAACGAAAGAAAGTATTTGTTGCATATTTACCTAGAAAACATTATGCCAGTTTACGTAAAATCAAAATTAAACTTCGAGGAAATTATTTAGATTATAGCAACAACAATTTTTTGATGTTAACAAAATCGTCTGTGATTATTACTACATTTCCTATTTTTAGTTGAGACGAACGACTTTTAACTTATGCTATTTTTGCACATATCCTTTGGGGTATTTATGCAAAATATGTAAGACATATTTAGTTTATCTGGTTTAGAAAAAATGGTAATATTAGGCATTTCCTTATGAGGAAACAATTGGCATTCATTGATTGAGCAGACAGTAATGCTGTTAGCTGAAATTTATAAAATCTTTCTCTTAAAACATTTTTTCAGAAAAATATATTTGTAAAGTCTAGTCTCTGATATTGCTTTTTCCAGTACTGATGCGGGTTTCCTTCATAACCTTTTATTAGGAAGAGTGTAGAATGTCAACAACTTGATTATGTCATTATTTTCTATTTGAGTTCCATATGATAATCATTTTAGCTGTTACTGCTACTGTTAGTAATTCTAAAGTGATGTAGTTATTTGGTATAGTTCTTTATGATTCTGTAGCACCAGTCCATCAGGTTTGAAAAGTGTGGTCTTTGCCAAAATGCACAGGTTTCACTCAATCAAGACATTTTAAATCATTGATCTGAGAAAGTAATTGTAAACAGCTGACAGTATGAGAAAATATTTAATGAAAAGCAAACTGTCAGAAATGCAGCTTCACCTGACTGAAAATACAAAATTCTATGACATTCTTGTGGAACTCCCTTCCTCTTACTTGCTTCCCTGTCATTTATAGTATTAAATATTCAAATGTAATGTCAAGCGACATCTTCTGATGCCTTGATCTTGATTCTCATCCTTATCTTTATTCTTTCTTCAAACACCCCCCTCTTTACTTTTACTTTTACTTTCACTCTCTGTAACCCCTTGCATGGTAGTGGCACTCCTACCTTTCTTGGGGTGAAATGCTTAAATATATATATATATATATATATATATATATATATATATATATATATATATATATATATAGTTTGAAGATAAATCTATTGACGGTAATTTTACTATGAAAATGTATTTTTATACTTTAGTGCTTATTGATTGTCATTTTGCTATAAAAATGTATTACAACTGGTATTTTTACCATAATGTATTTTTGTACACATGAACCACCAAACAAAAATCATAATGCTATTTTCCAATAGCTTGGATCCTGACACGTGCTACCACTCCAGGTCAAGGGAAGCCTGGGAATAACAACAATTAACAGGGGTGGCTCTAAGCTCCTAGCCCACCCGCAATCAGAGGCCTTCCAGATATTCTGGTAACAGAAACTTGATGTTTTGTTGATCAAACACTTTGAAGTCAATAAGATTTGTGGATTGATTTATTTTGAATTTATCTACATCAAATCAAAAATCTAAAAATATGATATTTATGAAGATGTTAGCTTACAGAATCTTTCTAATTTTTACGGCACACTTTGTAGACAGAGTTAAACAGAACTTAAACTAATTTAAATAAATCTTGCAGGTATGTATAACTTAACAATACTGTTTATCTGTATGATGTTTATCTACTAATGCTACATGTTTTTCTACCACATTTTGTTTACTGATCCTACATGTTTATCTCCTTCATGTTTGTCTACTAATACTATATGTTTATCGACTACATGTTTATTTGCTAATACTACATGTTTATCTTAGAGAATGTTTACTGTTAGTAAATATATTAATTAGAACAATTTCTAAAGATTTAATGGATTTTTATCATTCAAGTTTTTTTATTACAATAAATATTATTTATTTGATACACATGTTTTTTATTCAATCTAATTGATGATTGATTTTTTTTAATGGTTTATCAACTCTCTGTAGGTTATTTACAGACAGAAAATATTTTACAATGTCAGAAATTTTTTTTAAAGATAATAATGATTTAGTGATACAAACTAGTCTTAATAATTAACCCATACGTGGAGGGAAAAGAGGTGGATTCATACCTTTTCTAAATGTATTTACACATAAGTGAATATAATGAATGCAACTGAAATTGGATCTTAGCAATCTTAACAATCGTGACTTGTAATTACACCCCACCCGCACATCCAAGCTTGCGGCACCTGATATTCCCAAGTGGTCACCCATCTAGGAACTGACAAAGCTCAACATGAACAATCAAAAGCTTTAAATAAAGCAAATGTGCCTTTTAGTTGTATTCTTCTTTATATTAGGGAAACCACCTTGAAATGTAATCAGAATAAATGTGTGCAAAATTAACATAAATAAAATGGCTTTAAGAAAACTTCGTGCTTCCGACACATGCCGAGGAATGATCAAAAGTATGAAGCCCCAGGTGGCCTTCCCCACAGGCAGTATCTCTCCTTCAAGAAAGGGTTGTGTTTATTGCCCAGTACCTGAGGTGTCCCCAAAAGAGAAAACGCCAAAAGACTTGGTCAATTTTTTCCTCACTCCATTAAAACCACTTTAAACCTCGACCTTGGGTCACATTTGGCAGCTGAAAAATACCTTAATGATAACATTGCATTAGTTTCTTGGATGATTCATTTCAGGAAAGAGCATTTTATTAAAAAATGTATTTTCAGAAAAGTTTTAATAATAAGACAAAATTTAAAATCAGTGCCTCCATGAAATCACTAAAAAGTCAGCATACCATAAAGAAAACATGCTCCAAACAAAAAGAAAACATGCTCCAAACATAATGAAAACATAGTTTTATAGTTAAAATCCTTATGTTATTATTAATAGGGAAAAATACTTTTTAATAATTAATGAAATTTTTCCTCCTTTTTAGAACATTCAAAATTTTGATTAAAAAATTGTTTTTCTTGCATCAGCAGGTGTATTAACTTATAGCATAGCAAATTTTAGCATTTTTTTTTTTTTTTTTTTTTTTACAGTGACGGACACATTAATTTAGAAATTCTTGCAAAAATCAAATAATTGTCAGATTTTAATGAAATTTTCAGGATTTATTCACAAATGTATAGAATTATTTGTAATTTTTTTTTTAGAATATTGGTAAAATGTTTTTAACATGTGTGAATCCCTTACTTAATTTTATAAATACTTGAGAAAATCAACATAATAATTTTAGTGACTATAATTCTTTGAAGAATTTAAATCACCGAATTCTTTTGAAAAATCAGACCCCTGTCTTACTGGAAATCTGTTCTGAATCGAAAAATTTAAAAAAAAAAAACCCAATAAAACTAAGATATTTTTAACTAGAGAAGCTATTAATTGCTTTTATGAATAATATATATTAATGACAATATTTTCTGAAGAAAAAATTTCCATCAAAAATGAATTTTTACAAGATTTGTTTTCATATTTTTATTTTAAATTGGATAATTTATAAAGTTTTAAATTTTTTTTAGATTCAATTTCAATGATGTAACACTTAGAAAATATTGTTATTAGGTAAAACTGTATCTACTAATCATATATTGTAAAGCTTATTACAATCTAACGTCCCCAAATATTTTAAAAAAGAATTTCGATTTTTTGTGTTTAAACCTCATAATTTTTCTAAGTATGAGAGATCATAAATGATATTAAAATGTTATATGTTTAAAACCAAAACAGAGAAAAACCGTCATATAAAATTTATTGTCTGATAGCAATTCTGTGTCACCAGAAAAACAAGACACATAGTTAAGAAATCCTTGTACAACATGTTATGCTTTAAGTAAGGAATATTTATTTCAAATCAGATTAATTTAACTTTAAATTTGCTAATTTTCCTCAAATAACATTTCAGAAATATATATTTTATCTTTGCAAGATTTTAAAACCAAGAATTAATTTTTGTTTATAAATGGCAGATTTTATCGATTTTACTGAATAAAAAATCGATTCCGATCAATATAATTTCTGTTTGAAATACACCGCACTTACTGGAAATAATAAATTTTAAATCATTTCAATTAAACTTAAAATTAAACCTTCAAAAAAGCTTTTTCATTTTTAAAAATTCATTTGAAACCTTACGTAAAGCGAATTAGTGGAGGTACCTAGTTTAAACATAAAGTAAAATTAATGGATAATTATGAAGGCAAAATGCAAGCAAAAGACAAAGTGACATTTGAAAGAAGCATTCTAATGAGCTCTCATCCTTGATAAGTTGACTGCATGAATTTTAGTGTATTACTAGATTGACAACGAAGTTTAATCGTTTTATGTTGAATTATCTTGATATAACCATAAGTCCTATTCTAATAGTTTCTTCTTCCGAACTTCTCACCCGTGGAACTCTCTTATGTTTCTTAGTTCCCTGCCACGTACAATCTTTAAAATTTTAAATGCAACATCAGACGCAATATTCTATCTTCATACATCCTGTTTTCTTTTCATAATTGTTTCGCCATAAGCAATGCAATAAAGCCACTAAGAAGCAATGGCTTACTGTGTATGAGAGAATATGAGAAAAAAGAAACATTATTTAAGAGATCAATAAAAGTACAGGAATTAAAAAGACAGAAAAAATGACTGACATTGCATTTAAATATTTGAAGATCAAATTTGACCTGAAAGCAAGAAGACGGAAATATTTTCACAAGGGAGAAGTGCGAGAGAATAAACTGTTAGCATAGGACTTAGAGTTACTAGTCGATATAACTATTAGGTTGGTGCAAAAATAATGACGTAATAATGTCGTTTTTTGACGTATTTTTTAACGTCATTAAACGACATTATTATGTCATTATTTTTGCACCAACCTAATAGATATGAGCAGTGGAATGAGAACAGTCAACTCCTTTAGAATAAATAAAGGGTTCAATTCAAAACTCCCTGTAGGTTACCCACAATGATGTATTCCTGATGAGGGCCGGAGTGTACAACGACCGAAATGCTGTGATAAAAAAACAAAGTAAAGAGTACGAATATAAATATGTGAATATTCCTTCATTATTGTCCAATTCTTCAATAAAATAGTCAATTATCGTAATTCCGTGTCCTTAGCATTTGCTACTAACGTTGGATTAACTACTACGTAACTAATCAGATTGCTATCATTGTTTACTTGAGAGGTGTCAAATTGGTACTTCTACGATACCAACTCATTTCTGTGATTCAATTATTCTTTTCCCTCTCTTCCTCTCACTCTCTCTCTCTCTCTCTCTCTCTCTCTCATGGTGGAATTAGAAAAGGAACCTCTGTAGTAGACTAATGACCATATGTGTTTGTTTATATACCTTAAATGAATTGATAGCCATACGTTTTCCAATTCTTCAAATGTTTCCTTAATATCTTAACAAATGAAATCAAATATAACTATTATATTCTTATAATATGGTTGTTAAGCCTTTATTGCAAAATTGATAGGTGAGATTATGAACGTGTGAAAGGGGAGCCATCTGCAGTCACTTATCTTCCCACACACCTTACTGTTACATTTTTTTTTTTTCTTATTTTATAAGTGGAGCCAGATGCTATCAGAATTAATTAAGCATTTTGGGTGGCGGGTGTAAAACACAGGTTGCGTACTTTCTGAAGTCGCTGTCAGCCGGCATTTGAATCTAAGCCCAGACTACAAATTTAGAATTTCGAAGAAGATTCCCTCTCAACCTCTACATGATCTTCCATAAAATGTCATTTATATGTCAGTGTCAATTTATTTAAAATCGCGAATAAATGTGATCGCTCTTGACAAATCAGGGAGAAAAAAGGATTGAATAGGGATGTAATGTTAGCATTAAAGATTTTATAAACATACACACTTCGGGAAAGAAAGACAAAAAGGGGAGAGAAAAACAAGTGCCGAGAAATCCCGAATCAGATAAGAAATTAGGAAAATAACTTATTCAGCTCATCTCACAGGAACATTTGAATTGAGCCATGCTTATTATTATTAACCGATTGATATTCTGAAATTGTCAACACTTATGAAATATCAATTTTACTTCTAAGATTAATTTAAATTAATTACTGAGAATTTAAATGCTTATTAATAATAATTAATGTATTAAAACAAATATCGCTTATTATTGTTCTTTTTATTTAATCAATTCACTCCAAGCAAGGCGCTAATGCCACTAAGTCGCAAGGGAGTGAAAGAGAATGAGAATACAACAGAAGGAAGCGGAAATCTAGTTCTAAAGAGGAAACAAGGGACAAAACTCTATATCAGGTAAAGAGATCGGGAGGTGAGCGAACCGGACGATAGTCAAACCTATTTATTGTTATTAAATACTACTATGCTATATTAATATGGAGAGAGAGAGAAAGAGAGAGAATGAGGCAGGGATAAATAGGGAGAGATAAAGAATGTAAAAGCAAGAAAGAAACAGTGGAAAGAAAGAAATACAGAAAGAAAACGGAATGAGAGAAGAAATGGGAGAGAGAAAAAACAAAATAGGGACAGAGTCAAAGAGAAAGTGAGATAAAAGTGAAAGGCAAAGAAAGGAGAAAGAAAGTGTGTGTGTGTGTGTGAGAGAGAGTGAGAAAGAAAGAGAGAGAGAGAGAGAAAAATGAATACAGAGAAAATCGCGGTAGATGAAAAGGGAGATGAAGAGAGGGAAAGATAGAAAAGGAAATAAATAGAATGAGAGGAGGAATTGAAAATAGAAAGCAAAAGAGAGACAGAGAGAGGAATGACGGGAGTGAAAGAAAGAGAACAATTATTTAAAGAATATAATGAGATTAGCGGTAGACGGAAAGGGAGATAAAGAAAGTTAAAGAGTGAGAGTGAGAGAGAGAGAGAGAGAGAGAATGAGGTAGTGAAAATAGGGAAAGGGAAAGAAAGTGGAAACAAGAAAAAAGAGTGAGAAGTAATGAGAGATAAATAAATAAGGAGAAATGAATTGAAGAGAGAGAGAGAGAGAACAAAGAATAGGGACAGAATGAGAGAGAAATTGAGAGAGAGAGAAAATGAAAGGAAATAGAAAGAAAGTGCGAGAGATAAAGGGATAGAGTAAATAGCGATAGACAGAAAAGGTGATGTAGAAAGGGAAGAGAGAGAATGAACAAAAGAGAAGTTAATTTAACCCTAAGTTATTTTAATGCTACGCCGACAACGTTTACTATCAACTAGAAATTATATTAGAGTGACTCCACAATTAATTGTAATAATACTCGCATAGCTTCTTTCACTGCATCTTTTCGCTGCATCAGGTTAGTAATAGTAATTGTAATATTAACCGTTTCTCTACAAGGAAACATTTCACATTCATTGGCTGAGCATTGACTTTCTGTTGAAATTCATAAAATCTTTCTCTTAAAAAAATTCCAGTATCTATTATCGCTCTTTCGAATATTGATGGAGGTTTCGTTTGTAACCTTTCATTTGAAGTAGTGTTGAATGTTAACGTCTTGATGTCATTATTTTCTCTTCAAGTTACGTGTGTTATTTTAGTGGTTGCTACTGTTAGTAGTTCTGAAGTAATGTGGTTTCTGTTGTTAGGTACAAATTTAGTTTGTTTGTGCGTTTGCCAAGACCCTCAGGCTTCACTCGCTCAAAGTCATGTTTAACAATTGATCTTAAAAAAGCCTTTGTATTTAGTTGACAGTTTAAATATTTCTGAACGGGTTTAGTCTTGATAATTATTCAAAACACCTATGTTTGAAATACGTATCTGTTCTTGCTTTTAGAGAATCAATGCTGATTTAGCTAGAATTAATAACGACCTTGATAGATGGCATGGGTCTTCTTTTTATTTTTTTGCAGAAAGTGTCATCCCATCATCCTACAATATGGAAATTCTTAGAAGAGGACTTGCAAGAAATTCATATTGCAAATGTAAGAGTAGTTTGCCAAAATATCAAGAGCAAGAAATACTCCAACGTAAATGGAAAACTTAAAAGTTAGTGGTAACATTTAATGTGTACACTACAGTAGATGACTATTTGCGTGCAATATTATATAACTTACGGTTATAAGGATTTTTTCTTACTAAAAATTGTTTTACTAACGATATTTGTATTTCACATAATTATCATTTGTGTTTTTCCTCTTTTAATTTTTACATTTTTATTGCAATAAAGAATTTAGCATTTCGAATAATTATCATTTAGTATAACTGCCCTTTCGAGTAAACAATTTACAATTTGAATATTTGTTTTCGAATAATTATTTTCGAACATTTTCGAATACATCATTGTATTCTTGTGTATATATATACAGCATACACATGGATATTTGGCATTAGTTTGGTAATGAATGATGTATAAATAACTCGATCCCTTTGCCCTATGAGAAAACCATTCAATATACACACTAACTGATATTATAATTGAAGTATCTCTTTCAATTTTTTCAAGCTTAAGGGTATAGATAATATAGCAAAAACTGCAATAAATGGCTACATATATAAATCAATAGATGCAAAGCTTCCAAAATAAGTAGTGTAGCAACAATATTTAAATCCTATATTAATATCTAACGTTAACACTAAATTTACTCTTAACCGTATATTTTACCCCTAAGCTGAACCCAAAATTGAAAATTTTGAAATGATATAAAGTATATTTTCTCCTGCTTTTTCTCCATTGTTCCAAATGTTGCACATTCTTGTGTGTATTTTTCTTAAATCGGTCAATTTTTATTTCCTGTTTTAAATCTCATGTATAAATGTATTTTCACTTGGTACATAGTGACTGTGTGCGATAAAGTATATATTTTGAATATACCGCATTCTGCATAGATGAATTATCTAATCTAATCTCGGGGTTACTCACGCTATATTGTAAAATCCAAGTAGAATGTATTTTCTCTCTTGCCAGAGTTAATTATATAAGAAATGATGATACAATGATCTTTATAGCAAATGAATGAACGGTTGTAATAAGTTAATTTACATTCTACCTATAATAAATGATTTCAAACCATGAGATTTTTTAAAGATGTCCTCAGAAATATAGTTTCAGGTATTATAATTGTGATATATTTTAGTTTCATTTAAAGTATTATTCAAATTATAAACTAATTACTGAACTGCGTAATTTGGACAAAAACCTGACCCTATTCGTAGCCCCAGATCTAACCATATACCTAGTACTAATGCGAATACTAGCACTACTGATAGCCTACAACAAATGTAAGACTAAATCTGTCACTCTAAAAATAAAGCTCAACATTTGTTTAGCGTTAAACCTAATCTTATTCTCAACCCAACACAGATCGTAACCCTGTTCGACATTGCAGTTCATCGATTTTAGCTCACCTCTGTATTATGGAATCGTTTTGAACCTGGTCTATGGGAATGTTCATTTGTCTAGTGTTGCCAACATCAAAACATCATTCAGCCTATACCCAACATTTGTTCAAAGTGATCGTGCAGTTTCTAAAAGATCCTCAGTCTGATGACACTCCATCAGGTGTGCATCTCCGTGGCAGGACACTTGCTGACACTGGAATTTTTCCCCTTTGAAACTTACTCAAACATGTACCACGTTCTAAATTACAGACGCAGACGGTACGCTGGTATGAGAGTTTCTGTCGCAAGATGGCCGAACTTTTTATCAAAATATCTACCATCCATTAGCATGCATACAATGTACCCACATCAAAAGTGGCATCGTCCTAAAGAAGAGCTACAACTTTATTTTCCGTCAATGCATACAGCAAATTTAAATGCAATAGGATTTGACTGTCTGAATACAGAACATCTAGTCTGACAAGCTGTTCGAAATACAGTCTATCCGCATATGTATCTTTCTTTTCATGTGTATGAATGATAACGGAATGCAGAGAGGGAGTCTTAGCAAAGGGAGAAAAAATGCTAAGAGAGACACGATGTGAATTTGTGGAGAGCCATGATCATTTATGTCCTGAATGGGCGCCGGACATAGAAGAAGAAAATAGTCCTCGAGTAAGTCGTGTACAAGGTTGAATAACTTGTCGGAATGATTACTAACAATATTACAAGTCTCTTTCAAATGCTTATTCTAGCAGAAATACAAACATCAGTTATTAGCCACAAATTCAGCGTTTAAATTTATTTCTTTTTATATATTTTTATAACGACTGATTTGTATGTTTTCATAATGATTAATCAATAAAATGTTCTAATTAATAAAAAAAACTAATCCAATAGGCAAGCAGAGTTGCTTATTTAGAAAATGAAACCATTTACACCAACGCTTTTCTACAAAGAGAGCGTCTACTCGTGTGTGTTTTCGTCTATGAAAATATACTGAGGATATTTGTTTTCTTTTGGCCTAACTTTGATTTTCATGTATTGACTATTACCTGCAAACAATTGCTTTTAGCAGTAAGCAAAATTTCACTTCCGGTATGGTCATCGATAAAACATATGTAAATTTTTAGCCGTGTCTTCGCCTGTATGTTCATCATTTAATATATGAGCTTAATATATGAATTTCTGTGCGTTTCTATGCGCTTGAGCATGTGCTTAAGTTAATTATATAAGATAAAGGTTACGTATGCTACTATATATTTGAAAGTGTAAATATATGTTTGTAACTGTATGCGTCGGTGTGTGTACTTGGATGCGTATGCGTGTGAAGCGTGTGTATGCATATTATATATCGGTGAAAAGCAAGATGCAGTCGTAAAACAGCGCTTAGTTGGCGTGGAAAAAAAGAAGGCGACATCTACCGGAGCATATGGGCAGGAAGATGCCGGAAATTGAAAGTCACGTATCTGAAACAGACTTTATGGTGCATAATAAATATGTTGAGGCGAGCAAGCCAACACTTACCATTTTCTCTCTTCTTTCTAGCGTTC
Organism: Acanthosepion lycidas; assembly: GCA_963932145.1. Lineage (NCBI taxonomy): Eukaryota > Metazoa > Mollusca > Cephalopoda > Sepiida > Sepiidae > Acanthosepion > Acanthosepion lycidas. The sequence continues at coordinate 69,210,464 of OZ010592.1, read as the reverse complement.
ACGTCCACACACATTCATACTCACACATCAGATTAGTTTTATAGAAAACACGAAGAGAAATAAATTCAGTAAACTGGATGGTTTCCCCTTACCCTACTTGTAGAAATGAACTCAAATGCACGATGAATGTGTCATGTAATAGGTAAAGATGTTATGTAGCTGTGGCTGTAGAGTTGTGGCAATGCTTATAAAATTTAATACTGACTACGTAAGTTGAAATCAGATTGAACTTCTACGTAACAACTGTTTTTCACAGGTACTAATGGAAAAGATAACCAAAAAGAAAAACCATGCGTACAGACATGAGTGATACATGAAAAGTGTCGGCATATAGAAGTTATGCAAGAATCGGGCTGCCGTTGACTGACTGTGTTAATCACAAAACGAAGAGAAATATTGTATCAAATCACATTCAATTCAACACCGTTGCCGCTCAGTAACGAGCTTTACAGCATATATTACATTGCATAGATTTTCATAGTAGTTATTCAACAACAGTTATTGTTATCAAAATGTTACGCCACCTCTAACAACATTATTTCAGCAAGAGTGTGCACCTGAAAATTACGTCTTCCAAGAGTTCTTGGATAGAAAATTCCCAAATCAATGGTTTAGGAGAGTGAGACCACATATATGGGAATTAAGCATCCTGAAATCACACAGCTAGATTTTTTGAGACTATATTAAAAATTGAGTTTACAACAGATAACATGGAACACTTTAAAATTTAAATAATTCTATGGAAGAGAAGGCAGGTTCAATAATACTTAATTATCTTTAAATCATTTCATTCCAAGCAAGGACTAAGACGTCAGAAGTTACTGAAAGTAAAAAAAGAAGATTTTAGTGAGAAGAAAGATCATTAAAAGAACACGATTCGGAAAACAAAAGATAACGGTTGACTTTAAACTTTTGAAGATTGTAGATGGCAAGGAAGCTAGAAATCATAATGGTTTGTCACAGGCGAGAAGTACATAAAAAAGGGACGCGATTAGAATAAACTCTATGGTTATATCTATCTAATTCAACAGTAAAACAATTTGCCAATCTAGTACTACGCTTAAATTTGCCAATCTAGTACTACGTTATGCAGTCGCTGTTGTGCCAAGGAGGAAAGCTCATTAGAATAATTGTCTTAAAAGTATTTATAGAAAAAGAACAGAGGGAAGACACGAGGGCGGTGGGAATGTGTGACTGAAAATTTCTGTAAAAAACAATATGCTCACATAGTTTTCACCTGTAATGTCTCCATCAATGAAGAAAAGTCCATAAATATTTGTTGATAGCAAACTATTTTCCAACTGATTGTGTTGTTGGCTCCCTAAAATATTGTCCCTATTGTATCATTTGGTATTAAAAACATTCTTATCTCTTTTTTTTTCTTTTCTTCTGTTCTTGATTTCAAATGATGTAGTTAGTTTATTTACTCCAAATGTATTATATACACGACATGGCATGGCTTCACGAATGAAGATTTAGTAGGGTCTCCCACGTCTACTGCAGATCCGCGATCTTCAGCGAAGCGCATATGATGGAAGCAGATGTCTTCGTAGCGGTAGGAGAAGAAACTCTGTCAAGTGGAGAGAGCTTCCGTCTTACGGCGCCGCTTTTTCTACTATTGCGTACTGGCTTGCTTTAGAAAAGTAGATTAACTGGTAGATCATATGTCGCCATGTCACCCTGTCGACATAATTGAGAGTAATTGTTTCCATGAGAGATGAAGTTTATTTTTAATGGGTCCTTATATCTCTACTGTAGTGTCCACGCCCACTCGTAGATCGTCAACCAATGACCAGGTCGCCAAGCAGGTGAGTGTCTGGGAGAAAATAAGACAATTGTAGCATAACTTCCATGCTTGTGGCTCTAAATTACACGAGTGTTTAGAGATGGAATTCATACTGGGAAAAATGTGAAGTCAATGTTAATGGAATCGTTAGAAAATATATATATAGGTTATGCTGGTATATGACCCAAGATTCGGTTCCATTTCAATGTGTAGGCTTTGTTTTTGTGTCTTTGCTGAGGTTATTGTTGCTTCAAACATATTTAATACAGTCTATCATCAGACTGATGTGTCTTTACCAGTCTATTTTGCATCTCTTCGTCCAGCCTGATGTTGGTGGATATGACTGAAACTAGTTAGATGAAGACCTGGATTGTTTCCAGTTGCATTTGACCTGATGGACAAAGGAGGCAGGTGGTACCTTTGCTTTAGGTGTAAGTTAATGAAAGATTATATTTTTCATGCGAATTACTTACATGCTTAATACGCACTCATAATCATAATTTTGTAGGTTTCGGATAAATTAACTAACATTTTGCATCTCTCACTTGTATGCTTTATTTCAAATATTCCTTCATTAATTTCTCTTTTCTTATCTATACGCTTTCATTGTAGTAACTTACCAAAATTTATGTATTTTTTCTTTTCATTTATAACGTTAGTGATGTTATCATAAAACTCTGCAATTTCCACACATCTGAACTTGCAAAATGGTGTATACAGTTGGATTAATTTTACACTGTATATTTTTCATAAGGTTTTGATGAGTTACATTCCATAGTGCCATAAATTCGGACCTTTACAGCGAGGACACGCCATGCTGTGTTCACGGTAACAAATCATTCCTATTACCTTCGTGTTTCTTTGATAAAAAGCAAGTTCTACATGGAGAGATTCTTCCCTAAAACTGTTGCTTTGTTGAACAAATCTCAAGATATTGTTTCCCTGAAAATTACAATCCTTGTCTCTTAAGTCCAAGGTCAACATATTACAATTACACGTTATCATAATAGACTTACTTCCTCCTTCATTCTCACTTGCAATCTCTATCAGTACCCTCTACATTGAGTGGGCCTTGTATTGAGTGAACAATCAGGAAATTTAAAAGTTGCTTTGTATAATATACTGTCGGAAGTGTCTACGTTTCCTGCATTGTCACTGGAAGTGTTTTAACAGAGGACGGAAAATATTACACAGAAATCCGGTGCATCGTAATAGCAATAGTTGCCTTCCAAAAGCTAAACAAATGATTAATAAACAGAAACTCTTATGTAATATCAGTCCTCCTATATGGCAGTGAATGTTCGCCAATTTCCTCGGAGATGAAGAAGTGACTTGAGGCAACAGAAATGTAGTTCTACAGTACAATGCTGAGAATATCAGCAACAGGACATGTGGGCAACGAGGCCATTTTAAGGAAAAAGGAAATTAGAAAGAATATTTGCATTTAGAGTAAGAAAGAAACAATTGAAATATCTTGGGTACTTAATAAGGGAAGAGAGAATGAAGTATTTTATACTCACATGACATATTGAAGGCAAGAGTGACAGATGGAAACAACAAGTAAGCTACGTAAGGAGCTTGTATAAATCGATAGAAGAACAAGGACTGGGAGAAATAGTAAGGAGCCGAATATTACTTAGAGCAGAGGTTCTCCACCATGAACCATTTTCACTCTTAATTTTTTTTGTGGATCCCTATAACCATTCGATGAAAAAAGCTTATTTTATTTTTTACCGATAGATATGTTTAGGAATTGTATTATAGAAATAGCAAAGAAGGTACTGTGGAGTAATGAATAGCAGCGTGGATTGAGGAATCAGAGAGCCGAGTTCATTTACGTGCTAATACCCTTGAGACAGGCATGAATCCTCTTCTGGCACCAACTATGGATAAATAACTGGACAGACTGGCTTCTTTAGCCTTGAGTGGCAACCTCTCTAGGAGAAAGTTTATCTGCATTCAAAACTGTATGTAGCCCTGGTGGAGAAAATGCTATACAGCTAAAGGTAAGGATCGTTCACATTGGTTCGATTATCCCGACAAATAATGAATAGTAAATGTAAATGCTTTATTTTGTAGTAAAACTGATTTAATGAAAATAAGCTAGTATTCTATGGAGAATTTATATACACTAGTAAAATAACTCATAAGAAACCATTTTAAAATATGTGAGTAATTATTAGGTTGTTGCAAAAATAATGACGTAATAATGTCGTTTTTTGACGTTAAACTTCGACTCCATCAGTATTAATGCTAGGCGATTCACAGTCTATTACTATATTAATTAATTTATATTAATATTTTATTTTATTTTATAAATATTTAAAATTAATGTTATTTTTTATTATTAATATATTAAATTAATTTATATAGTAAACTATATTCTTTATATAATTTTCCTTTATATATTAGGTTGGCCAGAAAGTCTTAACTCACTTAGAAAGCAGACAGAAAACAACAAAATTTTATGGAACAACACCAACATTTATTCTTCAAAGTAAAGTCCATCATTCTCGACAATCTTCTGCAAGTAATCAGCTAGCATACAAATCTGTCCTAGATACCCATCCGTTGGCTTTGAATAAAATATATGTAAACAAGCTTCCTTCAAAAGTGTTGAATTGCTGATCGCGAAGGAAATGTGCCATTGAGTGGAATAGGCCATAGGCGCTCGAAACAGCCTCGGGACTGAATGGTGGATGTGGAAGAATCTCAAAATAGTCCATATTCTCCTTAGTCTAGCTGCTGGTAATATAGTTTAGCGTTGATAAGGCATCCAGCTCAAAATGTAGTACACCTTGGAAATTTCACCAAACAATGATCAAGATTTTTTTTCCCGCTTCCTAAGTGAATCAGGATTTTCTGGCCAAACGAGTATATAATCCTTCCTTGATATACCCTTCTCAGTTTTTACTCAACTTTCACACTCAAATCATTTGGCAGAGTAAAAGGGACTTAAATCCCTTGATATCGGTTTCTGATAGCTTTAGAGTTGTTTTCTATTTTTATATTATTAATGTTTTAATATGGTATAGATTACTGTAGAAATTCCAATTCTGAAATTGTTCTTTGGGCCACTAAAATATTTACTGTGAATCATTTATTTGTTATTTGATAGAGTTACGAAAGATAAGAACTTGGATAGAACCCATGATTGTTCAACTCCCTGAAAGGAAACGGCACATAAAATAAGGGATGATTATTTATTTTTAGTCGAAAATGATATACTGATTAGCTACGAGTCTCGATAACGCATAATACTGACCAGGAGATGTTTTTCAGTTCCATCAGTTATTTTAATAAGCTCAGCTTAGTTTGACGCAAAGTGACAAGTATTCTCGATTAACCACAGTATTCACTATTAACGGTCAACCAGACTCGCTTGCTGACATTCCTCCACATCGAGATGTCTAAAGTTGCAATATTAGTTGCTTTGAAATTTATATGTGTATACCTTCGTGTTCTTGACTTTTATTTAATGATCAATGTTTTCTTTTGCTTAAGCAGTTTGCTCAACATCAGTAGCACACTACTCGCAGTAACAATCGGTTGGACCATTAATGGATAATGATCTAAGATATATTTGTGGATACTAGGTGCTATCAATTTGGATGTGCGGGTGGTGCAATGGACAACAGTTTGAAATTGGACATCTGAGAGCTGAGTTCCTATTCCAGTCTGATTCGTTATTTTCACTTAGACGCAAATACCCCTGAGAAAGGTATGAATCTGCCTTTTGTAACCCTAACACTAGCTATGGATCAATAGTAGGACCTGCATGAGAAAATCATTATTATTTCCAAAAAAATCCTTACAATCTAAAAATATTTTCTGCCTTTAAATATGCTAAAGATTGATAAGTAGTAAAAAAACAAATCAATCAACCAATCACAGATATATTTATTTTGATCATCATTTTTTTTTTTTTTTTTTTTTTTTCGCTTTTCGTCAGGCTTGGGGTTTGTGCAGTTTTGGAAAGTATTAAAGGGAGAGTAGCAAAACAACCGATGTACTGACATGCAATGGGTGGGACACTGATCCTAGGGAAGGAGTCAACAGGTTCTGTTCCTGATTATTATAGCATATATGCAGTATATATCATTTATCGTAGCGTGAGAAATGGGGGTATACAAGACAGACAAGTAACAAATGTTTCTGCTGAAACTAAGTGGAATCGAGGCAAAGTATCTGAAAAAATTGACGAAAATGTGGCAAATATTATGAAGAAATAGAGAAGTAGAAAATTTGTTAGGAAGATTTCTTTTACAGACGTTTAACTCTTCCTTTGAATCTGATCACAAACATCAGTAAACAAAATAGATCGCTTCCGCTCATATAAAGCACAAAATATACCCAGTTATTACAGCTAATCTCTTAAAAATGAAAATGTAACAGCCCAGTTCTGTGATAAACTAGAGTCCAAACTGATGTCGATAAATCTTAACAAAATAAATAGAAAATTAAGTAATATAATCGTATATTCTTTAACCGAAGCATGTGAGATCATTCCAAGAACATCTAAACGGAAAAGGATACTTCGATGGGAGTACAATTGTCATTTGAATAGATTGATAGAATAAAAAAATTAGAAGAGAGAAAAATGAAAGAGAGGACATTAATAATTAACAAGGAAAATAAATAAAAAATAGTCAATGCTCTGTGATCTCTATCTTCGGAAAATTAGAACAAAATAACTCAAGCCAAACAGCATAGACTATGTTCTAAAATGTGAAGAAATACGGAAAATCATAATTGTGTAAAATCAACAGCCAAACAGAAAAAATGTACTGGTCTCAGTAAATACTTTAAAGTACATTTTAATTCTGATTACACCAAGATGAGGAGAACATATGCACGAATATAAATGCGGGCATTATAAAATATGTCTCCAAACGTAAACAATAGCGAACCTAGGGATGCAGAAGTAAAAATAAAATCATAAAAAAAGTTAGGAATACAAAAATATCACTTGACACTGAAGCTGAACCTTTGCAAATCGCAAGCCTTCTCCTCGACCTTCAAAACAAGTTTCTCAATTTCACTAAAGAATCTGGAATCAGAAGTAGATCCCCACAAAGTTGGAGTCTATCACGTATTAAAGCACGAGTAAAAAAAATTAGTATTCAAGACACTGACAGGTACAGAGATGATTCAGTTGAATTCATTATGGCGAAAGTACAAATGAACATGCTATTACTTTGGCTCGCGCCGTTCAAGGAAAATCAACTCCTCGCAACATAATGTTTTTTGTTGTGGTAAGTGGGTATAATGGTGACATATATGCCATCAAACAACTCTAGGAAAAGTAATACCTATTTACTAGAAAACTGCATACCTGTTATACTAACCTCACTACTGCATACGACCACATCAATAGAGATTTCCTCTTCTGATCCATTAGAAATCATCTTCCAAGTTCCGAACCCACTGAATGTCAAGATCAGAGAGACTATATAGGTCCTCAATGTCTGAAGAGGGTCCCAATGACGAAACATTTTAAACATCGTTAGGACTACAGCAAGGAAGAAGTGAGACTGGTTTATGCTCTGTCCATATAAAAGCTAGATAAGAGATAAGGCACTGATTGTTTATACATTTCATACCACATCCCAAATGAAATAGAAAACATCTTTCTTGCTTTATCAGACCAATGTAATGATGACGAGGGAGACTATGTCGATGACATATATATATATATTCATCGTTGAAAAAAGAATAATCTTGAACAAAAAATCGTCTATAAGGTATACCAGCAAGGAAATACCAAGTTAAACCACGTTCATCTCTTTAGTTCTCACCTGTATGATCGGCCGCTATAGCCCGCAGGAATCACTTTTACGGCTGCACCAGTGCGACACGCCTGATTACTATTGATGTCTCTTTGTCACTGCGCGCATCGAGTGCAAACGTGTCCTCAATGAAGTGAAGTTACTGTTTGCTGATAAAATGAAACAATGGATAGCACCTCGCAAGTTCGGTTCTAGAGATTATTGGCGTCTCTGCAAGAGTGTGCTGAGCAACAGCAAATCCTCAATCCCTCCTCTATTCAAACAATTCGAAGTCCTGACACCTACAGCAGATAAGGCTGAATGCTTTGCTCAGAAATTCTCTTCCAAGTGAACACACGTGTCATCTGGAGTACCTAGACATGACCCCCCCCCCAGAACTGAGGCTCTACTGTGTGATATTAGCATAACCCATCACTCGGACATCATTTCTAAATTAGATTCCCATAAGGCAAGTGGAGGTGACGGGATACCAGCTCTCGTCCTAAAGAAATGTGCTCCAATTCTCTCTAAACTATACAACTGCTGCTGCTTCCTGCTTTTCAGTTTGTTGGAATCCCCCTTCTTCTTTTTTAAGAACTCTGAAGAACATTCTGACCCCTCTAGCTATCGCTCTACTTGTCTTCTACCAATTTTCGGCAAAATATTGGAGCTGTGGCTATAGATATCTCAAAGGCGTTTAACAGGGTTTGACATACTGGTCTTCTAAGTTATCTTCAGGGCTACGGTATTACAGGACGATTGTTTGTCTTAATCCAATGATTCCTATCAAATCGGGAGATGAAGATCGTTCTGAATGGACTCGCTTCCAGATGCTTTCACACGAACGCGGATGTCTCACATGCCTCTATCCTGGGTCCTACGCTGTTTCTGATCTTCATCAATGATGCCGTCAGTTCTCAAGTAGGCATCTATCCAAGTGACACAACCATTTACTCCTGTCTCAATAGCAAATTTGTCAGAGCTGAGAAAGTTAACCTGGCCGCTGCTCTTGAAAAGAATTTCAGTCAGTGGTTAACTGTGGCAGGAAATGGCTTGTAAATTATAATGCCTCTAAAAATAAACTGCTCTCATATAACCACCACAAAGAAACTTTCTTGTCCGTCATCAGAATGGATGATGCTTGACTAATGGAAAGTGCTTCACTGTACTTTCTTGGCCTTATGTTTTCAACTGACTTGAAATACAACAACTACATTGAATCAGTAGATGCATCTACTACAAGAAAAATTGGGTCCTTATGTCGCGCCAGAAAGTTTTCACGTCAGAGTCCATCTTGCATATTTACAAATCTACCATTCGTCCATGCAAATAATACTGTTGTCATATCTGGTCTGATTCCCCTGCTCTTCATCTGATGAAGGATCTGCAATGTAATCGATTCTGATTTGGTATCTCAGCTTCAGTCACTTTCTCATAGACGTGATGTGGCTTCTCTCTGTCGTTTCTACAAATATTTTCATGGAAACTGCTCTGATGACCTTTTTTTCCCTGGTGCTCCGATTACGTGATTTTAAGCGTGCTACTAGATTGACATCTAGGTCCCATCGTTTTACTGTTGAAATAATTAAATATAACCGCCCCTTCTACTCCAATAGTTTCTTTTCTCGCATTTTCCGACAGTAGAACTCCCTTCCGTTTACTTTCTTACCTGAAAAGTAAAATATTCAAAAATTTGGATACAACGGCAATTGTCATCTTCTGTTGTCATGAACCTACCTAGACCCCAATCTTTTCTCTCGGTTTCACTCTTTGTAACCCACTGCGTACTAGTGGCATTCCCACCTTGCTTGGGGTGAAATGATTAAAAAAAAACAGTGTTACAGAAAATAGAACTCAAGGTAAAGCTTTTATATCTCAGTTATAAAACATTTCGTATAGGAGATAAGGAAATTGAGCATGGAATAGACTGCGATAGGTATAGTTTCGCCCAAAATCGCAGGTTAATTGTGAACTGGCGCTACAGAATTTAAGAACTGCACAAAATAGTAGAAACCATATCACCTGAGATCTTTCAACAGCAGCAACAACTAAAATTGATAACATATGTCATCCGAAAAGAAAATAATGACATAATGAAGATATTAACACGCTACAATAAAAGGTTAGGAAGGACAGAACGACAAAAATACTGGAGTTGAGAAATCAATTTTATTTAAAGATTGTTTTAATAGAAAGATTTTATACTAAACTTCAACCTACATTAACACCTGCAGCTTGGTCAATGATTGTCGAATGTTTCCTTATAAGTAAACAGCTCATATTACCATTATCATTTGGCGAAAGCCGATGAAATGTACATCAAATTATAAAGAATTTTAATTCAGTAGTGAAAAGAGGATGGTGTTACTTCGTAAACAAGTTTCAGATTATTTCTCCAAGCCAACTTGAGTTGCAATATAACTGTTCTAGCATTTTATTTAGAAAACATAAAAGGATATTATTAGCTTTTTAATTTGTTATATTCGCTGTGAGAGGAAAGGATTTTTCCATTCGTGATTATTGTGTATGCAGAGAGTATCAGTTACTTCAAGATTTATTTCCTGTTGATCTGTATGCCTCATTAAAACTCTTTATTCATTACAAAACCAAAGACCGTAAAGTCGGGTTGCTCAAACTACTAGGGTATCATTGCTTTACCTTGCTTTCACAATACTGCTATAGAGTTTGATAATTCTCAAATGCCAATGATCGGCAGCCACGGTACTTAATAGGGTTTAAAGCAAGAGGAATATGTGCATTGTATTTAGACAGTTCCGTGAAAATTGCCGTCAATAAAGTAAAGATCTGTAAGTTCATTATTGATTTGACAAAGACGTTCGACACTGTAAGCAAGTCGACATTCTGAATAATCATAAACAAGATGAAATTCTTAGCAAAGCTTCTCACCCTGATTATCCAACTTCACGAGAGGCAGCTAGATCATATTCGATACGGCAGCAACTCATTGAAAACTGTCCCAACTGTAAACAGTATCAAATAAGGTTGAGTGTTGGCTCAGCGATTTTTTATAATTCTTCAGCGTGAGGTTGACATGAATAGAGAGGTTGGAACAGTTCAAGACATCAACTAACAAGTTTGGATCATATCCACCGATGGGATACTGGACAAAGAGAAATACAATTCACTGGCGATGACAAACCAATGATTTGGTAGACGGTACCTAGCGTGTCTGAATCAACAACAGCCTAAGAAAAGACACATGAAAAGAAAGCATGACCTCTGATCGGGAGGTTTTGAGAAGCGCGGAACCACCTCGCAGTTGCTATTGTTCCCAGGTCAACTCTGACCCAGGGTGGTAGCTACTGTTAGCTATGGGCAGATATTTAACGCTCAAATTGGGGTCAAAACACTACGAAAGTATAAAAATATATTTTTATCGTAAAAATACTAGCAATACATTTTTGAAAAATAAAATATACAAGAAATACAGTTTCGGAAAAAATATTATCTGCAATACATTTTTGAAAAGAAAATACCAACAATAAATTTGACTCTCGACAAAAATTCTATTTACCAAAAATATCTTAATGAATCCTGATCTCCAAACTGATTTCTTACAAAGAATACATATTCTATTCATACGAACCTATCCTAAAAATCTTGTCAGCATTAAATAATTCATTGAAGTTGATATGCTGTAAAACAAACCAAACCAAACTAAACTAAACCATAAACAGAACGAAAAAAAGAAGAAATTTCCATTTGTAAAGTTGTTAAAAAGACCAAGAGAAGCTGAAGAAATATACGAATTCCAGTTATGTAAACTCTTAGTTCAAGTTAGTTAAGCAAAAGATCAGCGAAAAAATAAATAAAACGACGTATGACGATAGGACAGAAAGCAGCTGAGGAAAATAGAGATCTAATGAAAAAAATCAATATGCTTAAACTCGGGTCGCTGGTATTAGCTGGTCATAGCTTGTCCAGGTTGGCCAGAGCTGGTCTAAGTTAGTCATTGCTGGTCTTGGCTGGTCATAGCCGGTCATAGCCGGTCCAAGCTAGTCATAGTAACAGCACAGGGACATATCTCTGCTTTCGATAAGTACCAATGTGTATGAACTATTCAAGAGAGAAATCGATTTACTTGACCCCTCCCCCCGCCATTGAGTCAGTCTTATCTGGTCATAGCTTTTCCAATGTGGTCATAGCTGGTCTAAGCAGGTCCAACCTCGTCATACTGTGATACTATCAGCTCAGGGACGGATCCCCGTGATCGGTAATTATCAGAATGTGTATACCACTCGAGAGAGTAGTTTGTATTTACTCCCCGCCACCACGAGGTCAGGTTATATAATATAGTTATCCCAAGCGCGTATACCCGGGCTAGGAACAAAAATTCCGGAGCCCCCACAACCGTCGGTTGCGATGGCTTCATTCGTGCACCGATCTCTCTCTTTGGTGCAATGAGTGGACACGGCCTCGGGCAGCTGTGCCCTCTCAGTATAATTTTCATCATTTGCGACTCTGTTCTTTGACGGAGTCGCTCCTGAGTGCGAGAACAGAGACGCAAAGACAGAGACGCAACTGAGACATGATAAATAATATGTTACACACTACTCGAGAGTAGTTTGTATTTATTCACCCCCACCCCCCACGAGGTCAGGTTGTGACACAAAGTCGGTATAATGTGGGGAGCCTGAACGCGTACACCCGGGCTAGGAACAAAAATTGCCTACAGACCTCGCAAACGAGAGCGCACGACCTCGAGGAGCTGTTCCCCAAAGTAGTTTTGTTAATTATTTTTTCTGTTTGTTTTCTCCAATGGAAGTGTTTAGGAAGCTCCAAAGGAAAATCTCTTCATGATCCACGAATGACAGCATCACGATCCCCTAACTCTCTATTACAAGACAACAACAGGCTTGGTTTAGATAAAACAAGATGTGGCAGAGTATAACATATACGTTTTGTTAACTTCCTGAAAGCTGCATTCCAATACAATTGCAACACGGATTATACAAATCATCAAAAGCTGTCCCTTGAATCAATAGATAACCAGTGCCATTATTGCAATTCCATAAGAGTCAAGGATGAATCTGATAATATGTGTTGTAAGGAAGGAAAATTTAAACTAGCAGAACTTCCAATACCTCCTGAGTCATTCTATCTACTGAATGTGATTTCTCAAAGATCAAAAGATTTTCTACAGCACATTAGGGCCTACAATAATTGTTTTGCTATGACTTCATATGGAGCAAAAGATGCAACACTTTCGGGATGGAAATCAACTTTCAGAGTTGATTGTCAGGTTCACAACAGGATTGGTTCCCTTCCACCATTGTCTAATGAGCCACATCAATTTCTTCACCCATCTTTTGGCAAAGAACAGATGCCGTTTTCTCCTCAGGCAAAGACATTTTAACAGTAGATTAACCATAAACAAAGATATATCAGCCATGGACTTCTATGTATACATACTTATGATAAAGAATAACAGTTATAATTATCTTTTCAGATTCAAGCAACTATTTAACCAGTTTGTGGTGGATATGTATGCAAAACTTGAATCAGAAAGGTCAGTTTTTATCAAAATGAATCGAAAGAAACTAAGAGTGGAGGAATACATCAAAGGATGCAATTCATAATGATGGCAATGTTGCCAATGTGAGACACATCGTTATTCTTCCTTCATTATTCACAGGTGGACCAAGCTACATTCATGAAAGAGTTCAAAATGGATTGATTGAATTATGTTAGACATTTTGCAAACCGGATTTGTTTGCTACACTTATTACAAATCCGAATTGACCGGGAAAGCTCCTTCCTCGACAATCTGAATCAGACAGGCATGTTGCTGCTAGGATTTTTAAGATGGAGGTCAACAAACTGATGGATCCTATCAATAAAGAAAATATTTGGACCTGTAAAATGTCAAAGGTATTCAATTGAGTGACAAATGACGGGGGACTACCACATGTACATTTACTTTTATGGTTAAGGGAGAAGATCAATCCGCATCAAATAGATTCTATCATCAGGGCAGAACTGGTAAATTCTAATGGAGATCCAGGGCCTTTTTTAAATACTAAAAAGATACATGATTCATGGACAATGTGATTATTTAAATTTCAATTGTCCCTGCATGGTTGACAACAGATATACAAAAAGGTTTTCGAGATAATTTTTCAGTTACACAAAAATGGAGACAGATGACTACCCAAGTTAGAGAAGAAAAAAGATTGAAGATGGAGGATCTAGCTTCAACCTTGAAAGAAATGGACGAAATATACTGGTTGTTGTTCTCTATAGTCCACCTCTGTGAAAAGCATTCAATGCTTACATTAATGTGGAATTCTGTAACAGTGTTAAATCCATGAAGTATGCGGTGCAAATACATAAATAAGAGGAATGAGCAAGATGTGATTGCCATTGACAACTACAATAAAGTAGAAAAAATTCAGTCAGGAAGATACATTTCTAGCAATGAGGATGCCTGGAGAATTTTTCATTTACCATTCACAACAGGCACCAATCAGTTCAGCTCTTAAGTGTTCATCTTGAAAATGGTCAGCGGGTGTATTTTAGTAAAAACAATGCTCAGAAATTGATTGAAATAATAAAAAAAAACACTACACTAATGGCATTCTTTAAACTATGCAATGTAAATGACTTTGTAAAACAATTCTCTATGTTGAAGTGTTTAAATATTACACATTCAAATCTGGAAAATTCAACAGGAGAAAGCAAGGAGGATCTCATCCAACTGTACATGCTATTAAATGTAGTGATGTACTTGGTAGGGTTTATACAGTACACCCCAAAAATTCTAAATGCTTCCATTTTTGACTTCTTCATAATGTCAAGGATCCAAGAGCATTTCAAAATTTGAAAACAACCGATGGAAATATTCTTGTGATATACAGACAGGCATGCATTCAACTTGGCCTTACAAAAAGTGATGACCATTGGGACCAAACTTTATAAGAGGCAGTTTCATATCAATTCCCAAAGCAAATAATGGATCTCTTTGCTGTTATGATTGCTATCTGTCAAATTTCAAATCCATTGCATCTGTGGGTGAAACACCAAGAAACTGTGAGTAAAGACATTTCTCATCATATGCAACTAGTTCATCTAGGACTAGCCATACAAATGAACCCGAGGATTGTGAACATTGCACTGTGTGAAATAGAAGATAAAGTGTTAAATGTGACGCATAGATACTCATCCCTTAAACAGATAAATCATGAAAGAAACTGGATACAACCATGAAGAGCTAATCCATCAAATACAGACTAATACACATTCTTCTTAAAAATGACCAGAATCATCTACAATGAGATTATGTCAAGGACCAACAATTCTGCTGGAGGAATTTTCTGTTGGGATGCTCCTGGAGGTACTGGCAAAACAATCCTAACTAATCTTCTTTTTTCTTCAGTTAGAGTGCAAAAACAGTGGCTTTAGCTGTAGCATTATCAGGAATAGCAACTGCTTTGGCTACTGGTGGAAGAACTGCTCACTCGACATTTAAACTGCCATTAGACTTGGTCTATAATGGCATCCAGTGTGCAACTTAAAAAGAGGTACATACCTAGCCAAGCTACTTCAGTTGACTTGCTTCATAGTCTGGGATGAGTGCACTATGCCTCACGAGGGTGCATTTGAGGCTTTAGACAGAACACTTAGATATCACATATAATGATAAACTCATGGAGAAGTGCTATATGGAGATTTCAGAAAAAAATTCTCTGTTGTCAAATGAGGAAGACCTGTAGCTGAACTTCATGCCTGCCTGAAAAGTTCTAAACTGTGGGATCATAATGAAAGATAATATGAAAGTGGAACTCAAAGGAGATGGGACAACAAATGAAATTAGTGACCTTCTTTTAAAAATTGGAAATGGAGAAATTTCACATGAGCATGATGGATAAACAGCTTTCCTGAAGGTTTCGGAACTCTGGTCGAAAGTATTGAAGAATTAATTCTTAAAGTATACACCAATATAGCAGATAACTTCCAGAATACAGATTGGTTGTGTGAGAGAGAAATTTTGGCTACCAGAAATGAAAGATTACAGATCATCAATCAGATGATTCTGCAAGATATCCCACAGAAGAAAGGACATACCTACAGTGGGGAAAATAAGTATTTCCTATTTGCTGATTTTCTGAAGAACAGTCTATAATTTTCAGAGTAGGTCTGTCTTGAAAGTGAGAGATGGAATATAAGAAAATTCTAGAAAATCAGATTATTTTAATTTTTGAACATTTATTTTTTATTGAAAAAAAAGTATTTCACCCCATAGAAAAAACATAACTCAGTAATTGGTGAAGAATCCCTTGTTAGCAAGCATAGCAGCCAGATGTTTCCCGTAGATGGTTACCAAGTTTTTACAGATCCCAGGAGAGATTTTGCCCCATTCCTTTTAGCAGATCCTCTCCAAATCCTTCAGGTTTGTTGGTTGTCGTTGGGCAACTCGAAGCTTCAGCACCCTCCACAGATTATCTAAAAGATTATTGTCGGGAGACAGACTAGGTCACTCTATTACCTTAATGTGCTTCTTCTTGAGCCACTACTTTGTTGCTTTAGCCGTATGCTTTGGATCATTGTCATGCTGGATCACCCATCCATGAACTATCTTGAGTGTCCTGGCTGAGACACGGAGGTTTACACTCAAGATTTCCCTGTATTTGGCTCCATCCATCTTTCCTCAACCCGGTGTATTTCGTTCTGTCTCCTTAGCAGAGAAACAACCGCACAGCATAATGTTCCCACCACTGTGTTTAATGGTTGGGATGGTATTCTTAGGGTTCAAGTCAGCTTTTTTTCCTCCAAACACGGCGAGTCGAGTTGATGGCAAAAAGGTAAATTTTAGTCTCGTCTGACCCCATCACTTTCTCCCAACTCTCCTCTGAATCATCCAGGTTCTCATTTGCAAACTTCTGACGGGTCTGTACATGTACCTTTTTGAGTATGGAGATCTTGCGGGCACTACATGATTTCAGTCCACTACGACGTAGTGTGTTACTAATGGACATCTGGGTGACTGTGGTCTCAGCTGCCTTGAGATATAAACAAGTTCTTTCTCACCTTTCTCATCATCAGGTTCATTCCACGTTGGGAGATCTTTCGTGGAGCTCCAGATCGAGGGAGATTGATAGACAATTGGTGGTTCTTCCATTTGCTTATTATCGCATCAATAGATAACTCCTTCTCGCGTGGCTGCTTGTCAATCGTCTTGTAGCCTATTCCAGTCTTGTGCAGGTATACAATTTTGTCCCGGATGTCCTTAGGCAATTCTTTCGTCTTGCCCATTGTAGAGAGATTAGATTCTGATTCATTGAAGGATTCTCTGAACTCGGGTCTTTTATACAGGAAATGAGTACTTGATTAGGAGTAATAATTCAGTAATAGGACTAGTCTATATGACTCCTGGTCACATAACCGTTCTGTGGAGCCTGAATCATTGCTGATTGTTAGGTGGTGAAATATTTATTTTTTCAATAAAAAAGAAATAAATGTTCAAAAATTAATATAATGTGATTTTCTAGAATTTTTTTATATTCTATCTCTCTTAAAATTATAGACCGTTCCCATTTTTGTAAGGTGACAAACTCAGAAAATCAGCAAGGGATGAAATACTTATTTTCCTCACTGTATCCAATGATACAACTGTAGATTCAGACGAAGCAGTTAACTTCCCTACTGAATTTTTTAATTCTTTGGATCTTCCAGGAGTGCCATCATACAAGTGTGCATTAAACAAGGAGTACCATTAATGCTGCTAAGAAATCTTGATCCTTCAAAGTTATGTAATGGTACACGTCGTATTGTGAAGAAAATGTTACTTCCCTAATTGGAAACTCATATTATAACTTGTCAAGGGAAATTTGAGACTGTACTGATTCCAAGAATTTCATTGATTCCAACAGATATGCCTTTTGATTTTAAACAATTGCAATTCCCAATCAGAGTACGTTTTGTAATGACTATTAATAAATCACAAAGTCAATCAATGAAAGTTTCTGGACTTCACCTTATGCAACACTGCTTTTCTCATGGTCATATGTTGCGTGTTGACGAACTGGAAATGGAAGGAATTTATACTTGCTCCAAATAAAAAAATGTAGATTATCCTGCTGCATTACAGTAAGAATTATTTAAGAAAAACATTTTGATTCAATTGTTTCACCATTATGTTTTTTTATTCATGCAAATACAAGTATTTTATTTCTGTCAACACCTGTGAAATGTTATTCAGTTTCACAATGTTTCATTTGTTTAAAAATGGCTAAACATCAAATGTTGAGCTATCTGAATAAATACAAATGTTTGCTTTTATGTTTACAACCAATTTATGACTGAAATGTTTATTTAAAATTTTTGTTTCAAAGATTTCAAGTATGAATATATCTTACTTTGCGAAGGGATAGCGAGAGGGCAAAGTTAGATATTATTTCAGAAAAGTATATTTTATTTTGTAAATAGAGAGAATTATATTGCGATGAAAGATATTTAAAAATGGTAGCAATTTTATTAATTTTAAAAAAGAATACTTCTTCCAGTCAATTTAAATTAGTTTGAAATACAGCAAATTATTTTGCTAATTTGAAATATTAAATTTAATCTATTAACTTGAAATTAAAAAACATTTTTCAATTAAAAGAATAATTTCCACTTTATTTATCGCGAATCTGTGAAGGTAACTATATATATATATATATATATATATATATATATATATATATATATATATATATATATATAAAGGGAAGAGTTTATAGTCGTTCAAACGAGAGAAAAGTGTGTATATTAAAAAGAAAAGAGAAACCGCAGAAATTTTCACTGCTACTTCAAGGAAGACGTTTGACTCACTAACACAAATAAGAGAATGCCTAATATCGAGAATATGTAACATCGAAAATCATAAGAAAAATTAATTCCTTTTAATAATATGTGGAAATATCCACTCTTTGCCTGATGAAGGTTGCGAGACTGGAAACACGTGTAGCAAAATTATGGAAAATAAAGCATAATATTTTTTAAAAAAATCCACATTACAAACCAAAACGTTTGCGGTTTGTCTCTTCTTATATATATATATATATATATATATATATATATATATATATATATATATATATATATATATTAATCATTTATGTATTGCGAACTACATATCCTAAGGTTTCTAAGATAAAATCTTATGACTAGTTCACATTTTATTTTTTATTTGTGGATAAAATCTGCTCTAATAGGATTTCTGTAGCCCAGTATGCCTAAATGAAGATGAGAGAGAGATTGAGAAAAATTTCAAATTTCTTAACTAGTAATATATATATATATATATATATATATATATATATATATATATCGCTATCTAAGGTCGGCTTGTCTACTTGGGCAGCTAGTTAATCCCTGTTGAATAGGCCTGCTCAGGCACATTTCTACGTATGTTTTTCTACTGTATCTATGCTGAGCCAGCCTTAGAGTTTCTCGGAGAGACCGCATTATCTGGTGTGATCAAAAGTCAGAACAAGGACTTAAGTATACTTGAACCCTACTTCACGATGACATTACTTCGTGCAAGCCCAACCGTCGATCGTTTACAAATAGTTTCGTGTATCTAATTTAATTTACAATACTTTGGTCAACTGTTGGTATGGTTTTCAGACAACTTCCAAATGTGTCGCATGCTGTGAACGTCTTTCCAGGCCGATATCAACAAGACGAAACATTCCTAGGAAATCGAGTATGATGATATTCGAAACAGGGTATCATTATAGTAAAGCATATATATATATATATATATATATATATATATATATATATATATATATATACACACAAGGTGATTGAAAGTTAACGCCATATTTTATATATGGTGGTCTCTTCCGTCAAATGACAAGAGGAAAAGCTTTTATGCTAACGCTTTTCGTTCGTTTTATTTTT
This sequence comes from Acanthosepion lycidas, assembly GCA_963932145.1. NCBI lineage: Eukaryota > Metazoa > Mollusca > Cephalopoda > Sepiida > Sepiidae > Acanthosepion > Acanthosepion lycidas. The sequence continues at coordinate 69,191,000 of OZ010592.1, read as the reverse complement.
ATATTTGCTATAGACATCCTTATAGAACGAAAAGTGTTTCCACTTGTATTCAAGAAAGTCGATTTCAATTTCAAGACAAAATTAGGCCCAATAACATTTAAATCGATATTTGTTACGTCCTACACCTGATAAATTACATATTAAATTTCTTATAAAAGTTACATAAAACAATCTTTATTAGTAAGTAATATTCAACAAACAAACTGATTAGTGCATCATTTTTGCGTATTTAATAACGTAAGCCTCAGCATAAAGATATTTATAGATATATGTTTGTCTTAAAGAGAGGGAAATATGATTAACGTGATAGGTTTCACCTGTTACAACGCATATTTTTAGGATGGAAATTGTTTGCGTCTCTCCTGGTATGTTTATCCTACAACAAAAATGGCGGACTCAGTATGTGAGTCCGGGTAATATGATAAAGTAACTATATATATATATATAAACAAAGTAATGCATCTATTGACAAAAAACGTATACATGGACAACAGGAAATTGTTACGTGTTACAAAACATGAATATCAAAGAAGAAACATTTAAACTAGTGAAGGCGTTTGTGCAGAAGTAAGAGTAACAAACGTTATGTGGTAGACACATGCGTATATATGCATGTGTCTTAGAGAGTTTGTGGGTATTCACTCAGATCATAGCAGCAGAAATTAGCCTTGTGTTCACAGCGATAAAAGGATATATGACAGGAGATAAAACTTATACAAATAATAGAAAAAAACATGGTAAATTGTATGCTAATTTCATAAAATTTATTTATATTTTTTACGTGTTTTGTTTTTTTTTTATTTTTCATATCACAATATTTCTATCATGTGCTGTGATAAAAGGGAAAAATACTACGTGTTATTACACGTCATATCACAAAGAGAAATCGGACATGTCAGTACGGAGGTTCGTAGTGAAGAGATTGAATTTAACATCTTTTGGTGGAATGTCCGTATTTCCGGCTGAAACATTTTTTGGTGCATGCTGACAATAGTTTTATTTTTTTTTTTAAATTTTATTTAATATATACATTTTTTGTTATTGTTTTATATTATTTATAATTTTCATTATTATTTGTTCTAATAATAATAATAATAATAATAATAATACTGGAAAAACACCTATACATGTCGAAAGGCCACCATCGATTGATAATGTACAGACATTTTGAGAAAATATTTGGAGTAGCTCAAAGGAATATAACCCGAATGCAGAATGGATCCGACGTGAAGAAGAACGAATGCTGGATACACCTCTGCAAAAATGGGAAAATATATCCACAGATGATGTTAGGCAAGCTCTAACAAAATCCCCAAAATGGAAATCTCCAGAAAACGACATGGTGCCCAATTTCTGGCTTTATCATCTCTCGTCTACCCATAAAATCCTTGCAAAAACATTATCAACGCTTTTAAATAATCCCAATAAAATTTTATTTCTTCCTGCATAATTTATTCCCTTCACCACAAAGAAAGTTTCAGAATTCCTACAAAACTATTTCATTCGCATAAAAGAATACTTCATATTGTAATTTTTCTAAAATTTATTCTTAGAATAAATGTTTTTTTCTTGCACATTAATCTAACGCAAATTACATTAACGCAATATTTTTGTCTCGGTAGCGCCTGACTCTCTTGAAGTTTATTCATTATACTAAATTTATTAAAAGGGTATAGAATTAAAAACAAATACATTCTTACACTATTGGTTATACAAAATTTAATTTTCGATTATTTCACTTCTTGTATTCGGAATTCCTTTACATTTTTATTTTTATTTTGCGCGGGCTTTTTGGACAGAGGTTGAATAACAAAGATTTGACATTATCCTTTAATCTCACAGGCTACAGTACGTAAATAAATTTTCATTCTGTTTTGGCGAAAAACTAATAATTGCTTTTAGAAAATTCTGTTATTTAATCATTAAATTTAATAACAGACTGCTAAATACATCTCTCGGACAAATATTGCCTTTTAAAGAAAAATTAAAAATTTGTCCAAATTTTTTGTATAGAGTAAATCGATGAGGGAAAATAAAGATTATTTATATACTGAGATTAATTTTTCTTTTAATTTGGATTAATTTTAGGCCATTATCTTTCAAACAGAACAGAAATTTAAGTTCAACAAAGACACTTAAATTATTTAAAACGCATTTTTAGGGTTTTCTTTTAGAAAGTATCTGATCGTTTAGATATTTCTGAATGATGCAATTCCTCGCATCCATATGATAGTTTAGATATGGCGAGGATATTTAAGAACATTTTTGGCATCACAGGTTTCTTCTTACCGTTTCTTTCTTTTATAAAAAAAGGCCTCCATCCATATTAGGTTTAAACGCCGGTTCTCATACGATCAACGAAATAAAGCAACGTCGAGCCTGTTTCATACATAAATGGGCGACCGCTTGGGAATATCAAATGCTGTAATCGCTTGGATGATGTTATTTTGGATATCTAGCATCCATCTTACACTGTTGGACAACAGTACACCGAATACCTTATTTCCTGGGTTCAAGCTCCTATACTAAATTTGTTATAACAAATTCATACAATGAGGTGTTTGAAATGTTTACTATTTATTTATTCCACAAAGGCTGGGAAACTTTCGTGAAGCTGACATTAATAAATAGATAAAGAGTGAAGACTAAGGTTTCTTAAATTTGTTAATATTATCGTATGGATGAGTAAGTAATAAATATTCATCAGTGACATACAGTATATAATGATTCTATCTTAAGCGAAGCAAGAGAAGATAATAGCAAAGAGATTTGATAAAGACAGAAATAGAAAATATAAAAAATAATATAAGTTTGCAAAAGTAAACTGTGGGATTTATTCAGGCAAAAGATAATTTATTGCAAGCTTATTTGGAGCTTACGTGAATTCTGATATCTTTTCCTTTGTATGTCGTCGTACCTTTCAAATGTTTACGCAAATGTTATCTATAAATATAAATATCTACCTACAAATACATGAATCTTTGTGTATGTTTATGAGCATGTCTAGGAATACTCAGCATAAATATTTTGATAAGATTTCAATTTGAAATTGTATATCTGCTAATGATCTAAGAAGGTATATAACTGCAGTGGATACTATATTGTTTTGCACAGGAATAAAAACACAGAAATGCACTTCATCAATGTAAATGATATATGTCTATCAAAATATTAAAACCGACGTAATAAATAAATTCTAAGTGCAATTACAAAACGATACATGTCACAGGAAATATATCTGTAAAATACAGATATAATAATTTTTATATTTTTAATAAATAAATACATATGTTCACATAAGTACCAATATTATATATATATATATATATATATATATATATATATATATATATATATATGTGTGTGTGTGTGTGTGTGTGTGTGTGTATGATAAAAATATAGTTTTAAGTTATGCTATATTTATGGGTTAAATTACTTAATATCGGTATGTAAATAAAAAATTGTACGCTGACGTAATAACAAGCCATAAAAAGTCATGTGCCCTGAAGATTGCATTCAAGCATGAGCAACAGAGAGTTATCGCTTGGTGTTGACCTGTGACTTCTCATATATATATATATATATATATATATATATGAAATGGTGCTGACAAGTTCTCTGTTTACCAAGGGGAATGACCTAGAGCCAGGAAAATATGCGTCCAACATATATTCAGGCCGGTTTATGTACTTAATACTGTTTAATTAAAAAGAAACAGAGCATTTACTTAAATATGTTGTATCCATAATAATAACGTATAAACAAATATATATATATTCATAATTACGTAATTCATCGAATCTAGAAGAAACCTCAACAGAATGCAGATAGCACTGGACGGCCGTTTCGTCCTATATTTAGGTCGCATCAGCAGTGCCCACCTCTACCGAGAATTGAAACCATAGGATAACTATCTCCAAGACGTTCCGACAGGAGCATTAGAAGCCAATATACAAGTGATAGAAATTATATATATATATATATATATATATATATATATATATATATATATATATATATATTGGGGTATGTGCACGTGTGTGTGTGTGTGTGTGTGTGTGTGCGTGCATATATATATATATATATATATATATATATATATATATATATACGCACACTCGCACCACACACAAACATATATATATATATATATATATATATATATATATATATATATATATATATATATATAGTCACGCATAAAAGTATATAAATATATAATTATGAATATTTGTGTGTAAAAATTCAGACATAAATAAATGTAGTTTTTCAAGACAACGTTGACAAAAAATTTACAAGAGGAAAAGCTTCTACGCTAACGCGTTTCGTTCTTTTTATTCCTATCTTTGCTTTGATAGACCTCCTTAAGGAACGAAAAGCGTCTCACTTTTTCGTTCCTTTCTTATATATATATATATAACCTTAGTGGTAAATATACACATACATATGAAAAATTTATAAATATATATACATACATGCATACACATACATATTTTGTATAAAAAAAATTCCAAGAGGATAGAATCCAAGTAGAACACAATGTCCAGGACAGAGTAAGAACATAATAAAAAGGCTTAAACACTAATATTCCATGGTCATAATTTATTCCATTGGAATCGTAAATACGATCTAATTCATCAGACCTACAAATTCAAAAAGAAAACAGAAAAAAACAACTCCGAAAATATAAAATTTAGAGAGAGTGTAAGTATGAGAGTTAAAGACGACTGACAAGTTAGTGCGATTAAGCTTTTTATTTAATTTTTCTTATATTCGGACAAGTGTTTTCTTTTCTGGACACAAATTGGTTAAAAACTATCCAAAAGTTCTTCATATCCTAGCGCTTTCGGTTATTGTTTAGCCATTATCAAGGACGATTTTATTTTATTTTTATTTTTGACTGAAAATGTGGGTTTTTTATGCATGTATCTAAAATTATAGAGATGTTTTATTTTCCAAAGACGGTCAGCACATTGTGGCCGTGTTCGTAGTTAATATGACTTAGATTTTTTTTATTATTAGTGCTTTCATAATTTATTTTATTTATATTTTTTTACATGTGGAGGAGGCTATCATACATGTATTTTCTACTAGTATGTTGCAGATGAAGTTTCGTAGGTGTTTAAATGTGTACTAATTGAGCTTATGGTAGGGTATATGTAACATGAGACATCTAAATACGCATGTAGTTGTATGACGAATATATTATTTATGAATTTGGTTTGATCAGGAACCTTAAGGTGCATTTGGACTCGCAAATAATATTGGTTCTCTGTAATCTTGATTTTTCAGGTGTGTTGTTATTTTTTATAAGGTTAGCTGTTTTGATTTTAATTTAATTTAATTTTCTTGTTCTGGTCGACTTAGATTGTTTATTTCTTTATGATATTTTTAAAAGAAAATTTGTCTTGCTTATAGCAATATATTTGAGTTTTATAGTTGTTAATGTTAGTGCTTTTATATGTATGTTCAGTGTTG
>OZ010592.1:69160522-69180522 GCA_963932145.1 Acanthosepion lycidas | reverse complement strand
GTAACTTTTAAATTTCTATTTTTTTCATATAAATATTCGTGATGTTGCATTTGTTATTCAGTTTTCAATTTTTTTCTGTAAACCTTTGTCGGTTGTTCTCAACACCTTTCTCATATTCATTCGAGTGTACTTTATTACAAATGCTTAGCTATTTTAAATTAAGCACCTTTAGAACATACAAACCGAGTTATTGTTAACGAAATTTTAGCAGTAGCATTAATGCAGCTATCGTTCAATGACTGCTTATCGCAGCTACTAAAAATTACATGCATTCCTAAAACAATGTTAGTACGTGACAATCTCCTTATGTAGACACATTCTGTTTCTCCTATCATACTAACGACATTCAGTTGTATTGTAAAAAAACAAAACAAATAAAAATATCTTTGTGTGAAGTTGTTTCGCAAAGATTCTTTGTAATTCATTTTTTTTCTATTTGAAAGAAAATAAATATTTAATAATAAAATTTATTTAATTTGTTATGGCGTTTTTGAAGATAGTTTACTTTTTCGTTTTCACATGCCTAAACCGCTACAAATCTGTCGTAATTTCTAATGTTGCTTATTGCTATGAATTTGCATGCTTTTCCTCTCTCCCGATCTATCTATCTATCTATCTATCTATCTATCTATCTATCTATCTATCTATCTCATGCACATTACATCCAATGTCCTGGGTTGGGAAAGGTTGAAATACTTCCTCGAAATACCACGTCTATAGAAAAAATAGGCAGTAGTGGTATTTTATAGTCCGTGCGAAAGAGGTGTGGTAGGCGCTATGATCTTTTTGAAACATGATGAATTGACTCACTACCTCCGTAATAGAAAGGTCGGAGAAGCAAAATTTATTTGGATAAAGAACACAACTTTTTTCAGATTATTCATAAATTCATTGAGAATAATAATGGTAAACAGTCTATAACACACCTGATCTTAGTATTTAAAATTTACATGTAATGTTCAATAATAATCTTTTTACCAGTTGTACAAATCTAAATGTCGCATATAAATACCTATCTCTACCTATCTCTATTTTATGCAGTATATGCTTATTAGATAATATATAAATGTAATTTATGTTTGTATAATCTCAATTTCTAAAATGTCTACTCATTAGGGAACAGACTCAATAATTCAGTGAATTAAACTCTCCTTTATATTATGAATTTTTTTCCATAATTGTGTATAATTCAATGCAATTTCTTCATCTGTCTGCCGGCCGAATCTTCAGTAAGTCTTCTACCACTAAGAAACCATGTCTTCACATATTCTTTGTGATTGAATATTTACAGTGGCTGGCACCCCCCCCCCCACCCTCAACTTAATAAATAGAAAAGTTGAGAGATGATCCCTTTGAAGTGTTTCACGTTGTGGTGACATGAAGAAATTCACACCCCTGAACTTTCTTTCGCATTCTGTTCTTAATACCAGAATTTTATATACAGCTGTTTGCAGCTGCTGAAAATCTGCAGATACCAACTTCTCTTTAGATTCCTTGAATTCTCTGAAGACTGTGATATAAAGCCGACGATTTACACAAAATTGTTCTGCCATTCTTCAAAATCATTATTACCTGAATTTAAAAAGTTAAGCTTCAGAAATATTATTAATATCTAAATATTTCTACTACTATTTTTACATTTACCATTGGAAGCTGTTCCAATTCATATAGATATCTTGTAGCTTTCTCCACTTAAGTATTAACGTTACCAACTTTCTCTATTTGTCATTCAAGAAATTTTATCGTTTTATTTTCTAATGTATTTGACTCCGCGTATAATAATATCAGTCCTGCAGTTCAAGTGGCTGTTCAGATAAATCAACCAACTGCCCATCAACAAACTGAAATCCTTTATGAAAGCCGTTGATTCTAATATTTTTCACCTTCTCTTACTTTGTTCACTTTTCCACATTCGAGACGCGAAGGGGTTTTGTCCGGCCAGTCTAATTAATCAAATTAATTCGTGGAACAAGTGGCAGAAAAATATCGGAGTTATTCGATTTACAATGCGATTTCTGAAATGGCATCATTATTTGAAAGTACGTATACTTTGAAGATCTTTTTTGACAATGAATTATACCAAAAGTCATTTAAGAACAAAGATGTGTGATGACCACCTGGATGATGTTTTGCTCCTGACATCGACAAATGTTTCACCTGATGTGGCGAAGTTATCAAGCAATAAACAGAAACAAAAGTCTCAATTCTACAAAAATATCTGAGAATTCACACCGACTACTTGAAATATAACATCCCTTACACTGAATTCAAGCCTTTGTCTGGCATAAGGCCAGTTACATTATGAAAATCACCAAGAAAAGGGTTGCTACATCTGAATTTTGTGCCAAAATTACTTGCCTAGACTTTACTGAGAAAATAACACCGCATTGTTAACAACTTAAATTTCATACAAAGTCAGTTTGAAAGATAACGGGACTGAGTTTCATCTTCGATGTAACAGGCATCGTCCATAGTGAGCTCTTGACACAGAAGCAGACGATCATTTAGCAAGTCTACAAAGAGATCCCGCGAGAAGGGACGTGTGCGCGAGAAGAGACGAGAATTGTAACAGGATAAAATGTAGCTGCTTCAGTACGACAATGTACCTGGTTATAATACCTTGAGTATCTGAAAGTTCTTGATCGAGAAGAACATTGTCGTACTGAAACAAGATCTCCATTCACCTGATCTTGCTGCTTGTGACTTTCCCTAGGCTCAAGTGGTTCATCAAGGGGACCCGTTTTGCAGGCGTTGATGCCATCACAGGGGCCGTAACAACAGAATTGAGGGGCATTCTAGAATAATCCTTCCAACAGTGCATAGAAGCATCTTAGGGAATGATAGAAAAGTTCATTAGACTCGAAGGATATCCTCTTGAAGGGGAAAGCATATGATTTGTTGTTTGAAATGAAAATAGTTTGTAACTCCAGTCGCGTTATTTTTCAGACATACCTCTGGTCGCGGAGGAAGTATGCCATTGAGTGGAATAGGCCACAGTCACTTGAAGCAACATCGGGACTGAATCGTGGATGTGGAAGAATCTCAAATCAGTCCATCTGTTTGAGCATCTCCTTAGACATATTGGCAGTGTGTGGCCTCTGTCTTATTGAAACAAAGCCCGACCTCGACTGATTAAAGCAGGATACTCTTTCTTTAGTTTGTCCTATTTGCTTGCAATACAGTTTAGTGGTGATGGGGTGACTGTACGGAACAAGCTCGAGATGCAGTACTCCTTGGAAATTCCACCAGACCGAGATCAAATTTTTTTGTTTCCTTTCCGCTTCCTGAGTCAGGGTTTTCTGGACAACATAGTATGTTGGAAAGATTCATTAACTTCTACCCTCAATTATACTACTAGAATAGTTATACAGCTCACAGTTGCAATTTCATCATTCAAAATAAAGAGTTGTTTCAAAATAATATTTTATCCATCTCTCGCATTAGGTTCGCTATATCGTGAGAAATATCGACACACTACTTACAATATGATAAGTTGATCTACTGCTGAATAATAAGAATACCATAGACAGATCTTGTGAGAAATGGGGAAGTTTTAGGAGAATAGTATCGACATGGAAACAGCTGAAACTTTTGGGACACACAAGGAAAGATGGTTGAGAAAATCTGCTACTCAAGAGGAGCAAGGGAAAACTATGAATAATTTATCTAATCTGTTGAAATAAATGAATGTCAGAACAGATCACACTGTTATTTAGAACACCAAGAGGTTGTATAGGATTATAGAATGTACCATAAGACTATGTCGTTTCTTTTGTGTACTTCACTTTCAGAAAATATGTTTGTTTATGGCTCGCCTTTGTGTATTTCTAAAAACTCGATGTGTTTTTACTTTGATCTTTGTTTAGTGTCATATTCCTGCTAATTGTACACCTGCTATGTTGATCTCATAACCGCATAGAATCGCATCAACAGAGACCTCCATTTTTCACCCAGCAGAAGCCATCTTCCAAGTTTTGACTGCACCTGCTAGGGGAACTATATCGCAAAGTCGTACATGATCGAAACACTGAATACTTTGAAACATTATCAAGGAAACGATAAGAAAGACATGTTATTAAATCTCTTTTAGACTATGATCTGCGTATTTACAAGCGCAACTGTGAAAACAAATGGACCGAGATCATTTAAACAACGTCCCAAACGAATATAGTAACAGAAAACAAAGCTGATGTTTTCCTTCCAGATGTCAGATAGGATGACTGAGTAGTGCTATGCTGAGGACATAAGCCTTTGTAGTTGAGATAAGGATGATCTTGAACAACAACAACAAAAAAACATCATTGTTCTTCATCAAATATTTCAAAAAGTAGAAGTTAAACCTCTCCAAAAGAGAAACTTTGATTTGGAATTGGAATAATGGCAGTTATGGCATTCATACTGAATCCAGCATAATAATTCAGAACTTGAAATTAATAAATACTAAAAAATGCAAGTATCTCGGTTTATCCTATAACGAATTTAGCATAAGGACATTGAATATGAAATGAGGTGTGCTAACTTTAGTTTTGGCCAACATCACAAGATGTTGCAAGGACAAATGATTAACCTTAAAAACTTGAGTCATCTTCTTAAATAGTTTCGTCAGATGACGACCTTTGTACTGATGGTGTCCAACTTGTTCAAAAGTGTCTGAACTATCAGCTATATACAACTGTATAATTAGATTACTGATAAAAAATGACTTAAAGCAAATGTATCAGCTGGACTATACTTCGTCGGATCTTTTAGATTGGCAATACCAAATCACAAATAAATAATGTAACCAAATAATAAAGGCCGGATCACTTGATGACTTCCAAAAGCAAATGTTTGATAAAGCAGAGGTTACGGAGTTTAAGTCTTAATTACTATGAATAGTTTGATTTTGGTTGTAGTCTTTTGGTAGGTTGGTGTAGTCTTTCAGCCAATAATAATTTATCGTTTTTCGTTTTTTTTTTTTACAGCAAGGTGTCTTTTTAAAAGGAATACAAAATAATTATCATCATACAAAATGGTAATGGCATACCGATAGGTCATTGTAAGGAAATTATAGGCATCTGTAAAAGTTTTCTATAAAAGAGTATACAAAGACGAATAAGGCCCCAAACTTGATAAAAAAAAGTTTTATCATCAAAATGTTTATGTTATTATAAAAAGAAAAATAGCAAAGTATTTTTTTGATTATTTTATTACATTTTATAATCCTTCCAAACACGTTCAAAATTTTGGATAAAAATCTTGTTTTTCTTGCGTGTGAAGGTCGGCAAAGATTAGTATAGTGAATTTGGGAGTCTTTTTGGCCTTAAAAACAAATTGTTTCAGAAATTCTTGCAAAAATTAAATATTTGATAGAATTGAAATTGTCAGGATTTATTCACAAATGACTGAAATTATTTTTGCATCCTTTTTTTTTATAAAAACTTGGTAAAGTAATGTTGGTTTTACATCTGTTCAACCCAATTTATTTAATTTTATGAAATTTCGAAAAACTAAAATGCCAGCCTCTTCATATTAGTTAAAAGCGGGATTCCTTGAAGAATTCATATCATCAACTTGTTTTTGTCAAATAGAAACAACAGTTACTAATAATCTGCTCAGAATCATAAAATAAAAAATGCAATAAAACTATGACATCATTTAATCAGAAAAAGCTTTTAATTATATTTATAAATAAAATATGTTATGCAAACTATTGTTTTAAGAAAATATTTTCGATGAATAATGAATTTTTACAAGATCTGTTTGCTTTTTTTAATAATTTGAATTAGAAAAATTATTTAGTTTTAAATCTTTTAAAATTCTTTAATTTTAGCCTTTTAGATGATATATTATTAAGTGAAAGCTATATTTACTAATCACAAATTGAAAAGCTTAATTCAAATCCTGAAACATTAACATTTTTAAACGAAAGTTATTTTTTTGTATGCGTATAAACGTAAGTACGGACGACCATACACGACATTATCAGAAAATAAGAGCGATAACTGTAGTATATATAAAGTCAATATTTCGAAAATTCAAGAAAACATTAGATGACGGAGAATATTTTCCTAACTTTTTATGATTAGTGAGTAGCTAAAATTATATAGAAAAAGCGCCCACGTCATTTTCTTCCATTTTGTTTTACTGATACATTCCCGTCGAACAAAATTAGACCTGTCATCAGGCTGTCAACACGTCAAAATTCGGCTAAAAAAATGAATTTATGAAAGATTTTAAAGTAATATTTGTTTCAAATGGGATTAATTGTATTTTAGAACAGATAATATTCCTCAAATAAATTTTCAGAAATTAATATTTTATTTTTGGAAAAAATTTTTAATAAAGAGAATTACATTGCGATGAAAGGTGACCCAAAAGGCGCTAATCAGCTATTTCAACAAAACAAAAAATTCTTTCTAGTCATATTAAATTAGTTTTTGAAATGCAACAAAATAATTTGCTTATTGAAAACATTAAATTTAATCTATTCGCTTGAAATTAAAACTAAAATAAAAGCGTCAAGAAAGATTTTCATTTTCTAAAATTCATTTTAAAGCTTAAGTATTGCGTTTTTGTGGAGGTCACTACCTTTATATAACAAAGAAAAAGATATATCTATATTTTTTAGATTAAGTATTTTAACTATGCTGTTCTGTTGTTCTCATCTTTATTGCAATTCTCACGACGTTTCGCCAAAGACACGTAGCCCTATGGATAAAAAGTTGGTTGATTGACCTAAAAGTGACTAGACCCAAAGAGTTATGAGTTCAATACTTGACAACAGCAGAGGGAACAAAACTCTGAGAGGTGGGTTATCAAGAGTAATTAACTGAATCTGAGATATCTAAATTCCAACAAGTATCACCTGAAGAAGGTTGGAGCGTACAACGGTCGAAACATCGTGAATATGGCCATAAAATGAGGACAACTGTCCGAACAGGGTAACTAGTGTAAAGGAAAAAGATGATTAAGCCTGTAGAAAGTTAAAACGAAATGAATTTGTTTTGATTCAGAACAAGTAAATGTAAAAGTCCTCCTCGGTTGAACATGTTGAAAAAATGTTTTTTTTTTTTAGATTGAAATTAATTATTCAAATGAGGAATGAAGCGTGAAGAATGTTGTTGAGCTCACTTTTGATTAGTAGAAATGAGAATGTCAACTTTATAATATTTGAATAGAATTTTAAAGAACAGTTCTATATTATATTAGGTTGGTGCAAAAATAATGACGTAATAATGTCGTTTTTCGACGTATTTTTGACGTCAAAAAACGACATTATTACGTCATTATTTTTTGCACCAACCTAATAGTAACAAGGGAAAAAGATAAATTACCATATATGTTTGTTGAATGTGCGTGAAAAAATTCAAGTCGTATATAAGAAGTGAATGAATAAAGAGTGCATTGAAAATACCAAAATTAAACATGCACAAGAATGGTAATACCTGGGAAGTGTTTTATTAGAGGGCAAGTCGGAAATCTGAAGAGACATTGTGACAACGAATGTTACCTTCCAAAAGGTAAGCAAAGTATTAAGAAACAAGAACATTTCATTAGAAACAAAAAAAAAAGAGTTCTGAACTGTTATGTAACATCGATACTCCTAAATAACAGTGTCTGCTGGACAATCTCATCACGGATGACGAAACTTGAAGCAACAGAAATCTGCTTCTAAAGAAGGAGATTGGGAATACCATGGACTGAACACTTAAGCAATGACGAAATTTTGGAGAAAATGGAAACAAAAACGACTATTATCATTAGCATAATAAAGAGATAGCTATAATTTCCAGGTAACATAATGAGGAAAGTAGTCTTGGAAAATTTGACACTCACGGGAGCAAGATGGCCAGAGAAAATCAGCGCCTAACCTACCGAACGAGCTTGTATAAATGGTTGGTAGAACAGGGATTGAGATATATAACAAAGAAAAATAATCTTAAAGGGGTACAAAGGACAGGAAGTTGTGAAGAACCATAGTCACCAACGCACACAGAAGAAGAAGAATGTGAATTCGACAACCTCACTCAGTTTTATGTTTGTGTCGTATGTGGCACATCAGTCTGTCTAGTAACCTGCATACAAGTCCACCTATTGTGGATCTCGGGATATAGCTACAGGAATATATGCTGACGCTTTTCGACGTTGTCTTTTGTCTTTTAGTTAATTAATACGACTGATTTCAAAATTTCTTATCCCGCTCTGGTACAAATATAGCCAGTTATTTCTATCCAAGGCAACTCGCTTAAAGTTAGTATAGCTAGATTGACAGAGGACAAAGGACTGTTGGGCTGCCGAAGCTCAATTTTAAAGACAAGGTAAATGTCAATGTCCCTCATCAGATAATAAATATATTTAAAAAGATTAACAGTTTTATTGGTAGAAAAAAGGTTTTGTGTTCAAGTAATATTAAATATTATCATGCGAAATAAAATATCATATGACAGAAAGTCACAGGAAAAGTTTGTTTTTTTAATACAATAATTTATATTTTAATCTGATATGTACTGATGAATAAAGGGGATGCTAGGGTAGTATAACGGATATCGGCGCTAAAATTAGAATCAGGAATGGATTTCAAATTCTGTTGGGTTCACTTTCGCACAAATACCCTTGGGGAAGGCAAAAATACATCTCTTCTCCTCCCAGGTATGGATTAAACAGCGGATTAGACTGTGATATATAGTCTTGGGTTCCAACTAGTCTAAAAATAATTCTGATTTCTAAACCCTGAAGAAAGCAACGAGAAACCACGCCATTACCATTTTCAACAATGTTTGGCTAGTCAAAGATGAGGGATCTCTAGAAAGATATGCTGACCTACATTCTAAAGAGATACGACATTATAAAAACGAATAAAAATGTTTTGTCATATATTTACAATTTTATTTGTTTTGTAAATTATACTTGGATTATTAAAGAAAAGTTCCTTTGTGATGTTACGACTTTAAAGGAAATACAAAGGTCGGCTGAAAGGTTCATAATCTGACCCAGATACTCGCATGAAATCTGACCAAATGAGGTTTATCTTTCATCATACCCTCCCTCTCGGTCCACACATTTCTTCCATCGGTGTTGCGGTGCTTGGATCTATGACTCAAAACGATGAATCTCTCATCGTGAGTTAAAAAACGTTCAAGAAAACCAGCTGGATCTGCCTTAAAACAATGTCAGGTTTTAACGTGATCAGCCTGGTGCGCTTTCGATCGGGTGCCAGAAGACGTAGCTCCCACCAACCAGAAACCTTCGTCATGCCAAGTCCATTGTTAAGAATATTCTCAACTCTCTCACAGAATATGCTATTTTATTGGGCTATCTTACTTATAGTCAATCGCCTGTCATCCATCACCATGTGATGAAAACGATCAATGTTTAACTCGGTGATGACAGTTGTAGGTCATCTTCAAGACTCTCTCTTGCATTCCTAAATTCAGCTGCCCACTTTTCCACTGTTGCTAAAGCCGGTGCGTCATTTCCTAATTAATTTCTTTGGGGGCTTTTTTCTGTAGATACTTGATAATACTACATTGCCAAATTACGTCCTTTTTCAATCGAAATCTACTTTCTAGTTACTTTTTAATAATCATATATCTGTTTATCTTGAAATAAACAATGCAGTTATTAATAAGAAAGTTGAAATTAATGCATGCAAGATTTTACAATTCCAGTATCACTCCTTCATAGTCAGCCTATGGATTTTTCAGCTCATCCTCATATGTAATTTTCTTTTGTTAATTAAATTTGAATTAATGAAGGTTGTTTTGATAGTCTTTATAAATATCAATTCTATATATACTGTCATTTCTGACGGCACGGATACACAAGTTTAAAATAATTTTATTGAGTCATATCTAAATTTTTTTTTTTTTTAGTTTCAATTTTTTTTTAAATAGTTTAAATATCAAATTTGGCTAATACTAAATATAATTATTTAAACTGAATACAATAAAAGGACTTTTCCCATCGGTCATCGATGTTCACCCTACCACAATAAAATGAATATGATAAATATGGGACTAAACAAATGTTTTAACTACTGAGTAAAAAATAATTTTTGCGTTGAAGCTGAATAGATATTTTTTTTAATCTTAGGCATTTTTTCTTACTATTGGTTAATTCATGTTTAAATTTGTTGCACAATTAATTCTTATCTAATATTTAATTATTATTTTAGCTCATGATTAATATTTGTTTCTTTAATCCACAAATAAATGTTGTCGAAAAAGTAAAGTTTAACAATCTTGTTTATGATTATTTTCTGTTGCATGTGAGATATGAGAGATAAGTTGATAGTCTTTTACAACTGCCTCAACAACATTGATGGTGTAGCACTTTTGAAAAGAGTCAATAAACACAATACCTTTTGTATCCAAAAAACAGAGGACATTCCCAGTTGCAGATGAAACGATCACGACACGGCTGACAATCGTAAAATCGTATCATCACATAAGACAATAACTTTATCATTTCAATCCATTTCCACAGTAGACACTGATGTCCTTTTTATATAGTCATACATTCAGTAAGTCACAAAAGGTATTTTCTCTTGCTGTAAGATATCATGGAGGAATTATGTAGCCCAACCTTGAGGCCTTCTATATTTTACAATTTTCCCCAGAACCATACAAGAGTTTATCTCGACTCTTGGCGTTTGATCCAATTCTACTTCACTGGCTGGTATTTGTGGGATTTGATCCAGAGTAAAAGACCTGTCAACTGACCGAATCTTTAGCAAGTTGTTGAAGTGTTCCGGTCCTTGATTAATGTGGATTGAAGCGAAATTTGTAAACATTTCCCAGAGCCCTGAAGAACAGTTCTTAGTTGTAAGCATCAGTACAGCTTTGCACTTTCTTAACTTTTTCGTTCTGCGACTCATCTTTCATCTCCTACAACTGCTTCTGTGTCAGGACTTTTAAGTGTTTGTTTTAAGTATTTACTTTGAAGTACAGCGAGGAACATTCTGCCAACCTACATAGACATTATTTTTCTCCTATAGAATTTAGCTTATGTCTCCAGCGTTCTCATCAAACCAATCTTGATGCATTTGGTCCAAGGATTTTTCAATTTCAGTGTTAATGCTCTTAAAGTGTACCTATTTCTCTGTAGTGTTTGTACCTTGTGGTTTTCATTTACACAGCCTGAAACAGCTGACGGCTCGAGTAATGTTGAAGTCTTTCTGTATTCAGTGCAGCTCTTAGAGTCATAAGGCATTTACGCTGGGTGGGTGTGATGAAAATTGTATGAATTACTCAAATTGTGTTTAGCCCATGGCGCATGTAATGCGTACGCCTTGTATGTCTTTCTCTGTCTGTGATGTAACCGAGCACTGTTTCAACCTCGGATACATCTAGGTGGTTTTAAAATTATGTCATTAGCGGAATATATGCACAATATATATTTGGTGCTTTTACTCAAGAGCAGTAGATATTCTCTACGCCATGGGGGACTAAACATCTTTTTCAATTTTCTATGTCCTACACTTGCATGAATGTATTCGTTCTTCTACCACAAGCTATGGTTTAAAATGAGGTTAAATGGCAAAGAAAACAGGGCGTTCTAGCCTTAGGTTGAAATCGGTATGAGAGATGGAAACCCTCTGAATTTCAAATCGTGTCGTAGACAAAAGGAAATCCACAATGAACTATGTTTCCCAATAAATCGTGGTAATTTGCAGATAATAAAGTGTCTGAGTCTAAGGCTATAATTACCTATGACCTGAATGAACATGGCATTAAAATACCATCAGCATTTACAAGGTCAGGCAAAATCCTTGCACTGTAGAGATAATTTCGTAAAAGTATAATAACAAATAAAAAAATTATTTACTATTAGGTTGGTGCAAAAATAATGAAGTAATAATGTCGTTTTTTGACGTAATAATGTCGTTTTTTGACGTATTTTTTAACGTCAAAAAACATTATTACGTCATTATTTTGCACCAACCTAATAGTTACTTAATCATTGTATGTGATGTTCAAAAGGTCTTCCTTCTTTTACAAAACACATTTTAATTCTGTGCCTGCATGATTCATTAATACGTCAGAGAGTTTCATCTATTATTTTACTGCCTTCATTTTTTGACTTCCTCAGTATATCTTGGACGCGTCTGATAAACTGATTTCAAATGGTATCTGAGAAAAAAATCCAAGATAAATCTGAGTTATCGTGAGCTCAGTGGCCACTCAAAAGCTACTCCTATGTTATGCAAGTTTTGCCTCACCCTGAATATAGACAGATTATTGACATCAAAATTTACAGCAAAAATAGCAATAATACATCGAGATCTTTTATTAAAATATGTATAATTAAATTTTATACATTTTCTATTCGTATAGAAATTATACATTTAAATTGGTTACAGGATTTTCGTTTTATGTATTAAATAAATGACAGACTTGCAAAACAAAGGCAAACACAATATAAACTTCTAATTATAATATTAAGAATGAAAAGGGGGCAAAAGACAGGAAAAAAAACGACTTACTGTACACGCGAAAGAAATGATGCAAATAATGTATTTTGCGAGCAGATTTTTGCATTTAGGAAAATAGGAATTCCAGCTTACGTGCACACATACGTGCTTATTCAGAAAGACATTAATAAAATCACCCTCTCTCTTCCCCTACCCTTCTCCATCCTTCTCCACCCCCTCTCTTTCTCTTGCTCTCACTCACTTACTCTCTCTCACTCACTCTCTCTCTCTCTCTCTCTCTCGCTCTCACACACACACACACACACGCACACACACACACACACACACACACACACACACACACACACACACACACACACACACACACTGCTTGTAGCATGTTTCTTCATTTGAGTTTAGCCTGCCAGGACTTATTCTGGCTACTGCTGCTGCTGATGATATTACCGGCATCGGGTAAACCCATCGAGTGAAGTGGCACTCTTTACTGTGGAGGATATACCCTCATGGCCTCATACTATTGGAATATCCACACTGGATTCCACAATAACGCGTCTGTTTTACAGGAATAATGATTGTAAGATAAGCCTAAAATAATAATTTTCACAAAACATTTTTTCAAAACAATGAAAAAAGAGAGAATATTTCTCCAATAAAAATAGGGTTTCATTAAAACTTCGCTAAGAGTTTAGGATTTTAAAAATCGTATCTCTGACTAGAGAGCATAAAAAAAATTGCGAATGATAACAGTAACACCTTGATCAAAATTTGTGATATGTATATGTGTACTGTAATCTCTTTTTATTATCGTATGTCGAATTAAATTAAGAATTATTCCATTTCATTTACAAATATTATTATACGTGTCAAATTATTATTATTATTATTTTAAAATAATTCTTTTTGCCTTGCATTCGTTTTATAATAACATGTCGGGTCATAACCAGTGACCTAGGGTAAGTGAAGGATGTGTTTTTTTGTTCTATCTATTTAAACAAAAGACAATTATTAAAAAAAAAAAAAACTTACATGGACAATGCTCTTCGCAGGAGACGGGCTGTGTTTGTTAGGAATATTTGGGGAATTTCCTAGAGATATGGTGTACTAGCAATTTTATTATTATTATTATTATTATTATTATTATTATTATTATTATTATTATTATTATTATTATTATTATTTCTTTTGATGACTGTTGTATACACATTTCCTTCCGGGTCCCAAGCAGAGACATAATTTCAGAAATGGTACTATGACATCACTGATCATTTTTATAAAAAATAAAAATAAAAATTATTATTATTATTATTAATATTATTCATTGTATTTTCAGACACACAATGCGAGTATTCAACGGTTAAAATCGAGAAAAAGACGGAATTGGCGAGCCGATTTTAAATCCCAGTTGATAGTTTGCTTTCACTTTCGCACTAATATTTTTCGAAAGTCATGAAGCTATCTCCTCTTCCACCTACTTCGCTATAAATAAAATAGTAGGGCAAACTTGTCCCTCTAGCATTAATTGGCAACATACTTAGAAAAAAGACAACTCTAATTCCAAAATGTATAAGAAATCCACTTTTCCCATAGCTAGGGATCCAGAATGTTCATATTCTTGCGTGACTTTGCGTATAAACATAACATATTTTGATACAAAAAATTAATTAAAAAAGATATCGTGTGTGTGACATGTATGTGTGTAGATAAGAATTTGAAATAAATTTTCATTTGTTACCTCAAAATGTATTTTTAGTTGATACCCGTGTTTAAAATAAACACCCCTGTTTTAAAACAGTGTGTATTACTTATAACGGCCTGTGCAGTTGAACAAAAAAAAAACTTAAAGTAAATGTGCTTTCTGTTGATGTAACACAGACTTTAAAATATAAAATATAAAAAAAACGACGCATTTATTTCAAACACAGGTATCTACTAAAAATAATGTTTAAAATAATAAAAATGTCTGATTAAAAATAAATCGATTAATTATTTAGGAATCATTTTCATGTAAAAGAACGTGCATCTCGAATTTCAGTAAGTGTACGTCTTCTTGTCTAAACATTTGACATCTAACGTATTTGACTATACGCCAAAATATTATAGAGATAAAACAAAAATATTAATTTTAAATTTTCAGATACTATAAAAGTCGGCATCAAACCGGTTCTGCATTATTATTATTATGTATTAGACACACACAATCAAAAATAGATAGATAGATAGATAGATAGATAGATAGATAGATAGATAGATAGATAGATAGATAATTGAGGATGTATCGGAATTATTTGTTCAAGTTTAAACATTCACTCGCAAAGGTATGTTAATTTCACTCAAATAAAACGTAAGACCGTTATTTTCCTATATAAACACATATAAATATTTACATTGATTTGACATATGTACACAACATTTCCGTAACCAAATATCCGTTTACTTACATGTACTTTAAAGTAGTTCTAATTCTGCCGTAAAAAATACTTGGGGGGTGATAAAGATCTAACTAAAGGTAAAATAGTTAATAGCAACGCTTCTTTTTTTTCACGCCTTCCATCATATTATATTATTCATTTTAAAATCAGCTGATATAACAAACAAGTTGCGAACAGGTAACAACATTAACATGGACAGCCTCATTGTAAATTATTTTAAATAATACTAGTTTACTTACCGTCGCTTCGCTGACAATATGATCAAATTTCAATTCTAAATTATTTGTCCATTTAAAATACTACATTTTAGAAAATCTATACAGTTTAAATACAGGAGTCATAAAAGTGACTTCACAGGGTCGTAATATTTAAGAAGCTTATACTTAGGTATCCAGTTCATTTTCATTCAAACTCTGTATATTTGCGTGAGAGCATGTATATATTTTTTTTTAATTTAATGATAGACAAAAAATATTTCTAAAAATTAAAAATAAGATTAAAAACTCAGATGTTAAATGAGAGGGACAAAATTTAATTATAATTGTAAAGGAGAGAATGACAGAATAACATAGAATGACATAGATAGATAGATAGATAGATAGATAGATAGATAGATAGATAGATAGATAGATAGATAGATATGAATATATACTTAGAGACAGATATGAACAGATTGAGACAACAGAGAAAAGACTGACATCGATAGATAGATAGATAGATAGATAGATAGATAGATAGATAGATAGATAGATAGATAGAACGATGAACTTGGCCTACGATTTACGCAAATAAAAACAATTTCATATACAATCATCAATTTATATACTCAATTAGTATGACTTTACGCGTGAATGATTTCAATCGTCATCCTAAACTTATACACGTTTATTCAGTTTTATCTTTCTTGCAATATTTTATAAAGCATAGTCATCGGCCTCTTTCAAACAATAATATATTCTACTAAGCAAAAAGACGATAGATATGAAAATTGAATAAAATTCAATACGATCAATAAAAAAAACAACCTGGTAGACAATATAGTTTAACTAACTGGCAAGATGAGCCGGCGCATCATCCCTCATCGGTAATAACTATAACGGTTACAAAACTAATAATTGCTACCACAACAAAACAACAACAGCAATAACAAAATCATAAATGACGACGACCACAAAGAGAGTGAGTAAGAGAGAGGAAGGGAAAAAAGGCAAGTGTATTGCTCTATCTATGGAAACGAAGCTAGCCGCAAGTCGTGTTAGTAAAGATAAGACACACCGCTAACGCAACGCATCCCTATTGCTGAAGATTTTACCTACCAGTCGATACGGAACTTAAAGAAAAAATTATTCGCGCGTCCATCAGTTTTTCATCAGTGCTTTGAATACATTTACCATTGGAGTCGTATAATTTTTAACACCTGAAACTTCATATCTATGTAATCTCAGCGCGAAGTTTTTTTATTCATTTTTCTTTTTTTTTCTTTTTTGAACTCCCACGCATTTTTGTATGTACCACTATGGGATTTTACCGTCTTTCATCAACTTGTGTCAGCGTGTTGGTAACTATAGTTCACCTTCTGCAAAGGAATGCAGGTAAGTTATATTTTACTTATATTCTATTGGACAAAGCAGAGTGTAGAACTCTTTTGAAAAAAAAGATTTGTTTTGTTATGATTACCTCCATTTTCATTATTATTTTTATAATATTCAAAATTTTATTTTGTGCCAGTGTGCATTTTCAGCGACTTTAGTATATGTTTTCAATAATATTAAGGCTTACACTGAAAATGTAACATTTCATTTTTAATCTGTTGGATTAATCGTTTTCTATAAGAAACCTTTTGCTTTTTTACATTAATTTCGTAATAATAATAATAATAATAATAATAATAATAATAATAATAATAACAATATATATACATACATACATATATATATATATATATATATATATATATATATATATATATATATATATATGAATGATATTTTTTTAAATATTCCCTATTATATCCACCTGAAAGCGAATTTTTCAATGATGTATTCCGTTTAAAATTAAAATTGTCTAAAAGATTTCATTCTCTTTTAGTTAATAAAGAGGTATTTCATTTCACACATTTTTTATATATTTTTATCTGCTTCTTAAATTAAATCATATATATTAATGAATCATACAATCAATAACATACATATACATTCAAGCACATACACAATATATACATAAATTATACAAAAAGACATTGTTGGTTGAATATAAGAAATCTTCTTTGGATGAAATCTTGCTGACGAAAAGTAACCTATCTATCTATCTATCTATCTATCTATCTATCTATCTATCTGTCTATCTCTCTTTATATATATATATATATATATATATATATATATACATATACATACACATATATATATATATATATATATATATATATATATATATATATATATATATATATATATATACATTATCGATATATATCTAAATATCTACTCTATATATATATAAATAGATATTTCTAAAGAATTAATGGACTTTATACTTTAATCTGACATATTTTTTTTTTATTTCAAGCGTTATTTTTAGTGGATGATGGTATTTGATTAGACGCTACGTGCCGTCTGTGTTCTCATGTGTACCGGCCAGTAGACGAAAGAAACACTGTTCAACATAAACAGTCAAACATGAATATCCACTAAAAATTATGTTTTAAGTAAAAAGAAATATGTGGGATTAAAAATAAATTCATTAATTATTTAGAAATCTCTTTATTTGCATTTCGGACATGAAACTAAACAGATATGCCTTTCGATAAAGTTTGAACGAGTGTATGTGTTTTAAAGTCAATTAGAATTTTACTTGATTGTCAATTTCTTCATAGTCGAGCGGTCAAAGTTGGTTGGTTCAAAGAGGGACGCAGATTCGCTTCCTGTCGAAAATTACACTTTCTCGAGTTTACAGGCCGGTAAACGTCACTGTTTTAGATAAAAGGGGCGTCAACTCAAATGCAAGTATCCACTAAAAATAACGTTTAGAACAATAAAAATAGACAGATATGTATGCGTTACATATATACATTTCTGCTGTTCGGTCGAGTTAGCTTGAACTTTCATGAGTCTATCTTACCAACAATCACGGTCCTGCATCAAGGTCGGGAGGTCACCCGGGTGGCATTTTATGTCATAACATAGCTTGTCAATATAGGTGGTTTCTGGACGACCAACCCGTCTTGCTCCATGGTTAAATGTCCAGAACAGTTGCGAATTCGTGTTTTGCTCGCCACCAGTGTTCGGCAAAGCGTACCCTGCGTTTGCGTAAGATTGTAGAAATATCAGGGATTGAGAACTTCTTTCGACAAACATCATCATGTAAGTTTTGTACTTCATCGTCAAGACTCTCAAATCAATATCCTACAAAAATATTAACAGATATTGACTATGCAGATGACCTAGCTATCTCTGTAAACAGCATTACTAATGCCACAGTACGCCTACAACATCTATAAAATACTACTAACGCCGTTGGTCTCTGTGTCAATGTCTCTAAAACTGAATTCATAGGATGGTTCAATATAAACTGTCTTAGATGAATCAATAAAATCTATCGAATCTTTTACATACCTAGGAAGAGAGATAAATTTTACTGAAAAGTATGCATTGCATTGCTAAATCCTGGTCGGCCTTGAATAAAATGGATGTAATCTAGAAATTTGATCTACCAGACAATTTCATGCGTATATTCTTTCGAGCCACTGTAGAGGCGGTATGGTGCCATTGTCTGGACATAAACTAAAATACTATCGTCTAAACTTGATGGAACCTACACTTGGATGCTGAAAACTATACTTAACATCTCTTGGAGACAACATCTAACTAAATAACAGCGTTATAGACACATCCCTGATATATACTTTAAGATTATGCAATAGTTCTCAGTCGCCTTAGAAACTGAAGACTGAGTCAAAAATGGATTTTTCTAAATAATAAAATCATTAGAAATAGTGCCAAAACCGAATGAAAAGATTATATGTACAAACACACACGAGGTCAAATATGTTTTGATTTTATAACGATGAACCAAACAAATAGTAAAATTAAATATCAAAGGACAAGTGAATTTGTAAACACTAAAAAAAATGTCACAGACAAATTTAAAATCAATCAAACTAGATAATCTAAAAGCATGTCTAAATTATTTTGTATTTCAGCCGCACGGACGAAACGGTTGCTACATTGAACACGTTATCGTTGATTTTAAATTTTGATAAAATTTTTGTGAATTTAAATTGTTACGGAAATAGAAGTGAGGTTCATAAAACACGATCAAATATACAGAATTCAATTTCAAAATGGATCTGGATTTGTAAATTAATTTCGATACATACAAAGCAATGATTTTAGCTCTTTATTCACAGATTTATTGATCTTAACACACGCACACCTACCTACCAACTATATCCTGACAGATTATCTAAGCAAAAATAAACACAATCTCTTCGCATAGGTACCTCTACAGATTTGCTAAAAAATTAGCATACTATGATGAAAAAATACAGAAAACTTAATAAAAACAAAGTTTTATCGTCAAAATTGTTATATTATTATTAATTGGAAAGACCAAAAGAATTTTTATTATTAAATTGAATTTTTTATACCTTTTATAATGTTTGAAATTTTGGTTAAAATTCTTGTTTTTTTTATGTTTTTTTTTGTTTTTTTGTTTTTTTGTTTTTACGTTAGTGGAGGTAGGGGCAAAGATTAGTATAGAAAATGTTAGTGCCTTTTAGCGGTGAAAACCCATTGAAACTGAAAATCTTTCAAAAATCAAATAATTGTCGGATTTTCATCAAATTTTCAGAAATTATTCACACATAAGATTATTTTAGATATGTCTTTATTAGAAAACCTTGGTAATTTTTCTTTTTATCAGTTACCCCCTCCCTCCCATTTATATAATTTTATAAATTTTCGAGAAATTAAGATTTCTACCGCTTAATATTTATATTAGTTTAAAGCTGAACTCCCTTGAAGAATTAAAATTTGTAAATCAAGACCACCAGTTATTCAAAATCTGCTCTGAATCGTAAAATAAAAAATACATTAAAACTAAGACATTATTTAATTAGAGAAGCTTTTAATTGTTTTATGATTAAGATATGTTAT
>OZ010592.1:68968022-69158022 GCA_963932145.1 Acanthosepion lycidas | reverse complement strand
TTATTATTATTATTATTGTTATTATTATTATTATAATTATTATTATTATATATATATATATATATATATATATATATATATATATATATATATATATAGTTGGTAAATGAATGCCAAAATACTCTAAATACATTAATTATTCATCATAAATTTGATGATAATTTAGTTTCAATTAATGCAGTTTTAATTAAAAGAGAATTTATATTATTAAAACGAAAAACGGTAGCGATAAAAACAAAATTTAACCGTTCAAAGGACGAAATGAATGGCATAGGATTTTGTCCATTCTGTAATTCTGATATTCATTATTGGCTAGATATATAGAGTTTTTCATATTCACACACACACGTATATATATATATATATATATATATATATATATATATATATATATATATATATATATTATATTTGTGTGTGTGTATCTGTTGGTTTGTGTGTTTGCGCGCGTGTGTTTGTTTGTGCTTCTGTTTTGTGTGTGTTTTGAGCTTCAGCTTCTTGATAAAACCCAAAGAAGAATCAGCAATATTATTGATCCTGTTCTGGTGCCTCAGCTTCCGTCAATTTCCCACCGCTGTAATGTTGCCTCCCTTTCTAAAAATAACTTCATTGTTCGGATGAACTCATCGCTCCGGTTCCTAGAATTTAAGCGAAGTACTAGAGTAGTGTCGAGATCTCATCAATATATTGTCGTATTGACGAGATGTAACTGTAAATTCTACGCTAACAGTTTCTCTTCTCGCAATTCTCGCTTGTGGAACTCTCTTCCGGCTCCATACTTTCCAATCAACTTTAATTTTCAAAAATTTAAATGTATTGTCAATCGCTATCTACTGTCCTCCTGATTACCCTTCATTTATTCCCGCACATTAGTAATGTTTCTGTCCCTAATTTCCCCCCACACAGTAATCCCCTGTGCCATAGTCGTTTTACTGCCTTGAATGGGGTGAACTGGATTAAAACCGAGTGGCGGCATTTTTTCATGCTTGAAACATACTGTCACCGCTCGGTGTTAATCTCAGTATCCTAATATATATATATATATATATATATATATATATATATATATATATATATATATATATATATATATATATAAAGCAATAACTGGCTTGTTAATTTTAACACCACAGAAACAAAACTACTTTTGTATTATTCTTTAAAAAGCTTCTTTTTTTTGCCTTCAGCAGCATGGCTGGTGCTAACCACCAGAAGAGTGGCTTAGTCTGACAATTTTGCCGGATATGAAGTGTAACGATTCTATTGAATTAATTGCTCAGTCTACGGTCGGTTCACTATGATGTGCTACACAATTTTAATCACTAGAATCTATCTTGCGTATAAATAAGTCTAGCACCATTCGTCCGTGCATAGATTATTGCTGCCACATTGGTTTCATGCTTCTGAAATATATTCCTGATAAAATCCAAAGAATCTGTAACGTTATCTGTCCTGATCTGATATTTCGACTGTATATACTTTCTCACCGCCATAACGTTTCTTTCTTATGAGTTGTCTGTAAATATTTTCATAGATATATTTTGATTATCTTTTCTCTGTAGTACTTCAACCTGGCAATACTAAATTGGCAGTTATAATTTCACTGATGAAATTGCTACTTGTAACCGCAAGTTCCATGCTAATAGATACTTCTCCTGAATTTCTCACTTGAGGAACTCTCTCGCTCTCTCTCTCTCTCTCTCTCTGTTTTTCGGCTTCCTGTTTTTCTGTCAACAATGATATCCAAAGATTTGAATACAATATCAATCGTTATTTTTCCTGTCTTACCATCATTGTTTCTTTCATTTCCTTGTGGTTTTTATCTTCTTGCTTGGTGTGAAATGATTCAACGTAGACATGAATAACCCTGTTTACAATGGATGTAACGGCTTTTAAGTCTCACAGTCTAGCCAGGAATTTATTTCTGAGAATGATGTTCTTCTTTGTGTCTAAATATAATCTACTTTGTCAAACATAAGTGAGAGAAGAGAACATTTGTCAAATTAATTGTCTATGGAACAAAGCACAAACGTGCTTTTCAGAAAGGACTTATTATATAACAACAGGGACAGACCATGTTCTTTAACGTTGTTGTTTTAAGTCACATACAATATGTTAGATTTTAGAATGGAAGCTAATATTAACTTAACAGTTTTTCAGCATATATGTATAATTACATTAGCAAGATGTCGTATAAGATTCAAATTAAATTATCTAATATTAATTAAAAAAATGAGATTATAATTTGGAAGAGTATCAGGTTTTTAATTATGCAAATAAATCAAGTCAAAATTATAGCTACATTTTTTATGAATTAATCGAAAAGGTCAGATAAAACATTTGACACATTATTAGATATACATGCATAAAATATTATTTTACAGGATTATGTGTTTTCTTGACATTCTATAATCTTCATTAAGATTTATCTATTGGTTTCGTTAACTTATCAACATTTTCGACTCAAACATTACTTTATGTATTTCGAGATTTCTTTGCTTGAATATTTGTTTCATTCTCAAACATATCTCATTTAATGACCGGTTGCAAATTCTCTATTGTATTACTACTTGTAGAATCTAAGTGTCATTTTATTGCTTAGCTGTTTTTGAAAACTTTATTGGCATGGTGGGCAATATTCCGCATTACAGAATAGCAAGGAACATCGTGTCACATGATTTTATTATTTACCACTGAAAACGTGTTTGTCAAATAACTCACAAAAATATTAATGTCGAAACCGGAAAATTTAGCAAAATAATAGATGAAATCCTGATGGAATTCATAGAATATCACAAAGCTCATATTAACATATAAAGTAAAGATTATTTAAGACGATGGAGAGGATATTATGTTAATATGTATTCGTAGCTTATTCCTTTGAATTTATATAGAGGTAAAAATTAATGTTGAATTATTTTCTTTGCATAATACATAGTGACACTCTCAAAACAAATCATTATGCTTATTTTTAATCAAAATCTTTTAAGCGTAAATTCACGTGTTTTTCATATTAGTATATCACGAAAGTATTGATAACATTTGCTAGCGATATACGATGATGTGTAATAAACGGAATGGAAGTAGAAGAATGACTCCTTGATTGGACATGAAATCAGTGAGTGTGCCGTTTTCAACTAAGACTGGCGGGTAGTCCTTTCATTTGACGACAATATATCTTTGAATTAAATGTTTCATTGAATTCAATACTTCATGATTGAAGATTCTTTCTTCTCCAAGCGAAAACAGAACAATACCTTTGCATAGTGCTATCATGGTTTTGTTAAAGGCGGAACATTTTCCATGGGATATAAATACTCTCTTTCACTGAATGTGAGTATATATTACCATTTAATTGCTCCACTTTTTATTACTCGTGAAGAAGTTTTCACGAAATGATTCGAATGCATGCCCAGGATGAGATGTTGACGCAATTATTAAGTTGATAGTCGGTCAGATTAAGGAAAAACGATTAGCTCAGCTTCGACAATTTACCGTGTCCATGAGGGTGGTTTATGCTTGTTGCAGAGGTTGTATTGAAATTTTGTAACATATATTATCTTTCAGATTATGATTTTTTTCATTTCTAACTAGAATATACAAGACCAGAAACGAATAAACCATCGTAGAGATTTTCCAGACCTTTAAGTATTTATATCTACAAGTCGACACTTTTTCAGTTCTCACTGTCGCGCAAACACACACACAAACTTACATACATACATACATATATACAAACACGTATTTATTTTATCCCTAAAATATTTTTCAACATAATATCCTTCCTTTTCAGTGCGCATAATCTATTGACGAATATTAATTACATTATATAGTGAATAAAATTCACTTAAAACATGCCAGGTGGCCTCTGTTGAATACAAATAAAATCAATTGAAATCAAATTACGCAAGCCCTTATTTCCTCTTTACATGTCCCAGAAAATTCAACTTTTTCTTTCTAATTATGTGTTTCTATTATTCTTAAAATTTCCTCTTTGTTCAGATGTTAAGTCTATGCTATTCTCAGTACCCTTCTATATAACAATATTTTTGTTGCTTCATGTCTACTTTTCATCTTTGAGGATTCAAAGCCATATATGGGAAATGATATAGCAGTTCAGTATTCTTTTCTTTATTTTTCTAATGCCATTTGCATATTTTTGAATACTTTATTTAGATTTTTGAAAACCTGTTTAGATTTTGGTATCATCTGTTAAAACAATTTCCGAATATTTACATGTTTGTACTTCCTTGATTTTATATGCAATGTAAAACAGTTTATATCTGAAGACGCCAAAACTTCTCAGTAACTGATTAATTTAATGTTCTAGTGAGACACATTTATCAATTATCTAATGAGATGTTTATGAGCCTTTAATTAACTTCGAGTCGAAAGGGAAAACTTCAAGCTAGAATATATATCGCCAAATTGATTTATATAGAAATGACATGTTTACCATCACCTTTAAAACGTCTTCATAAAATCAAACATCTTCTAAAAGCGCCTCAAGCATCCTGGTTCCCTGTCTCCAGCTCAGAGCACTTTTTTAAAAATATAAATACTCTAGGTACATATGTATTTGTGTTGGTTATCCTCCTTGATTTCTCTTCAGATGTCCATTTTTGCGCTTTATTTCATTCATTCATTCAAGAGAAAAAGAGAAGTAAACCTCTTGCAGTATCTGCTTAGAGCAATCTCTTAACACGTGCTGTCCGTTCCAAGAAATGGACGGACATATTACTTGGCTCATATTTTGTCTACTTTTACAGATTTAAAATAAAATCAAAAAAGCAAAACAGAACGAAAAATATAAACTAAACTTTATTGTGTTATGGTTGCGTAAATAAACTATGTTTATTGACTTTGTAACTCTATTTCAAACTCAAAATACCAAGTGAATAAAGTGGGCGGCAAATTTGGCTGATGTTCTATCATTAATAATCATAAAGCTATCAAAATGAATTAAGTAATGCACATGTAAATTTAACTGTATTGAATTACACACACACACACACACACTAACACACACACACACACACACACACACACATATATATATATATATATATATATATATATTGGGGGAGGTAAATGTACGAAATATTGGAAAAGTTTTCTTGGGACGTGTCAGGTCTTCAACGGATGCGTGACAAGAAAGCTTTTCACTTTCTAATAGAATTTTTTCCAATATTGTTTTTGATATATATTCATATATATATATATATATATATATATATATATATATATTCATATATATATATATATATATATATATATATATATATATGTGTGTGTGTGTGTGTGTGTGTAAAATAGAAATATTAGTTAATAAAACACGGACAAACGATTATACCAATATAATCAGTACGATAAACTTTTCTTAAATATTAATTATTAAAAATATGAGAAAACTGAAGCACGGAGAGAAAGGTTTTAAGTTCGGAATTTTCGTACACGCCTGTGTCCTTCATCAATGGACCGATGAATAAACAGAGAAATGGGAATTGCTC
Organism: Acanthosepion lycidas; assembly: GCA_963932145.1. NCBI lineage: Eukaryota > Metazoa > Mollusca > Cephalopoda > Sepiida > Sepiidae > Acanthosepion > Acanthosepion lycidas. The sequence continues at coordinate 69,152,512 of OZ010592.1, read as the reverse complement.
AGATAGATGTTTTTGTAAATGGGGTATTTTCCAGTGAAAGCATGATAGCATAACCCGATCTCTGATTCCTCGATGTGTTTTTATGGAAATAAAATTAAATTAAAAAATTTTATAGGTGTAAAAACGTTAGCCAGGTCTATTATTATTGGTGTGTGTCGTGGGTGGGGAGTGAGATTGTAAACATAGATGAAGAGAGTTATAGGCTGGAGAGGGGGAAAAACGTCTCTCGTGTCGCAAGTTGTACCAAAAATTGGCGGGCAAAGTTGTCAAGTGTTAGAAAGACGGGCTGTGGTTAAAATATGATGTGATGAAAAGAAAGAAAGAGAAAAAGTGAATATATAATGTTGTCTTGATACGTTTGTCATCAATACAGTGACACCTTTTTCAATAAATTGTCCTTTTATTTTCGTAACATCTGCTCACCTATTGTAATGATCATTTTTAATTACAATAAATCTTTCTTAGAATTTTAGTAATCTATCTAATAATATAAAACATTCCGGTGAAATTCGGAAAACATGTCGCCTACTATAATTTATTGCATTTTAATGCAAAGTTGCTTCAGGATGTAGGTAATATAACTCTTTATAGTTTCAGTTTCTTCAATATCTACGCATTCCCACGACAATGGTTTTCGTTAGCTTCTCCACGGTTTGGAATGTATACATGCCATTCTTCTCGTCTGCCTGCCACCAAAATCTCGAAAGCCTTTCTTAATGACAACTGTGCGAAAATGAATGCTGCAGACATGGTGGGGATTTGAACTTCGTTTGCCGATTCTAACTTCCTCATTGATATTACCACTACATTACCTGTTCATTATAATCTATGCTTATTGCAAAATATCTTGCATATAATTCTGCATTGCTAATAATTTATGACACATCCGATAACTTCACACAGTTTTTATGTTTGTACCGTATGTGACACTTCAGCAAGGATCTGGAGATGTAGCAACAGGAACATTTGCTACTCTTTTTCACCGTTGTCTTTCGTGTATTAACCGATCAATAGAACTGATTTCAAAATTGTTGTTACTACTCTAGCACAAATACCCGCAGGTAACTCTCTGCAGAGCAACTCCCTCGAAGTTACTATAGGACACGTTGACAGACGAGAGGTTATTCTTTAGCTTACCTTTATACCTGATCCACGACCGCCCAACATTCTTTGGTCAAACTGGCTGTACATGTGGATTTTCGTATTCTTTCGTCACTAATCCTTGCAATATTACCAGCTCAGCGAAGTTGTGACTCTATCAGGAAGGTTTTAATTCCACCAATGTTGCATTGTGCGAGATCAGCAGTGGACACCCGATCGTGAAAAGTATGTTCACAGCGCAGAGAACTTTTGTGGAAGGCATCTAGCCGTTTGATCTTCTTCTTTTATGTGCCGTGTCCCTTCAGAACATAAGCGATCATGGCTCTCCACATACTCCTATCCTTTGTACCTCTCAATAAGTTTTGTCCCTTTGCTACTTCTCCCAGACCCTGTTCTGTCATCCGCTAGTTATGTCAGCATTGCTTTCCCTTGTCCCTCTTTCTCTATATTCTCCTTGTGAGTATAAGATTTTCCAAGCCTTCCTTTCTCATTACGTATCCCAGAAATTTCAGCTGCATCTTCCTGGTGTTAAATATAAGTTTCTTCTTTGTTTACATCCTCTCCAAAACCTCTTCGTTGCTAACATGCTCGGTCCATGGTATCCTTAGCACCCTTCTGTAGAACCATACCTCTATTGCTTCGAGTCTTTTCTTCATTGCCGTAAAGGAGGACAGGTATCGCGTAGCAGTTCAATACTCTTTTCTTTGTTAACAACGAAATCTTCCTGTGTTGTGATACTCTGCCTAGATTTTGTAACGCATCCTTGGTCATCCCAATACGTCTTCGGATCTCGCTCTTACTGTCCTGTGTCAGAACACTTCCCAGATATTTAAATTTCCGTACCTGCTTGATTTTAGTGTCCTCGACCTGTAAATCGTATTTGGGGCTCATCTTTTTGGTGATGATCATACATTCTGTCTTCTTGTAGTATATGCTTAGTTCCTTCTTCTCTCTCTTCTTCTGTGGGGGGATTTGCAGTTTCCTTTCTGTGTCTGCTATCAGCACTGTGTCATCTATATATTTTATGTTGTTAAGATTCTTACCGCAGATGATGAATCCTGGCAGGATTTACAATTCTCTCAGAATTGCCTCGCTGTATAGTTTGAATAAGTCCGGTGAGAAGACACATCCTTGCCTTACGCCCCTTTCTATTGTTGTATATCTGCTGAACTCATTTTCTATCCGGATGCAGGCCGTTTGCTGCCAGTATAGTTTCTTCGCCTTCTATGCTCCAAATCCACTGAATGTCTAGCTGATTGATATGGGACCTATTCCTATTCTTAGCCATACAGTAGTGTAGTCATATATATGTATGTATGAATTGAGATCAAATATAGATCAAACGTGGATTAGAATCCGACAGAATGTTAGGATAAGGAACAAATAGGAAATTGCTTAACCAATGAAAAACAAACAACAAAAAATAAAAATACCAGAATTTTATTTCCTCCTTTATATTTCATTTACTGATGAAGCTTACATAAAAGCGAAACATGTTAAATTTATAAACGATTCCTATTTGCTCTATCCGCCGTATGTATGTATGTATGTATGTATGTATGTATGTATGTATGTATGGATGGATGGATGGATGGATGGATGGGCGGGCGCGTGGTTATAACGTTCGCTTTCTGACCATGAGACACAGGTTCGAATCTCAACACGATCGCTTTGTCAGGAAGGAGACTTCCTGATGTTATCGGCATGGAGTGGGGACGATCCCAACGTGCGACACCTTTAGAAAATGCCTGAAAACCATACCACTTGTGAGTGAAATTGGGTGGACGATACACTTGGAGGCCGTCTATAGCTGCGCTAGCACGAAGTCACAAGTCATTGTGACAGTGTTCAGATTGTTGATCATTCTAGGCAACACGCTCTTTCCCAGAAACTGTAAAGTCTGTTCGGCATAGTTGCAGTGTAAACCACACTCTTTGGGTGTTGAACAAACACAAATGTGCCTGTGCGAGAGTCAGCAATAGGGATTGGCTAGCCTTAGTAGATGGGCATCCTCGAATACGAGATAAGATGGTGGTAAGTTCTCGGCTCCATTTTCCAAAATCTATCCAAATACCTAACCATTAGCAAATTTCGTATTCAAAAGGGTGCTGAAAAGTAATCGACCTGATCGAAGAATTTGATGTTTGATCATTTGGTTATATTTTTGGAAATGGGAACTTTAAAGCGGCCTCATATATTTGAATGCATTTATGATGAATGCGAATAATTTTTTTTTTTCTGGTTGAACCGAATATTTTTAATTCGGAATCCTACTCACGGGGATCTTTGTTTAATAAAAGATTCAGAAATAGTTCCTAATTATCTTAAGAACATTCCTATTAAAAGAAGGCTTTTGAATTACACTCCTAAGATTTACCAGTGAAACCCATTAGTCTTTCACTGATAAATCTTAGGGTTGACTTATATCTTTGTGTATATATGTAAATATATATATATTAATGTGCATAAATTATTTTGGCAACTAGTCATACTCTAAATCAGCTTCACTGAATTGTTCAGACCACAACTGCGTAAGTTTTAAAGACTATGATTCTTACAAATGTAAACATCACAAATCGTTTACTGGAGTAAGTAGAATTCTTCTTTTTTTTTTCAGAAAGTGTTTCTTTCGCAAATAATATAACTGTCTTCATATATATATATATATATATATATATATATATATTTATATATATATATATATATATATATATATATATATATACGTAGTATCAGTGGGTGTGCATATTTAAAATGTTATTTTTATGTCTTCTTTCTTCTTCTTCTTCTTCTTCTTCTTCTTCTTCTTCTTCTTCTTCCATGTTCAATGTCCTTACATGATGTGGGCGATCCTGATTCTCTATTTTCTGTTCTTTGTAGTTGTTAGTAAAGTTTGTATGATATCAGCAAAATCTCATCTATATATCAAATCTTGTTAAAATTGTGCCCGCTAATAATTAATCCTGGTAGAACTATTAATTCTCTAGGAATTGCTTAACTATAAAGGTCAAATAAGTCTGGTGAGTAGACACAACCTTGTTTTACATACCTCTCTATTTTTTGGTATTTACTGAACTCATTTTCTATCTATTTGCTCTCGGTGTAAGTTCTGGATTATTAAAATATCCTTTCCAAATAAAGCAATCTTACCTCGCAGTTTTATTCCTGGGTATGACGATAAACCGCATCCGGCAGCAAGGGGGACTGGCAGTTTTAAGGCGTGTGGAATTCGGAGGGCTGAGTTCCAATTCCAGTCGGGTTTGTTATATTCACGTACGCATAACTACTCGAATGAATGGTATGAATCCACCTCTTCTCCCCTAGCTATGGGTTAAATAGTATGACATTATCTGTAAATCATTATTATCTACAAACAATCTTACAATCTAAAAAGAAATTTCAGGAATTAAATAACTTGCAAAAGTTTGATAAGCGGTAAAATATCACTCACCTATTTTTACTAACGATAAAGAAAATATTTACAGTTGATGGAAAAGATCTTTAACTTTTGGCGGAACTTTGTTTAAACTGAAACAATTACTAAAATATCAGTTTTACTAATTTAAATAAAGTCTGTATTAAGATATCAGTTCCTATAATATATTAAATTGTTTACCGAACCTAAATAGATATCATGTAAGTGATAAATTAGTATTTTTTTCGAATGAAATAGTAAGTCATATGATAGATTTGTTTTATTACATCATAGTGTTTTATTAAAGCTTTCTAATTTTCTCCCAAATAAATCATTATAAAGTATAAAGTTTTTTTTTTCTTAAGTAATGAAGTTAATATGTTTTACCCAAATCGAATTCCTACCATGTATAGTATCGACGACTGTCGCGCATTTATAATGCAATCTCCATGCACCGTAAATAGCTGAGAAAAAAGGCCGGGAATAAAATCCTATACGGAAAGTATGGAAGATAATCTCGTATAATTTCGTCTCTGATAAAACAACAAAGAAAGCAGTATGTATAGGTTTAATTTATTCATCGACTAATAGAAACCTTATTTCTAAAACAGAAACCTATACTGGTATGAAAAGCGTTGGATATATCGAGAGGAAAATAATTTCGTTTTTGTTCTTCTGTGTGTATACTTTTGGTCCAATGTCGCTTTTCAGACTTACTTCTCTCTCTATATCTATCTATCTATCTATCTATCTATCTATCTATCTATCTATCTATCTATCTATCATAGCTGTTCATATCTATCTATCTATATCTATCTATCATAGCTGTTCGTATCTATCTATCTATCTATCTATCTATCTATCTATCTCTATCACAGCTGTTCATATCTATCTATCTATCTATCTATCTATCTATCTATCTGTCAGTATTAATTAACGTCAAACATGACACATCGAGAATGCAGTATCCGCCATTATCTCGTTTCTTTTCAACCATGCATGCAGGGAAATACAGTTTCGACAATTTATCTTGGACTGGTAGCAATTTCGTCTCGAATGAACCGAACTGTTTAAATAAACATAAATATGTTATAGAACAGAATTCAGATGCATCTAGCTGAAATATAAAGAAGAATCTCCATTCCTTATTCTTTTGCTGGCTTTATTACACCGAGAGGAATGTTAAGAGATTATCGGTTGTCATTATTCCTCATGTAAACTTTTAATATGCGAAGATGATCTGTCTCATCCTCATATAACTCAAAGTGTCCATATCCCTTCCATAAATACTTATATTTAAATATGTTACCTCCTTTGCTCAGAGTGATGTTCTCTAAGAAAAGTTTTAACAAATTTAGTTGTGTGATTTAAAAAGTTATGATTCTTAATTTCCATTTACTACTTCATAACTGAAAAGGGCTTATGAAACAATGAATTACTCCAAAAAGAAAAAAATCTAGAAAGATGCTTCGTGCATCCTAAATTAATAAGTGACTTCTGTGTTGATTTATCAAGAATCTACGAAGAATTATATATATATATATATATATATATATATATATATATATATATATATATATATATATATATATATATATATATATATAAGATCCATCGGTCGGATCGACCGATGGTTTGGGGAATTGGAAATCTGATACAACATATTTCAGGTTACCTTATCAAAATCCTCAAACCTCTACTACCGACATTTCTGAGCTATATCAAATCTACTATTTATTTCTTTAAAACTACAAAATATAGATAGGTTACGAAACGAGTCATTCCTTGTGACTATGGATGTGACATCATTATATTCCAACATGCCACACAAAAAAGAGAATACAAGCTTGTAAGAATTTTTACCTATCAGAGGATTTCAGGAAGACATCAGCAAACTTTTATGAATATTTTCAAGAAAATTGTTCGGATGAGATCTTCGCTATTGTGTCTAGACTTTATGAATTTAAGCGCAGTACTAAACTAGAGTCAAGATCTCATCATTTTACAGTAGAGGTTGCTAGATGTAGCCGTATGTTCTATGCTAAAAGTTTCTTTTCTCGCATTTCTCGTATGAGGAACTACCTTCTGACTCCATGCTTTCCAGCCAAATTTAATCTGCAAAAATTTAAATGCAATACCAATCGTTATCTACTTTCCTCATAATAACTCTTCATTTTCTGCTTATTACTAATGTTTCTGTTCCTAATTACACCCAACCCTGTAACCCCTTGCATTTTAGTGGCTTTATTGCCTTGTTTAGTGTCATGCCGGCTAAAAATAAAATTAAAAAAATATACGAGTTATACTTACGCACAACAATTTCATGTTCAACGGCCACCATTTTCTTTAAGTCACAGGCAGCGATGTGGATGAAAATGACTCCCAGCTCTGCAAACATATTCATGGATGCCTTGGGACGAGATATATTGAATATCTCCTCAATATATCACCTAGAACCCCTACACTGCCACATATACATAGACGATATATTCTTTATATGGTCAAACGGTGAGAACAGTTTCCATGACCATAAAAAACACATCATCAATTTCCACGGCACAATCAAATTAACAACGGCATATTCCACCACTTACATTCGATTTCTGGATGTACTGGTACGTCTATATAACAACCACCTCTCCACAACATAATACATCAACCCCACAGATAGACATTGCTACCTAAATTTCAATAGCTTCCACCACACCAACCTAAAAACAAATAATCTCTAGCTAATGTTAATGTTTATGCATAAAACTTAACTGTTCATAAAATGAGGATTAAAAAAGACATAGGGCAACTATTCGAATAGTTTCTCAATAGAAATCGCACCCTTAAAACTCAATGGCTTCCAAACAAAATAGAAATACTCTTCTAAATTATGAAACAAAAAAAGAATAATTCCAGAATTCCCATGATTTTTATTCTAATTGTAATATTCACAAGGTCTCTGATATATTTCCAATATTTAAAACTCGATTAAACAATTAGAAAGATATTCAGCGAGAACCCACTCAACTTTAGGCGTCATCCCCACAACATGCACACGCGACTAACATCATGTGGAATATATAATTCACCAAGATAACAATTAACTCAGATGCCTAGTCTGTAAATATATCACCATTGATAACATTTTCACCCCCACCCCTAGCACTCACAAAAGACCGGATCTGAATTTTGACAGTTCAAATCTTCTATATTTGATTTTCTGCCACAAAAGCAAAAAACTGAATTATATTGTAGAAATAGTCACAGAAATCCGTCTTCGGTTCATAACTATTTAAAAACGCATCAAAAACCACAATAGCAATTTTACCTATCGCTGAAAACTTCAACCAACTGTTGCATACCATTGATGACATTAGATGCGTGCTTCCACTGTATTCATTTAAGAGCCAAAAAGATGCATATTGGCGCTAAAATACATTTTCAAAATAGAATTATATATTAAAGGATTAAGCAGTGATTTCGATTTAGTTAGGGAAAGAAGTTTCCACAGGGAGCCCTTCAGCCAAAGGAAACAACATTAAGGGACGAGTGAATACCAATTCTTTGTTTATTCCCCGTCTTGCTAAAAAAGACGTGTCCAAAAATTCCGATTTTAAAATCTTTATTTTTCTCTTTCTGCTTCAATTTAGTCAAAAGGCATACTAATATATATATATATATATATATATATATATATATATATATATGATAATAGTAATAATAATAATATTAATAATAATAATAATAAATCAATCTTATTGGCAATGTAGTTATAATTTTGTCGTTTTTTTATTCCACAAATTTATTAAACAGGCCTATTAAATCTCTCTATATATACTAATATATCATATATATATATATATATATATATATATATATATATATATATATATATATATATATATATGTATATAACTCTAACCAATCTTATTATCAATGTTATATTAGGTTGGTGCAAAAATAATGACGTTAAAACTACGTCAAAAACCGACATTATTTTTACACCAACCTAATAATTTTGTAGTCTTTTTATTCCACAAATATCATTAACAGGCCTATTAAATCTCTCTCTTTCTCTCTCTCCCCCTCTCTCTCTCTCTCGATATATATATATATATATATATATATATATATATATATAATTTTCGTTAAAAATTGTCCAAATATTCTGCACATCCGAGCAGATTATTTGGACAGTTTTTACGCATTATATGTCAAGAAAAGAAAAGAACTTATATGAACAAAAGAAAAATTAAATAATCTGCTTAATTGCAGTACCTTGTCAGTCGTTATTAATGGAACTTGTATAAAAGAGGGATTGCTACATAATTATATATATATATGTGTGTATGTGTGTATATATATATATATATATATATATATATATATATATATATATATACATGTACATGTGTGTGTATATGCATGTATGTGTGTGTGCGTACGTGCGTGTGTGTGTGTACGCGCGCGCGTGTGTGTTTTATCTTGGTCTAAGTTTCGCCTATCGTCCGGTCACATTCCTCGTCTGTCTTTTGAACATGACTAAAAGTATATCTTGATAAAAAATTAATTAATTCATAATACTTCAAAAATTAAAGTATACCATTATATTTATGCACTCTTTTTACTAAGGAAGGTTTATTCGGATTGCAAGCTAAATGCCTAAGTGAATATATATATATATATATATATATATATATATATATATATATATATATATATATATATATATATATATATATATATATATAAAGGCCGTCCAGATCTTCCTTTATAAGTAGAAGTCAATTTTAGGTCTGAATGTTATCAAACATTGATGACTATATCTTTAATGTATATAGGATATTACCTTTGGTATTTTTCTACTTTATACGCTGTGCATATTTTTTCAGTCTTCCATAGAGCTCTCAACAATGTTGGATGGAAATTGGTTAAAATTTTTTCCTTTACGTTTTCACTTTGCCACTTTCGGGTGATTATGTTTTATTCTGTTATTCATTCTGTTCTTTCATTCTGTTATTCATTCTGTTCTTTCATTCTGTTATTCATTCTGTTCTTTCATTCTGTTATTCATTCTGTTCTTTCATCTGTTATTCATTCTGTTCTTTCATTCTGTTATTCATTCTGTTCTTTCATTCTGTTATTCATTCTGTTCTTTCATTCTGTTATTCATTCTGTTCTTTCATTCTGTTATTCATTCTGTTCTTTCATTATGTGCCTTTTTTCTTCTATTAAATGTAGTATCCCAAGTAAATTATTTAACAGTTATCTTTACAGGGTTGAAAACATCTATGATTTTAATATGAAATTGATATCTACTTCTTTGCCAACAGTATATTATATTAATATTTTTTAAGTTTATGTGTGTACGAGTTTGTGAGTGATGTCGAAGTTAGAAAACGAAGGCTCCAGAGTTAAATCCTTTTAATTTCTATTTTATTTATAATTTCATCTTCGTAGTAATAAACGATTATTAATGGCATAATTAAACCCATGTCGCTTGCAGGGTAATGCTTTAGAACAGATGCTTTGAGAAGTATTTCTGTGCTAAATAACATAATTAAGTTTTTGCAAGAGAATTATTTCAAAAAAGACTTTCGCTTTCCAGTGAAACGAAGATGCTGCTAATTTTGGGTGTCAAAAAGATCTTATGTAGAAAAGATATATTTAGTCAGTGTGTTGAGAAGAACCATTTTGTTCGTTGAAATTGAAAACTACGCGGTTGGAGCTTATCAGCTGATTCGTGTAATTTTAAAGTTATCAGCGGGACTTCAGTTGAAATGTGTGAATTGGTTCTGCGACACAGTCAAATGTTTACAAAGATAATCATTTTATACCATATTTATATCTTTCTTAGATTTGTCAAGAAAAAAGATAAGGAAAAATAAATCTGAAGAGATGGCTCAATATTCTTTTGTTAAAATCGAAAATTGATTTCGACTCACAATTTACAATGCAATAAATCTATATTTCTGACATGAGGCATTGCATATATTTACACTATTTACATTTTTCCTCATCCTTATTGCGATATTCACGACGTTTGGGCCGTTGTATGCTTCGGCCTTCATCAGGTGATTAGAATTTCGAACTGAAACATTTTTTTTATTCACCGGGGTAGATGAAATAAAGTGTTCAGTCTGAAATTACAATCACCTAAAGAAGGCTGGAGCGTACAACGGCCGAAATGTCGGGAATATGACAACAAAGATGGGGACAACAGTCTGAACAATGTAAATATTGTAAGCAATAAATCTAGAAATGTACACTTCATTGTTGATATCTGCTTCCAGCGTTTATTAGCCGGTGACCCTGGGTGCACTAATGCACCCTGAAAGGTATCCAGGTACACCCCCATGTTCATAGAAGAGTAATTTATGAATTATTTTTATATATAAAAAATTCTTCATTTTTAAAATTCTAGAGACACAAAGTAATGTAATGTCCTAAAAATTAATGCTTATTTTAGGAGAATTCTTTATTATTTTTCTATTTTCAATTTTCTTGAATATTTTTTTCCTTATTAAAATTTAAAGTGCTCCCCATAGTTTTAGTTATTCTACAAGTGCTCGCTGGATTAAAAAATATTGAAAAACATTGGACTGAAAAGGAAATTACTTTCTTTTTCTAGTAAGTTTCACGCTGTACAAAGCTCTGGAGCCGCTCGAGGGAGAAGATTGTGTTAAAGTGTAGTGTATATGGATATGAGAGGAAGATAACGATTAATTCTAGAATTGAACAGGTTAAGATTTTAGTGATCGGGGAAACAGCCACTTTGTAGTCGGTTCCACAGAGCGGTGGTTCTCAGGAAGGAGATTTTTGAGTGGAGTTTACTTTTCACCGATGGAATACGGGGGCATTTTGGTGATCTGCTACTATGTAAGTGGCATAGCGTGAAGGTTAGACCTGTTAGAACGAAGGGATGTAGAAGTAGCAATAGAGCAGTGAGAGACTCGCCATATCCCGCCTGAGAGAGATCCTGGAGAGGGGAAAATAATTCTTCTCCAACAAGGACTCAGAGATTCTTCTGAACTCTGTCAAGACTGGAAAGCCAGAACTGAGTAACCCCCACCCAAATATGTCAAAGATACTCCATTTCTGGCCTGATCTAGCTTTTATAAACGTAGAGAATAGCGTAAGGAGTCAGTTACATACTGGAGTATTACAAGCACCCGATCATTTTACCTGCATCTTTAGCGATGGATCGTATATAGGAATTCTACTTCAGTTCTGGTGTAAGTTTGAGGCCCAGTATTCTCTCGAAAGCATGATGCCCTCCTCGAGGCGATATCCGTTCATTTTGAGTGGCAGAATTTTGAGGTCTCATCGCCGATGATGGAACGTAACTAGTTTAAACTTTGCCTTTTTTAATTATTTTTTTTATTCAAAGCAACCTAATATTCGGTTATTCGATTACATTGATAGTAACAGAACGCATAGACTTTTCTTTAAAACTGAAAACCAAAACTTGATTTTTTAATACAGTTAATGTGCATGAAGAAACAGATATTACTGACAATAAAATACTTGTAAAATGATCAAGTTTTTAACTTTTTGCTTTTTTACTTATACGTCCCCTTTTCTATATGTATGAATGTATGTATATATGTATGAGAAAAAGGGATATGATGTATATGATTGTCCTTAGATGTGTTGACATTATATCCGTATAATTTGTAAGAAATGCATTTTTTGTTTATAAGTAGTCATGAAGGTACTTTGATGCTCGCTGTGCGGATTAGATGGAGGGGACACACTTGAATCTGTTTCGAGAACGGGCAACTGTCAACGGGTATGTACGAGAGTATCATGGAATATGTGCGTGTGTGTGTTTGAGACTCTCTGTCTCATTTATAATTTGAATATATTAGAAGCTGTTTGATCTTGAATGTTTAAGAGGAATTTATTATATAGTATTTATTTACTTTCAGGCTTATATTTTTTTTCTCATCGTCGCTTTTATAATTTTCTTCTCATCTTTTTATATTATCTTTCATATTTATTCAGAGAAAAATCCCTTTGATATACCTGACAAGATGTAATAGGTTTTCTATGTATTTCATTTATCAGAGATTTCTGTTTTCTTCATCTCAGAATTTCTTTGCTTGTTATTTTTATCCTCATATTTTTCTTTGTATCCTTCATTTACCTTTACCCTTTGTTTTTTTCTTTTGTTTTTTTTTCTTCTTTTTCTTTCTTTTTTTTTCTTTCTTTCTCTCTTTTTTCTTCCTTTCTTTTATTTCTTATTCTTGGTTCTTAATTTCTTATTTTTCTTTTCTCTTTATATTCTTTATCTTGTATTTTCTCAGTCTATTATTCTCTTAATCTAGTATTCTCCTAGCTTTCTCTTTTCACTGATTTCCACACCACACTTTGCCTTTTTTACATACATTCCTTCCTCCTACTTATCTTCCTTTTCTCTTTTGTTTTCTAACACCGTTTCGAACATTACTTTTATTCTTCCGATACTCGTATTTCTTTTTCCTTCATTATTTTCTGGCATTATATGATTTTTTTTGTCTGTTTCCTCATATTTTATTTTGCTTTCATATGACCCCAGTACGCCCCTAATAACAAACGAACGAATGAAGAAAAACAAATCAACCGAATTACTCTGCTGGCATTATGAATATGTTTTGTTAACTTTTCAACTGATTATATAAGTTACACAAATTCTACCAATAATCCTCACCGATTTCTTTACGCCCTCACAGAGCATACAACTAAAATTTACTACATATATACAGAAAAACATGTATTCACAATTTGTCATTCTGCTCAGCTGACTCTTTTGGGATCTGACCAGATACTAAAGCAAACTCGTGAATAAATTCTTTCTGTTTTTTTGGCGGGTGGGGGTTGTTTTATTTTGTTATCTTCTTGCAAAAAAATTAATAGACTAATGACTCATGAAAATTCCAAGAGTTTGACCTAATGTTATAAACCATGATGAAACACCGCCTTTACTATCTAAAGAACAATACTTAACTATATATCATAGATGGCATCCAGCTCATACAAAAATGTCTAACGGATCAGTTATATGTAACTGTTTTCTCAGATCTCTGATCAAAAATGGATTCAATCGAACTAATCCTCTAGCTCTTAAAATGAACGAAATCCTTCATCTGATCTTATAGTTTGACGCTACAAAATCGTCTGAGAGAATCCTTTCTGACTTTCATCAGCATGACTAATGCTAACCTACAGGAGAGTGACTTATTGCACCTTCTCAGGTTAACGTTTTCCGCTGACATGAAGTGAAAAGATTATTTTGATCAGCTGCTAGGAAATTTGGTTCACTATGTCGTACTAGATAATTTTCCTCACCCAAAAAGAATGAACGAATGGTAGAGTTATAAGTCTAGTGCTCTTGCTATATATTTATTCTGAACCTGATTCTGAAATCACGGATTCAATCACTTTCCCACCGCCGTAATATAGCATCCCTGTTCCTTTCTTATAAATATTTTCATGGCGATTGTGCTCACGAAGTTTCCTCTATGGTATCTAGACATGAATTTAAGCGCAATATTAGATTGGCGGCAAGGTTTCATTATTTTATAGTTGCATTGGCTAGATGTAACTATAAGATGTATGCTAACGCTGTCCTTTCTCGCATTTGGAAATCTCTTCCGGCTTCTAGCTTTCTACTCAAGGTTGATCTTCAAAAGTCAAATGCATAAAGATTCTATAAATTTTAATCGACCTTAACACTAACTGTTCGGTCAAGGAATAACGAATGTTTCCTGTATGGAAATGGTTAATCCAACCATTATTATATTCTTTTCTAATTCGCGGTTATTTAAATATTCTGAGTGCAGTTTCAGTGTTATGAAATCATATTGTTTTTTTTAATATTTTCAGCCCAATTAAGGCGATAATGCCACTAAGGCGCATGAGTTTAAAGGCAGTGAAAGAAACAGGATTCAGGATTTGGAAAATAATTATATAATCAATAATTAAACGTTAGGAACTGAATTCCAGGCAATACTCCAAAGAGTAATAACATTTCATGGTCTAAACTGGAGAAGTCTATTTTTCTGAAAAAACCGTTGTTAGAAAAAAGATTCTATAAATTTTAATCGACCTTAACGCTAAATGTTCGGTCAAGTAATAACGAATGCTTCCAGTATGGAAATGGTTAATCCAACCATTATCATATTCTTTTGTAATTCGCGGTTATCCAAATATACTGAGTGCAGTTGTAATTGTTATGACACCATATTGTTTTTTTAATCAATTCACCCCAATCAAGGCGAACTAAGATGCAAGAGGTTAAAGACAGTGAAGAAGAATGAGAAAATTTTAACGATGAGAGGTGAGAAGAAAGGACAATAAAAGAACAGTATCCAGAAAGACATAAAACTGCGATTGCATTCGTATTAAAATTATTGAAGAATGTCTGTCTCTAGAAACAAAGAAAAAGCATACTAAACTGCTACGTGATATCTGTCCTCTTGTATAGCAATGCGTACTGAACAATTTCCTCAAAGACGAAGAGAAGATTAAAGTTACAGAAATGTGGTTCTACATAAGGATGCTGAGAATACTGTTGAACAAACATGGGACTAACGACGAAGTTATGGAGAAAATGCAAAGTAATACTTAATATCAGGAAGAGACAGTTGAGGTTTTTGGGGCATGTAATGAAGAAAGGAGGCTTGGGAAATCTGATGCAAGATACTTAAAGAGCAAGAGGTATATAAGAAAATATATATAAAATAAGGCGTAATATAATATGTCGGAACAGGTCTTAGAAATAGCAGAAATGCAATGTTGATTAAGAGCTACAATTACAGGGAGTTGTGAAAAGCTATTATCACCTACGCCCTGAGGGGACACGACAAAAACGAAGAAAGAAAGGGTTACCAATAGTGAAATAATGAAGGTTACCGATTGTGAAAGAGAATGAGAAGATTTTAACGAGGAGAAGGAAGGACAATAAAAGAACGGATTTCAGGAAGACATTAAATGGTGATTGGTGTTAGATTTAAATGCTTAAAGATTGTAGAAACTAGAAAAATAGTATTAAACTGCCATGTGATATATGGCTTTCTGTACGGCAGTGAATGCTGGACAATCTCCTCAGAGACAAAAGGAGACTTAAAGTAACAAAAATGTGGTTCTACAGAAGGGTGATGAAAATATTGTGGGGCAAACACGTGACTAACGACGAAATTTTAGAGACAATGGAAACAAAAAGGAAGAGACTCTTGAGGTTTCTGGGTATATAATGAGGAAGCAATGCTTGAAAAATTTGATACTGACGGGGCACGTAGAGGGCAAGGGGAGAGAGGAAAATAACGCATAACTTACGTAGTAAGTTTGAGTGAATGGGTAGCCGAACAGTGCTTAGGATAAATAAGAGAAAGACAAATTTTATTTAGAGTCATGATCGTTTATGTCCCGAAGGAACAGGGCACATAAAGAATGTGGTAGGAAAGCAAGAATTAGGAAGAGATCTTCAGGAGAGTTGTGCGAGAAAAAATCTATTAGAATAGTACATACGATTGCATCTAGCTAGTTCGATAGTAAAACGGTGAGAGCTGGTTGCAATTATTAGTAACTGTTTTATTGTTGTGTTTATTTTGCCCTTATTATTCAAAGTTTTCTTGCATGTTTTTCCCTGTTTCTCACCTCTCAAGGTACAATCATTGAACCCATCAGTCCGTTTCGTGCACAGTATGTGATAGCCGGCAAACAAAGATGGCGTAGTTACTGTCTGTATCTAAACGATGTATTTAACCCAAGACTAACATAGAATCTTGCTTACTAAAAGAAAATGTACTAAAACGAAGCTTTGAAGATAGTCAACACATGAAAGTTGAGACAGAAATAATATTTTGACGGGAAATATGATAACATGATAATTAATAGCTTACTTAACTTTTCTACTTTCTTTTTCATCTTTTACATTTGTTAAACAAATTTCTTTTATTGTAGTGAACAAAGACATATTAGAATGGAACAAACACAGATATATATATATATATATATATATATATATATATATATATATATATATATATATATATATATATATATATATATATTTCATTGAATAAAATAGATATATTGTGTATATTTATTTTATACTGATCCTTTCCTGTCCTCTAATCAGTTTCTTAATGTTGAAATAAAATTTATCAAGGAAGGCGCCGTAGTTTTTTTTCTAACCCAAGTAATTTCGATCTTTTCCAAGATCATCTTCCGCGGTAAATTACAAGGAAACACATAGTGTAACTGCGACAAAATCTGCATTCCTTTGTAAGGTTGATTAAAAAATGCTCTGTAATTTTTATTCAATGAAACATATTTGAATGAAGATTTGCTGTCTAAATATACATGCACACACAGGCACACACACACAAATATATATATATATATATATATATATATATATATATATATATATATTGTGAAGATTGTGTTCATGCATGAAACCGACTCTCGCCAGTGTCCATTTTTTATTTTTATGCAATTTCAACCATAAATATCGCATACCCTAAAATATATATCTATGCTGATGACTCAACTATTTATCCCTGTCTTAATAGTAAGTCTGATTGATTCCATAATGTCAAATTGGTAGCTGATCTCAAGAGTGAACTAAAATCTGCCATTAAATGGGGCAAAAAATGGCTTATTAATTTTGACGCCTCCAAAACAAAACTGCTTTCTCCTAATCATCTGAGCGACTCCTTTCTGCCTTCCATCAGCATGGTTGATATTAACCACCAGAAGAGTGATTCATTTGGCTTTCTCAATCTAACGTTCTCTGTTGACATACAGTGGAAAGATGATATTGAATCAATTGCTAGGTCTCCTGATAGGAAAGTTGGTTGCTGTGTCGTTCTAGACAATTTATCTGTCTAGAATCTACATTAAATATTTATAATTCTACCGTTTGTCCATGTTTTGAATATTGTTGCCACAAATGGTCTGGAGCTCCTGCGAAATTATTTAGATATTCTTGATAAAATCCAACGAAGAATCTGCAATGTTATTGGTCCTGTCCTGCCAAGCGCCGTAACGTAGCTACCCTTACCTATGAATAATTTCATGATAATTTTTCTGATGAACTATGTTACCTACACTTCATAAATTTGAGTACAATACTAGATTGGCAACAAGGTATCAGAAATTTTACGGTTGAATTGGCTATATGTAACCGTAAATTCAAAACTGCCAGTTGATTTTCTCGCACTTTTCATTTGTGGAATTCTCTCCCGAGTTTTTGCTTTCCAGTCAAGTTTTATGTTTTCAAATTGAAATGCAATGTCAATCGTTATCTATAGTTCTGGCTCCTTAATAATTTTTCTCTTTTACTTCTTTCACACGCAGAAACCCCTTATGTCTGAGTAACTTTATTGACTTTTGGGAGCTGAAATTCATACACATATATATATATATATATATATATATATATATATATATATATATATATATGTATGTATGTATGTATACATTAAGAAATGGACAAAGTCCGACAATTTATTTATTCAAGACATTTTTATGTTTAACGTTCTTTTTTTAGATACAAGTATTTAAGTAAATGCTCTGTTTATAATAAACAGTATTAAATAACATTTACCGGCCTGAATGTCCGAGAAATTTTTATAGAAAATATTCGTCCTTTGACATTTACGCTGACGTGCCTTAACCGACTCGGCCACAAAAGAGCGTTCGGTAGGCAAGGTCGAATTGAAGTTTATAAGCAGTAAATTCGACCTTGCTTACCGAACGCTCCTTTGCGGCCGAGTCGGTTAAGGCACGTCAGCGTAAATGATGGCTCCGTATATGATGCAGGTTCGGATCCTGGCAAAGGACGAATATTTTCTATGAAAATTTCTCGGACATTCAGGCCGGTAAATGTTATTTAATACTGTTTATTATAAACAGAGCTTTTACTTAAATACTTGTATCTATAAAAAGAACGTTAAATATATATATATGTGTGTTTGTGTCTGTGTATAAAGTCAACACCCAGAATCTGTTTCATGCTAAATACAATCGATTGCGTTTTATATATATATAAAATTGTTATTATAGACATTTGAAAACATTTTTGCTATACTCATAGCTAACGTTATTTAGCTTTAGTTGTATTTTACTTATTGGGAGGGGGCCTTAAGAATATGGTGAAGTATACTTGTATTATCATTGTAATATTGCTGTATGGACAGGAATCCTCCTTTAAATATTGTGCGATGGAATTTGAAAAAAAATTACAACTATATAAATTAAAGGTAATAGCTTTAACAATTAATTTTTAAGTTAATTATAACAAATGTATTCATATGCGTTTAAAATATTTATATAAGAAGTCGATCAGGAATTCGCGATGATTTAAATAAAAATAGACATATATCTAGGTTATTCAACCAAACATGCCTGAATAAATTCGTGTATATATATATATATATATATATATATATATAGATAGATAGATAGATAGATAGATAGATAGATAGATAGATAGATAGATAGATATATTTACTTTTGGAAAGTGCCTGAATACAATAATACAGTTTGATTCGTGATATATGATTGAAACTGGACAGATATATAACTATTCAAAAGCCATATACTAGCATAGTCTTAAGTTATTGTGATCGGGTAAGGTCAGCGAAGTATAGCTGCGCTATAAACCGCAAATCTTCCTGAGCATGTGTTTGCAACATTGATTCAGACATTTATATATACAGACCTACAGAAAAATCACATTAAACATGTTTTCCTGAAAGACATCTGCATAAAAAACAGATTCGAACATATTTTACTGAAACACATCTGCATAAAAACACATTCAAACATTTTTTTTTTTTCGTTTTCAAATTTTGCTCATAAGTCGTTATATATTAATTTTAATTAATGTATTTCTAAAAACTATGCCAGCAGGAATCTTTTTGCCTCTTCTTCTCATAACCTTACGTTCCTGATAATGTCAAAAGTAATGTCAAAAGAACTTTAACAAAAATATAAATTTAGGCATTTCTTCAAAAAATATGCGGATGTACAATGTATATAGACAGATTGGAGATATTTTTAAAAAATATTCAGTAAAACCTGTAAGTATGCATATATTTATATATGTATGTATGTCAGAGTGATGAGCTGGAAAAAAATCTTGGCTTTCAAACTAATAGTGTTGAATTTTTTTCTGTACTCGTTAGAATAAACATTTTTTATCCTCTTTTGAAAAGCATACAATAATTTGGTATTTTTCCCAATTCTATGTACTATCGTGAACTGTTGCTTTTTCAGAACAGCTGTAAGGTTCCTATTATCCTTTTCTCTCTCTTTTGTTATGTTTCATCTGAAAAGTCCCTCTATATTTACAGTTTGTGGTTCGTCTTAAAGGCTTCAGATAGCACGCATCATAATCTATTTCTTTATATTTAGGAAATTTGCAAAAGCCAAAAGTAAATCGCATCAAACCAAAGTTTTACTATTTACTTTAATATTTTCAGATGCAGGTCTGCAAACAAATTGATATTTATAAAGCCATAATTAATACGATATTTTTAGAAACATACATTTAATACGGACGGATTTTTTAAACCGGCAATTAATACCGGATTTCAATTATAAAAATTACTATCGGATTTTTCTATTAGAAACCTATAATTAACACTAGATTTTTTTTTCATAAATTTACAATTAATACCGGTTATTTTTAAAAACTGTTACTAGATTTTTTTAAAAAATCAAGTAAAAATTTCGACAGAATATACACAAACTAGAGATATTTAAAAATATTTCCGTTATTTCAATAAAACCTGTACATATTTATATTTTTCTGTATGCATGTATGTATGTATATGAAAGTGATAAACTAAAAAACATATTTTTTTTTAAGCCAATAGTGTAAAATCTCTTTTTCTGTGCTGCTTAGAATAAACATTTTTTGTCTGTTTTGAAAAGCATACAATAATTTGCAAAGCATACTATAATTAATACGAAACTTTTATTTTTATTTTTAAAATTAATAGCTTATTTTTCTTAATGAAAGTCACAATTAATACTAGAGTTTTACAAATCTTTAACACCGGACATTTTAAGAAACTTATAATGAATACATGTTTCTTATAAAGTAATGCAGAATTTTTAGACACCTACAATTAGCACTACAACAAATACGGGATTTTTATTTGTATTTTCACATTATTAAATTAGATTTTACGTTTGATATTAAAGTTACAGAAATTATATAAATAAATGTTTTTTTGATATAAATAAATGTTTTATATATATATATATATATATATATATATATATATATATATATATATATATATATATATATATATATTAAAGAAATTTTTATGTTTAACGTTCTTTTTATAGATACAAGTATTTAAGTAAATGCTCTGTTTATAATAAACAGTATTATTTAACATTTACCGACGTGAATGTCCGAGAAATTTTCATAGAAAATATTCGTCCTTTGACAGGATTTGAATCTGCATCCTATACGGAAACGTCATTTAGCTTGACGTGCCTTGACCGCTCGGCCACAACGGATCGTTTGGTCGGCAAGGTTGAATTTGTCTTTAATAAATAAATTGTCGGACTTTGTCCATTTCTTTATATATATATATATATATATATATATATATGGAACAATGGGTAAATTGTCGCCATTTTATACTTTTTAACTTTTTATTTCTCACATACGTGTTGTTAGTTTTTGATTTTGTCGACTACACAGCATAGTAAGATCAATTGGGCATCGTCTGGGAGAAAAAGAGCACGATGACGCAACTCACTCCGCCAGTAATTTGGAGACGGCATACTGCACCGCTTGGCATTCACGCTAAAATCTCCAATATGAACATTGCAGTGCGTTCAGGTGTCAATTTGTGACAGTGCAGAGAATTGGATAATATATCCTGTCAAAAACATGGTGTTTGGAGTGATGTTGACGTTATGCCACCATTCGTCTTCCCACAAGAACATCTCAACACGGATGCCTACATAAAGTTCCTTGAGGATATAGTGCTGCCCTGGGTGAAGAAGGTTGCTGCTGATGACCCTGTGTCTGGTACCAAGAATTCTGCACCAGGTACACAAGCAGAACCCATTCATAGCTGTTAGACAATTTCTGCAACCACATCACCGATACATCTCTCCAGACTGCAAACCCCTTGATTATTTTGTGTGAGAGAGCAACAAAATTTCTTGTAACACCAAAGATGAACTGAAGGTAAGGATTATGGCAGCATTCACCAACTTAAACAAGGAGTCTATCCAGAAGAGTTGCAGGAGATTCCGAAGCCGTCTGGAGGCTGTGGTTAAAGACAATGACGATTTTATTAAATAAATTTACTCTGTCGTATTTCAAGATGTTTGTGTAATTTTGTTAAATATATCTGTTAAAATGAAATGTCAGTGTTATTTTCATTTTTGCGTCATTTAGATGACAATTTATCCATCACAAAATGCCTGACAATTGGTCAGTTGGTATGACTTGGTACATTTATCTTCTCTTTAATTAGTTAGGTTTAAAAACGTCTCAACCTTTGCAAAATATATTTTAGGCCATGCATATTTTTATATATGGTTTTGATCACTATTGCTTTTTTTTTTTCTTTAACAAATTAACTTCTCAGATTCTATTTATTCCTGACAGTCAACGCAAGATGAAGAAAATTTTCAGAGTAGAAATATCAGTTGGTATTAGCTAACAAAAATCAACATTGCAATATCAGAAATTAGTTCATTTTTAGAATGTACGTCAGTAACTGGATGAATGTTGTATTAATACTGCTAGTTGTTATTATATTTAGGTTGGTAAATTTAATTTGTTGTGGTCAAATTATGTTTGTACTTTCACAGATTTTCCAAGGCTGCGGCTCAGAAAGTCTGTTCACTAGTGAAAATCCATTTTGCACATTTATAAATTTATTAATTGTCCGTGTATCGAATATTGCTGCTAAAGTAGGTCTGAGTTTCTGCTATATCCAGAGATGCTTGACAAAATCCAAACATGAATTGGCAACTACATCGGTCCTGAATTGGCATCTCGGCTTCAGTCACTTTCCCCATCACCGTAACGTTTTCCCCTTTCTATAAATTTTTTCGGGGTAATCTTCCTGATCAGCTTTTCTCAATGATTGGCAGTTGGGCATCGTAGTTTTACTGTTGATATTGCTAGTAGTAACCAAAAATTCTGTGCTAATTGTGTCTTCTCTAGCCTTTTTCACCTGTAGAACTCTCTTCCGGTTTCCTGCTATGCCGTCAACTACCATATTAAAAAAAAAAAAAAAAACTGCAATGTAAGTCGTCGCATTCTTTCTCTTTGATCCTGTTCTTTTATTGTCCTTTCTGCTCCTTTCACTCTCAGTAACACCTTGCATAGGATAAAATAATTGAAAAAAGAAATACCGTATCTGATATTAATATTTTTATCATATACTGAGCAGTTTCTTTTCTCGCACTTCTCGCTTGTGCAACACTCTTCCGGCTTCTTGCTTTCCAGTCAACTTTGATTTCCAAAAATTTTAAATAAATTATCTTCTGCCTTCTTAATTCCTGTTCTTTTATTGTTTTCTACATTTAATAATTTTTTTCTCATGTTCTCTCACACTCAGTTAGCCCTTAAATTTTTCTCCAAGCAAGGCAATAAAACCGCTAGATTTTATTGCCTTGCTTTGGAGAAAAATCATTAAAAAAATCAGAATTGTTTGCACTGATCGTTATCTGACAAATGTTTGAAAATTAAGGATATTTTATCCACAATAAAGTGTTCCATTTCACGTTAAGAGATACGCTATGCAGTTTCTATATAACATTTTCACATAAATCATAATTCTGGGTATAAAGATAAAGTATAAACGGCAGCAGGGCTTCTGATCAGGAGTTTGGAGGGTTTGATGAGCGTGTAACTCCCTCCTAATTGCTACCCTGGCTCCAAGTGTAGCACCTGTTAGGGTCCCAGGTATGGGCAAATAGTGAATCTCCCAAATAAAAATCAAAACACCAAAAATGTATTTTTATCGTAAGAAATATCGGCAATACATATTTATTAAAAAATGTCGAAGAATATATTTTACAGTAAAATGACCAACAATATATTTTATAGTAAAATGACCAACAATATATTTGATAGGAAAATTGAAGACACGGCATATATAGTCAAAAAAGAAATGAATTAAATTCATAAACGCTATCTGCGATGATTAATATAACTTTTTGTAATGAGAAACAGGTTTTCATTCCTCATTTGAATATGTAAGATTATTTGGTAAAAAACATATGCAGCTAAGTAATTCAGTCATGAATTAACATAATATTCTTGAATTAGTTTGAGCTTGAATATTTTATATTTAGACTTTAGCATTAAATGACCATATAGCTTGATATACGTCTAAACAAAAACAAGTACACCAAACATGATTAAGGCATCAACGTGTTGTCCTGGGTTTCAAACTTCCTAGATCACAATTGCATTAAGCATACTTCCATCAGGTAACATTCAGCACTTAAAGAGTCTCTTGTTAACATCCTGGCATCAGAACCGCTAGTAAACATTTACTGTTCTCGTAAAGTCCATTGCTGATCGGATGTACTGTTTTACGAGCACATAGAGGAACAACACCTAATTAGGCAGGTATTCCTAATGTTATATTTTATGACAATTTCAGTATGTGATAGTAAGGTTGTAGGAGAGTAACGATAGAAGTAGTAGGTTAGGATCCCTCTAGCCAGTCATTGACCCCGCGTTTCTCTTTCAATTTTTATTCTTTATTGCTTTACTTTACCATAACTGTTTTCTCTTTAGTTCTTTGCACTTACTTCCGTTTTCCCTTGTTTTTTCTCTCTCAGTATTTCTTTTACTTGCAGCCAAACTTTCTTTTATCTATTTTTAGCTTCTTACCATCCGCTAACCTTTCTTTATGACCTAATTATATATGCACGCATACACACAATCTTTCTGCGTTTAATAGTCTCTGTAAACATGTGTAATAGGATACTGGAATAAGCATGAATGTATATATACTGGTGGATCTAGATATCTACCAAATTACAACATTCGTTTTATGAAGAATTTGTCTTTGGTTTTGAGCCGAAGACATGTGTTTCATTCTAATGACTTATGTAAATACATCTAAATATACATTATTTCCAAAATCCCCATTGAAAACAAAGGCCAAAAGAACCCGAGACCAAGAGAAAAAGAATTAAAAAAAATAGTATGGAAATGTTTTCTTTGCAGTGCATGATTTTAGTATTGCTATAAAACAGTTTTATCGAATATGCAAGAAATAAAATAGATACATTTATATTGGAAGAACGCCGGAGCGTATAACGGCCGAAACGTGGATGCGGAAATAAAGATGAGTACAACAGTCCAAACGAATTAAATAGATAAATCTACAGTGGAACCTCGGTTCACGAATTTAATTTGTTCCTAAAGGCCGTTCGTAACCTAAAATGTTGGTAAACCGAAAGTATTTTTCGAATAGGAATCAGTGTAGAGAAAAAAAAAGTCACAGTACAATAAAACTGAAAAAAAAAGCATAACACAACACACGAATGTATACAACACGGCGGTCGACAAGGAAATTATTTCATCTCATTTTCATCTCGAATTTTCTGTTCGAAAACTGATTTGTTGGATATGTGAGACGTTCGAAAAACAAGGTTGCACTGTATTTGTATATTCGACATTCAGGCTTTGAAACTACATAGAAAATACTAATACAATTGTTGTACTGACAAATTATGCTTGTCTCTTTGGACTAACTTTTCAGTAGGTGTTTTGCTGGTGGTAGCAAACATAATCTGTAATTTAGGTGATAAAATCAACACTACACTTACATTGTAACAAAATTATTAAGTACACACGAGATATTATTAGGTTGGTGCAAAAATATTAGGTTGGTGCAAAAATAATGACGTAATAATGTCGTTTTTGACGTATTTTTTAACGTCAAAAAACGACATTATTACGTCATTATTTTTGCACTAATCTAATAATACGTTAAAAAATACGTCAAAAAACGACATTATTTTTGCACCAACCTAATATAATATGATAAATAAAATAAATATAAAATTTCATATAAAATGAAAATCAAACTGCGCACATTGAGATTATTACTTCAAATAAATAAAAAAATTGCGTTAATATTTAAATAGTAAATCATTGTGCATCACTGAGATATAATGCTTGCTAAATGGCGTGAATTCAACCGGCAAAAAATAAAAGCGCAAACAAGCAAAAGATAAACTATATGACAGAAATATGAAAATCTGATTATATTTATAATTTATGAAATTATATTCAAATCTATCGCATTATTTGTTTCAACTGTCTTGATAACACGAAAACAAATACCTGTTTCTACAGTGGAAACCTATTAATTCTCTTAACTATTCTAAGGGATTAGGGTAACTCGCATAAAATTGAATCGAAACTATTCGATTTCTTACAGTTCAAATATACAATTTTATACATCTGGTTAATCTGGTTAAATCATATACGATTCTTTATGAAAAGTAAGTGAAATCAATTAGAAAATTCCAAAAATAGAAAGCTTTCAGAAAGGGAAATAACCATGCACAGACCGGAACTTGCGTGCGCACAAACAAGCCAGCTGATGGCATTGTGGTTATTATGTTGGCTTAGGTAAACCAATGAGTAGACGTTTAATTTCCAGCGAATATTGTTAATCTAAAACATTTCCAACAAATAAGCATCCACGCCAAAAAAATTGCTGACATCTGACAGAAGTTAAAAAAAAGTTATTTTTCAAAAAAATGTGAGCGTTCTGATATGACAATACATCCATTTATAAATTTCAGTAAATGATTTCCTTTCAAAACCAACGACAGAGTCAGAAGAGAAATTTCATTCCATTCAGCACAATGTTCAATCATCTTCTTTTTCTTCTAATTTGTTTTTACAACCTCTGCATATTGTCATTTCACCAAGACTCCCGCACCTCTTCTCACTCGGTGACTAACAACAATTTATATTTTCTGTCGGAACATTCTTACTTTCGTTTTTTTTTTTTTTTGTTATTTCTGCACTCGTTCGTCTGCGTTCCTATCCACTTACCGTTGATTTGTTTGATTTACAGTAGGACCCCAATGCTAAAAGTACAGAAAACATACACAAAGTTAACATTTCCAAATGTAGAATTCACAAACGCACTTAATATATTATTTTAAATGTTCATATATATATAGTTTATATATATTATATTATTTATATATAGTTTATATTATTTTATATATAGTTTATATATATTATATTATTTTTATATAGTTTATATTTTTATGTACGTCCGCGTATATATATATATATATATATATATATATATATATATATATATATATATATATATATATATACCTGACGGCCTGACGATTGCATATAGCATGAAACAGACTGTCGCCTCTAAGTGTTGACTTCTATGTTCACTTTTATATTTACACACGCTCTATCTCTGATTTATCCCATAAATATAGCACACCTTAAGATTATATTTCTTTATATATATATATATATATATATATATATATATATATATACATACACGCGGACGTACTTAGAAATATAAACTTATGATTATGTGCTCATATAACCGAAATAAATATACATAGAGATAAATATAATATAAAGAAGCAATCAAAATTTGAGATAATTTCAGAACATCACACAAATACATTTGTAACCGTTCTTTCCATGATTCTAAAAAATGAGATGAAGAATTCCAACCGAAGCTCCGATGTAGTGATCATGTGTTCATTGTGATATTTATATGCAACCGTCTCACTCTTTGGCTTGACAGCCAAATTTTTCTTCCTTGTGTTGAAAGAATGATGTCATCGACTTGGTATTGAAGCGAGAAATTCAGCCCTATTATATAACAATCCCCTACTCTAATGACTAAGTTATAACTGTGCAAGAATTACTTGCTTTATGTTAATTACGGATTCCGAATGACGTGTGCTGTTTGAGAGCTCGCTTGGCACCAAATACGTTTTCGGGCGTCGGAAATCTTCAAAGGTTTTCTTGCTTTCTTGGAATTCCTCTGTTGACGGTTTCTCTCTTCTTTAAAAGCTCGCACGCGTTGCTACGAGGCAAGTAAGCACTACTTTAATGAAAATAACAGATTTTCCAAGTTTATATTTCTTTTTTATTTTAAACTGTTTACCACATATTTGTCTTTTATCGAATGTCGATCACTATGACAAAAAGGGCAAAGACTAATGCTAAATTCATGAAAGTAACGAACATCTTCTGTTCGGTATGACTTACAAGAACATCGTCTATTCGGTATGGCTTACAAGAGCATCGTCTATTCGGTATGGCTTACAAGAACATCGTCTATTCGGTATGGCTTACAAGAGCATCGTCTATTCGGTATGGCTTACAAGAACATCGTCAATTCGGTATAGCTTCCAAGAAAGAACTGCGTATTAAGTAGGCAATAATCTTGGATAAATGAATCATATAACCAAAGTCACCAACTAAATATCATTCTGTGGAATTTGCACGCCAAAGAAAATTTCTAGATTTTTCGATTAAAAATGTATTAACTACATGTATATGAAGCTATGAAAAATGTTTTGAGGCGGAGCAACATTCCTGCTAATATTAGCTGTTAATAAATTTGGGTTTTCTTTTATAAAAGATTATCGCAATCATTATACTTTCCGGTAGTTTCATGCTAAATTTGCTCTTAAGAGCTTAATTGTTTATTTAAGAAAGTACACTTTTGAAAAGGACTGATATCAAAATGTTTTCAATAAGACAAAAAAGCAGAGAATAATCAGATTAATTGAAGAAAACTAAGTAAGCAGTCATTAGAAAATGGAACCTAGTGATTTTTTTTTATTTTTTGATTTTCGTTGCGTTTAAAGATGAAACAGACTGTCGACGCTGGGTGTTGACTTTAATGTCCACTTTTATAGTTACATACTCTCTATTCCTGTTACTGAGCCGTTTATCGCACAAATATATCATACCTTAAAACTATATTTTCATCAGATATATATATATATATATATATATATATATATATATATATATATATATATATATATATATATAATTTTTATTAAGGTCTGTTAGTGTCTACCCAGTTAATATCACTTATCGGATAAGCTGTGGAATACTGTGTTCGAAGTGGTGGATATACTATCCGAAGTTCATATTTTGTTATTTTCGTTCAAGTTATTATCAAGAACCGATGTGATGTGTGTGTATGTGTCAGTCCTTTGTCTGCTTCTGGAATTCTTTGGCAAGCTGGAAGACAATCCTGCCAAAGGCATTGTAGTGTGGAAACAGGAACAATCTTCGCAACACTAAGTGTTGAACATAGACTCTTCCATTGTCTATGAAATCGGGACAAAAAGAAGTTGAAAAATTGTTACACTAACTACGATATTCGCTAGTATTATAATATTAATGCATGTGATTAACCAGTTACTTCACTAATCTCGAATCCATTGCTACCTTTGGAATGTTATTAACCCGAACTACGAGATGAGACGAGAATTATAACGGACATATTTTCTCAATTATAGACACTCGAAAAAAACAGCCTACTAGACGATAATTATACTGTTTGAAAACAATTTCTATTTATACACGTGTATCCACTAAATATAATGCCTTTAGTAATGAGAAATAATGTCGGATTATAAATAAAAATCCATTAATTCCTTAGAAAAATATATGTATTTGTGTGCTTGGCTGTTATGTTTACATAGATGTTGAATAATATTTTATAGAACTGTTGGTAAATAAATTGTAGGAAAAAATCCGTATCCTTCTAGTCAGGGTAAATTAAGTTTACTAGTTTTGTGATCTAGTGATTTCTATTAACTGCATCTTACATCATATATAGATTACCAATGTATGTACATATTTGGATGAACACTTGTTTGCAGAGAGCTATCTTTTCAATTTTGAATTTAGTGGACATGATCGTGTAACTTAAAAGGTCCTTCCTGCAAATATAGCAAAGGAAACACGTGTATGGTCTTAGATCCTTTTGCATTCTTATGTACCCCTCTTTATACCTTCTACCGATCCACATACTTTGGCGCAAACTTATATATATATATATATTTCCTGCAAAACGTTGTAAATGTTTGTTAACGTAGTCTACTTGGAATTGTTTACCGTCATGCGAAGTTAAATAAAAAAAATCTTGACATGCTTAAGCAGACCCTACTACAGTCGTTACATCTATGCTCAAACTAAAGAATATCTGGAGGGATGTTGTGATCATGTCCTACTTTCTAAGCGTTCGTTTCTGAATGCATGATCAACATTTTATAATCATTGAAATGGGTCGACTTTCTATCAATGTTTCCCATTCCTCAGCATCACTAGCAAGGGATCAAAGTTTGTTTCAAACAAACATATTTTTTTGTTTGTGTTTTGTACGATTAGCACATGGTAACACTCGGTAAAATAACTGCCTATGGAATTTTCCATCTCCCATTCTAGAAAGGTACCCTGATCGTCTCATTTGATTAGGAATAAATAACTTTTCGATATTAGATAGATTTTCCCGCTGAAGAACAACGGTGTCGAGTGTAAAGAACTGCTCATGATTCACTGAAGACACATTTAATGGAATCGGTCCTATAGACTGGGACAAAAATTTCCCGTAGACCCCACATATACGGGGTCGTGTTTGTCTACCACGCCAGACGAGACTCTGCCCTTCGGCATAGGGGTTTCTGGTTTCCTCCCCGCCCAGAGACAGAGAGTCGACAAGAAGATCTCTTCCGGAAGAATCCGGAAAAGGAGCCGTCATTTACTCGGCCTCCCCGCGTGGCAGCATATGGCACAAGACCGTTTTTATGTGGGGCAATATGAGCCAGTAGGCTCGGGCAAAAATTCCCCGTATTTTATACACTTTAACTAGTTTTTCTAAACAAGGGAACTAATTCAACAATAGTCATATTAGTGGGCGCGACACATCATTAAAATGTAAGAAACAGCTTAATGTGTATCATTTGCAATGAAATAATCATGAGTGTGGTGTTACTAAAATTACTAATGTAAAGTAAATTTCTTTATGAGAGAATAATATAGAGAATTTTCAAAAACATTTATAATAATAATAATAGAAGCCCTCGAACTAATGGCGTTAATTTCGAGTTAACTGGCAGATGAAGAAGAGTTTTTTAATATTCCTGAGTTCTATCCAGTAAACAATATTTAGGTATCCATTTAATTCAAGATAAATAATGACACAGGCTGAAATGAATAGCATTGATAGAACAAGTCAAAGTTATAGTAGATGATGAAAGAATGAGTAATTTATGGATTTCAAACAAATAATCCTAAAATAGAAACATGTTTACAGAATTATTATTGAAGTGTTTAGTGACATTGTAACACAGAAAACGGAGGAATTTCATCGCTGGATTTTTTTAATTCTTGGTTAAAGATTCAGAATGGTACTTATATGAAGTAAATCTAGTTTTGTGTGATCGTTAAAGTGTGTTCTTTTTTTCTGATGGTCGGAGTTGAATGAGAGAAAGTCTCCCAAAAATTACCTCACCTATAATTAAGCCATGAGCAGTAATCCCAGGTTATTTTACTTAATGAACTAATAATAATAATAATAATGTCAATAATAATGATAGTGATTGTTACTGCTTCAATAGGAACAGCAGCAAAAAAATATGAAAGTTATGTTTCCCAATACCTAACGGACTGAGTTTCGACGAGAGGCAAAATATTACACTCTTGGGTACTCCCAATATCCCCAGGAAATTTTTATCAATATGACAGGATCTATACAATTGGAATTTGCATCCACATTCTCATATATTCACAGAACCCTATACTATTTGCAATGATGTCTTTTTCGTATTTTGAAGTTGCTTCCATGATTTCACAGAAACTTAAATCCGTTAATTCACCAGACTCTCCGTTTAATCTGTTGATACATTTTAACTGTATCTATATCATATCTGTACATATACATAATAATTTTAATAAAAAGATAGACGACTATATACATTCCAATGAGATCATACAATTAAGTAATAGGATGCTGGGAATACCAGCTACATAACCAACCAACTGTACCAACAATCAGGATCAGTTGACTTGCAATCTCTTGATGTTTCTGGTTGAAACTCTGAAACAGCTCGTAAACAAACAAGCAGTCCAATAATAATAATAATAATAATAATAATAATAATAATAATAAGAAGAAGAAGAAGAACGTGTCATCAAGTACTGATTAATTTAAGGAACTGCTGTTTATACTTGAACCAAAAGAGATAAACGTGCACTTTTTTTTATGAAATATTCAGCAAACGATGATTAAGATGAATGATGTTTAATAGAGCATTTTATCATTACGATTTCCAGAGACAGCTGGAAAATAAAATGCGTTTGCAGATGAAGTTCTTCCTGTATAAAATAGATAAAACATTATGATAGATATAAGCTCTGAAGTAATCTTTCTAAAAATGTAGCAATTACGTCGTATTCATGACATTAAATAAAAAACGACGTAAAGTAGGACAATTAAAACTTCATTTTATATACCGTGTCCCTCCAGGACGTTGACGATCAAGACTCTACACATCTTCGGGGTCTTTGAATTTTTACAATCCCTCTTTGTCACCACTCTGCTTCCTTTTCACACAAACTCATTATATAGCTTAGTCGTTGTTTATCTCTGCTTTCCTGCCTTCAATATTCAATATGCCCTGTGAGTGTTAAATTTTCCAAGTCCTCTTTCCTCATCATTTGTCTCAGAAATGTAAACTATCTCTTTATCATTTTTAATATGTGTCATTTTAGTTCCGGTTTTTCACTGAACTTCCCCTTTGCTCACGTGCCCCGACTATGGTATTCTCAGTATCTTTACTACTCATAATATTCATCTGTGAGGAAGATTTTCAGGATTCAATACTATATAGGAAGATATATATTACATTGCAGTTCAGCTTTGTTTGCTTTTAGCAATATTCTCCTATCATTTAATACTTATACTAGTTTCTACAAGACAGCTTTCACTATTCTGATGCACCTTTCAAGCTTCATGTCAGACTTCTTCACCTGTTACTACACTACACTTCCCAGATTGTGAAATCAAAATTTATACACAGTACAATAAAATGTTGACATCCATCCTGATTTCTACGCTGAAATTGGCAAACGCTAAAACGTTTTCATTTCCATAATACACTTTCAAGCAAAGCAAAAGGTCATTAATTAATTTTTCTTCTGAGAAATTTCGCAGTATTTCTGTAACTATAATATTTGACGCACTTGGAAAACAACTCTAATAAGCTGCGAAATGCAACTGATTATTACGAACCCTTGACTGAGGTGATTAAATTTATAAACCTTTGTAAAATTTACAAATTTCTATAAACAAAATATCGTATTCATAGAATCAGTGATATTTATGTGTAATGCATTCAGATGGAATGAAAGAATTGAAACAATTCTCAAAAGAGAAAAAGGGACTGATTGCTTCTCAAATGGATTATTTCGCCCCATTATTTCTCTGTTGTAGTCCTTGTTATATATTAGTCGGAACTATGAAATAGAGATTTGAATTTTAAGTAGTTGTTGAAAATTACACATATTATAGGATTTTTCCTCTATTGGAAAAACAAAGCCTTGCAAAATGTGAAGATGTTCATTAAATACAGTAAGTGTTGATTATGCGTTAGTTTTTCTTGTTATTTTCAGTACACAATTAATTGACAGCAGATGAATAGTGATTAGACAAATATAAAATATTTTAACTGACACATACACACACGCGCGCGCGCGCTTCCAGATCATATAATATGAAAGCGGAGGTCCCCTCAGGCTCTATCCTGCGTCCTACACTGTTTCTGATCTTCAATGATTTCCTGATGTCATCAGCTCTCAAGTAATCATCTACATAGGTGACACTGCTATTTAGACCTGTCTCAATAGTAAACTCGGCAGCTGCTGACAAATTCAACCTGGCTGCTGCTTTCGAAAAGGTCATACAATCGGTGGTTAACTGGAGAAGGAAATGGCTTGTAAATTTTAATGCATCCAAAACGAAACTGCTCTGATGTCGCCACCACAGAGATAATTCCTTGTCCGTCATTAACATGATTGATACTAGACTTCAGAAGAGTGTCTCACTGCGCCTTATTGGCCTTACGATTTCGAATAACTTGAAGTGGAACAGCTACATTGAATCAATATCTGCGTCTGTTGTAAGCAAAGTTGGCTCACTGTGTTGTGCCAGAAGGTTTTTCTCGTCAGTGTCGAGCGTATATATATATATACAAATCCACCATTCGTCCGTTCATTGATTACTGTTAAATTATCTGGTCTGGTGCTCCTGTTGTTCATCTCGAAGTTTACGACAAAATCCCAAAAAGGATCTGCAGTGTAATCGATCCTGACTTGGCATGTCGATTCCAGTCACTTTCTCACCGGCATGATATAGCTTACCCTCTGTCTTTTCTACAAATATTCTCATGGAAATTGTTCTGTCGAGCTTTCTCCCTGGTGCCCCGATTTAAATAAAACGTCAATATATGTATATATATATATATATATGGGGGATTTATGATATATATATATATATATATATATATATATATATATATATATTATATATATGTACATATATATATATATATATATATATATATATATATATATATATATATATATATATAGAGAGAGAGAGAGAGAGAGAGAGAGAGATACGGAGAGTGCGAACATGGAGATCAATACTGAGCGATTGTATCAAGGCAAATGCAAGTATTTCATTTTTTCGTTTTTTGACGTTAAAAAATACGTCAAAAAACGATATTATTTTTGCACCAACCTAATAGATAAGAGCATTCTAGCCTTCTCTCTCTTTAAACACACACGCGTGCACCCCCAACACACACACACACACACACGCACTCTCTCTCTCTCTCTCTCTCTCTCTCTCTATATATATATATATATATATATAATTAAAACGGAAGTTGGTTCACGTGTGCTTCGTATAATATGTACATTTAATACACCAGTTAACAAAGTGATACCAATATTGTCAATAATGTTGGTATTTATTATATAATGAAATGATTATTATTCATAATAAACTTTTGACTGAATTGAAGCACGAGAACAACCTCCGAGATTTTACAAAACCCCTCAACATTTTCCACGACACCATAATGGAATATTCCAACACTTCTAATCCCTTTTCTGGGTGTTCTGGTAGGTCTAAATTATAATTACATCTCCATTACATCATATACCAAACCCACAGATGGTTATTACTACCTAAATTTCAATAGCTGCCACTCCAACAACTTAAGACAATCAATAATCTCCAGTCCATATCTAAGCATAAAATGTATTTGTTCACAAAATATGGATTAGAAAAAACACACAGGAAAACTATGACCCACTTAAGACTTAATGTCAATTGCTAAGGCTTCCAAACAAAATAGAAATACGCTTCTAACATATGCAACAAAAATAATTCCAGAATTCCCATATTTTTTTTTATTTTATTGTAATTACACTATTCACAAGCTTGCTCATATCATATCAAAAGATTTCCAGTATTTAAAAATCGACCAAACAGTTGGAAAATATTCAGCGAAAACCAACTTCACGCTAGGTGTCAGTCCCCCGCCCCCAATCGACACACACTCTTAACTTCATCTGGTATACATCATTAACCACCTCATTAAGGGAATATTACCTGAATATGCTCTGAATTGTGATAGTTCAAATCTTATTTGCTTTTCTGCAACAAATTCAAAAAAGGAAATTCTGTTGGAGAAGCTGGAACGGATATCCATCTTCGGTTCATAATCATAAATAACCCCCAGGGTCATTAACAACAATTTTACCTGTCGTTGTACACTTCACTCAACCATTTAATAGCGTCGATGACATCAGATGCATGCTTTTAGCGTCTTCATTCAACAGAGGCAAAGAATGAAGCAGATCGGATTTAAAATTTATTTTCAAAATAGATTCAAACATTGAGGGATTAGACAGGGATTTAGGTTTACTCAGCGAGTTTAATTTCCACAGGGAGACCTCCAACCAACAACATTCTGATGAGTAAGTCTCGCTCTTTTGTTTGTTCCTCATATCATTGAAAAAAGAACTCATTCTGTTCGAAAATGCCTATATTAAAATCTCTTTTTTCGTGCTTCAGTTCAGTCAAAAGTTTAATATATAATATCTATTTTATTGACAACATTGGTATCATTTTATTGACTTTTTTCCTCTGATATTTTTGAGAACGTCGTCACTTTTCGATCATGCCACTTTTCTGCATCCATCCCCAAAGATCAATCAAACAGCGGCATCTAAAACCTAACTAGGGGCTAGTTAAGATGCAACACTACACGATGAAATAGTTTGTTTTTTTCTATTTCTATTGCCTTGCTTTCAAAACAGCTGATATATTTTCATTTAAATGATAAACTCAAAATCGTCTCACGATCCACTTGCAAACAGTAAATTTGAGGCAAAGACTTTCAGCAGGAACAAATTCCTTTCAATGCTGTTACTTTGTTTTTTATTTTATTCGTATTCAACCCAGTCGAAAATCAGACGTCATGAATACGAGAAAATTAACTTTTATCAAATGTTTAAATTATTGCTTTCATATAGTTAATAGATCATAACACACACGGGAATATATCAAAGTCCATCCATTATACGAAGAGAAAAAACACAAAGTCGAGAAAATTAGGATGCCTCAAATATATAACATCCATCAATTACTGCTGTTAAAATACGACTCAATTATATTTATTTTTTTTTTATATCTGTCTGTATTTCTGATATGAGGTATAGTAACTGGGCCATGTGGATAAAAGCGCTAGTTGAAATAATTCAGTGATTTGACAAAAAGAGTTGTGAGTTCAATACCTGGCTACAACAGAGGTGAAAAAACTCTTGGAAAGTTGAATTACTAAAGGCAGGTAATTGAAACTGAGATATACAGAAAAGGCATAGCACGTGGAACTAGAACAATCTATCCCAGTGGGCAAAATAAAGGGTTCGATTCGAAATTCTAACGTATATCACCCGAGGAGACCATTAGAAAAGAGCTTATGCTTATACGTATCAATTGCAACAGGAAAATGATGAAACCCAGCCACCAATCTAGTAGTGCGTTTAAATTCATGAAGGTTTCAAAGAGGAGGACTCGAGGTTCCAAAGAAGAGAACGTATCAGAACATTTGCTATGGAATATCGTTCAGTGATTCTGTTAATGCAATGAAAGCATCTTGCCATGTCCTTTATTCAACTATGGCAGTAAAATAAAGATATATTCGGAAATACACGTAGCTAAACACAGATGACAGATCGATTAACAATTTTGTTTAACTTTCACTTATTCACTAATCTTCATGTATCGTCTATTGTTGAATGCTACTTAATCTTTTTCGAGCAGATCAACTGATTAATGAATCAGGGGTTCTGTCCTCAGTCACAATTATCCACTAAACAAATCTCAAATCCTACTTGCATCTTACACACACACACACACACACACACACACATACATACATACACACACACAAATATGAAGATATGAACTTTAGAGAATCTGGGAAGAATTTGCGCTTAAAAAGCACTATTCAGTTTTGCTTGAGCTGCGGTACGTTTCGTGGTCAAGTCGGTGTGAAGAACGTCGGATCTAACAATGGCTCTTTCAGCAAAGTGAGGCACCGGTTCGAATACTGCCGGAATTCATATAATTTTTCTTTAATAAAATTCCTCTAATATTCAGACTGGTAAACAAAAATAAATAAATACACTGGCTAATAAATAAACGGAGCGTCTACTGAAATATGAGCATCCACTATATATATATATATATATATATATATATATTTCATTTTCGTAATCTTCCTCCATGAAAATACACTTAACAATATAGAACGGACACTATACGGAGTAAATTTTTACGAAGAAATTGAAATAACGACATGCCAGATTACGAACATATTGATGCATCTTTGTATGTATGTGTTCGTATATGTATGTGTGTGCTGATATATAGAAGGCGAATGAGAGAGAAAATGAGCCAACGAGAGGAAAAAGACAGTAAGACTTTTTCCCCCGCTGACAGAAGGTACATTTCCTGGCAAACAGCCGACCTGAATTTATACAGATCAAGGCTAGAACCGTGAGAAGGTAAATTTTCTACAAATAGACGCTTGCAAAGCAGATACAAAACATGGTATTAACGTCCCGTTAAAACTGTTTCCTGATTACTCACTCATTCGCTACCTCTTTTTACTTTATTAAACGTCATTTTTTGTCAGTAAACGTTAAAATATTAAAATAAGTTGTAAAATAAACTAAATAATAAACAGACACTTTAGGATTTGCTTTAGGTGTCGCCATATTATCCGTCGTTTCCTTTTATTCTTATATTATAACCCGTAGAGAAGATGTATAAAATTGACCTTGGAATTGAGCTCTCCAAATTACTGAATTATCCGAGTGGGCATGCTTTGAAATGAAAGGGGCGAATGAATTAGAATTCACTTTATTTTATATATATAAATATTTTATTTATGTTTTATTATAATTTTATTTCAAGATTTTATTTATAACTTGGATTTAATGGAAAGAAATATGTTCTATTTCCACTCTCTCTTTCCTGATGAGTGACCGCCTGGGAGAACCAGTTGCTGTAAGCTTGGATGTGCGAGTGGTCTACTGGATAATGGCTCTTGTTAATCAGGGATTCTTTAGTGATTCGTTCTATTCACATTCACTCAGAGTAACCCCTTGCATTCTAGTAGGAGTATCACTTTGCTGGGGGTGAAATGATTCAAAAAAAAAAAAAAAAAAAAAACGCTAACACTGCTCGTAATCTGTTATTAGGGAGGTTAGCCGGACATTTTTTTTTTTTTTTTTGCCCGTATTGTTTGGTCACCCATGACGCTGTTTAACACGATGCCAAGTAACGAATATTCTCGTATGAGTTCTGTGTCAAAAGCATGCAGGGTGCAAAGTCCTCTTTCAGCTGTCTTGTCGTATGATAATCTTGTCAATGGTCTCAAATGTGTTCTTTTTCTTAGAACTGCGATTTTAGTTTTAGGAAAAGCAGAAGCCGAAATCTTTACTGTAAATATAGGGCTGATATATGCGATTGTTACAATATTTGGCCCAAATCCCTGAACGTGAGGAGAATTGTCGAGTAACTTCTCAAGAGGAATACAAAGGTCACGCATCTCGCTCAATGAATATATAGGAGAATGCTTGTTCTCGCATGCGCAGTAATGTCTACTCTGTATGGCGGTTGAATTATATCAAAAGCTCATAACAAGTATTTTCCAGATAATGCTTGTGCATCGAACAAAACAAATGGGCTGGGTTTGACAGCTCTACTTGATTTGAATTGTTTAAAATGCCATCTCTTTGGAGCCAAGCATGACCCTATACAGACATTTTTATCTGTGAATTGTCATGATTTCTTGGGAAGCATGGTGGTTTTCTGTTGCCGGTTCTGAATTCAGAGTTGTCGTTCTCTTAGACTGCTTAACCCCTACACCCACCCCAAGGCAATTCCAATCTACATCGCTGATTCAACTAAATAATTCAAGTACATTTCCTTAAATGGAGTCGACCGTAGTCGGAATCATCGAGTCAATGCGAACGATCTTTTACTTGTCTGCATAGTATGGCCTTCACAATGGCTACATACAGTTCTCTTTCTCCGAGACCGTTTGCCACCAGTTGCCACCTATAACACAGTTCTGAATAGGTACCACACAAGTCAATCCCAATCTACACCCATTTCAACTATAACTAATTTGAGTGTATTTCCTTAAATGCAGTCGACGGTAGTTGGGACCATCGAGTCAATGCTAACGATTCTTTAGCTGCATAGTATGCCCTTAGCCAGGGCTACATACAGTTTTGAATTCAGAGTTTTCTTTTTCATAGAATGTTTGCCTTCCAAAGCTACAGAATACAGTCAGTTCTACTATTTATCCAAAAATGGGAGAATTCAGTTAATAACTAAACAAATCTGGATAGTAAATTGGCATCTGTAACTGTTCTTGAACTGTTTTCCTCTTAAAATAGCAAAATTATATCAACAATAAATAGTGGAACACATATGGCGCTTTCTGCCCCCCATATTCAACAGGCCCTACGTGATAGCCATTGTGACTTATCCACAAAAAACTATCCTATTTAAAATGAATTATAAGAAACAATCAGGAAGTACCGTTATGGAAGAGGATATTGATAAAAATATATGGCAGAACTGTGCTTAAGTTTATTTGGATTAGGATCTCACTGCTACTCAATTTCAGGAGATTAGTTATGGGGAAATAATTTACCAAGTGCACTTAACGCATTATATTTTTCAAATAAAACCGTAAAATGCCAGAAATTAAACAATTTTCATTATATTTGGCTATGGAACAAATTCTGGAAAGTAGTTGATCTCTGTTTTTCCTATGAGCGGTAGTCTGAAATGAATATAAGCAACCTTCGTTTAGAATTCAAACTCAATCACTAATTCCGTTTTATGTCTCTAGCAGTCTGCACTAATACACACATATTTTATGCAAAATGTTAAGTAGAAATAATTAAAAAAAAAACATAAGTAAAAAAGATTAAATAATAAAAAAATATGTTTATAAAACATACGCATATATGCGTCTGTGCACATAAATTTATTTTTTGCATGTTGGCAGATACACTCATTCACACACACATACAACCAACCCCATATATATATATATATATATATATATATATATATATATATATATATATATATATATATGAAGAAAAATATACAGATAAAACAAACAAAAATCTTTATATGCAATAATACGTTGACATTATATTAACATTAAATCAGCATAATTTCAGTTATCTTGTTTTTTCCGTATATTTTTCTTCATACTGTCGGATCTATATCCATATATTTGCTTACAATATATATATATATATATATATGTATATATATATATATATATATATATATATATATATATATATACCGCTGTTGCACAATATGTGGATTGTATGACGGGTTACTACAGGGATTGAAGTGTCACATACGACACAAACATAAAAACTGAATGAGGTTTTTGAATCCTCATACGTCGAAATCGTCAAGAGAGTCTAACATCATATAAATTATCACTGTAAGCGTTATTGTTAGTGGATACACATATATGAGTAGACGCTCCGTTTATTTAGTTATCAAACTGTATATTTCTTTATTTTCGGTTGTGTATTTTCCGAACAATCCTTGTACACCTATACGCCGGAGGGTGAAACTTTTCCTTAATAAGATTTTTCGAATATTCAGACCGGTAGATGTAAATAAATAAATAAATATACTGTTTAATAAATAAACGTAGCGTATGCTCACATATGGGGTTGGCATCGTGAACGAGGATTATGGAAAAAAAACTTTATGTCTGGAGCTGGATCGCCATTGACTGGCAAGATCGGCCTGAAACAGACAGTATTTTCCGTCGTCGGCAGGTGGCAAGAAGCAGTTCCAAGTTTACGGCTTATTCCATTTTCCTCCGCCCGAAATCTGCGGATTCATTCATCGAGTACAGTTGCCTAAAAAATATTTTGGCACAATGAAGCCCTGTTAGCAGCGTCCGTTACATAAATGCGGTAGAACATAACGCAGAAAGAGTCGGTCCTTTTCCATCAACATTTTATTTCATTCATAGTGCGTCTCTATTGCGTACTTCGGAGGCCAATTGATCGAGTATATATATATATATATATATATATATATATATATATATATATATATATATATATATATATATATATATATATATATTATAAAAAGGCCTTTTTTTCTCGATGTAAAAGTATCTCGACAGGTGAGTAACAAAGATGTTACTTTGTTATTCACAAAAATGCATCTTTGTGGTGAGTACTTGTTTGTCCGTATAATTTATAATAAATAACTATTGCTCTACTCTTTGTATTGTGCCCTCTTTTAACTTAATGCTATGAACGTTTGAATTTACATTATATATATATATATATATATGACGTCACAGATTTCGAAATGGACAAAGTCCGATAATTATTTATTTTTTTATACATTCTTTTTATAGATACAAATATTTAAGTAAATGCTCTGATTGTAATAAACAGTATTAAACAACATTTATCGGACTGAATGTCCGAGAAATTTTCACAGGAAATATTCGTCCTCCGACAGGATTCGAACCTGTATCCTATACGGAACCGTCATTTATCTTGACGTTTTGGCCACGAACAAGTGTTCGGTTATCAAGGTCTAATTTACTGTATTTAAACTTCAATCTTCCATGAATCCCTCACGTACATTCATAACTGCTCATGGCGTATCAAATGTAAACAAATGACGTCACACATTATGAAATGGACAAAGTACTACAATTATTTTAAGACATTTTTATGTTTAACATTCTATTTTAGATACATCGAAGTAAATGCTCTGCTTATAATGAACAGTATTCAGGCCGGTAAATGTTGTTTATTATAAACAGAGCATTTAGTTAAATATTTGTATCTATAAAATGTCTTTATATATATATATATATATATATATATATATATATATATATATATATATATATATATATATATATATATATATATATGACCGACCGATTGATTGTTTTGTTTTAACGGAATATAAACTGTGTCGATATTTTTTTTTTAAATATGTCTTGTAAACAATTCTTTGGGGCGTTGGTTCCATCCATCTCCAAATATGGTTTTAGAACGAGGTTATTTAATGCTATATCTTCAAGTAGGCTAATGTTGTCTCTACATTTACCTTCTTGAAAAGGTACTCTAAACTAGTCATGTTATAAAATCGTTGACGTATAGCGGCAAGGTAACTACAATACCATGTTTTACAGTATATACCTCCTGACATGCTATTCATTCAGGAACGTATTAATTGTTTAGGAGAAATGGGTGAGTGGTATAGATGTGTCATATTTTGATTCTTGATAGGACGACTTCTTCCTTCAGAAAAAGTCTTAGACGAGGTTGCCATTCTCTTAGAATATGTTTAATTTTGTAAAGTTTGTCGTTTAGAAGGTTTCAAGTTTTAATAGTTGCTCTGAAGTCTTTATAGGATATTTGAAATTTGAAATGTTCACCTTTAGGGATTGCTTTGCTGCCATCTCAGCTTTTCCATTTCTGCCGATGCAGATATGGTTAGGTACACAACATAAATCTGATCCAGTTTAGTTATTTAACTATTAAGGGGTGGCGTTTTTGTTTCTCACTGATGTAAGCACAGATAGTGTTTCTGAGAAAACTATGAAGTTGTTTAGTTCATTGTCTGTTATGATGTCTGAAGCTAAGTCAATGGTTATAGCTTCAACCCTAAATATAAAAGATTTGTTCGCTAGTATTTTTATTGTTATATGAACATCCGACTTTGTCAATGTTCTTTTCGCCATCCGTGTATATGTGATTATATTAGGTTGGTGCAAAAATAATGACGCAATAATGTCGTTTTTTTTGACGTATTTTTAACGTCAAAAAACGACATTATTACGTCATTATTTTTGCACCAACCTAATAGTTTGGGTGCTCCTGTAAAATATTATCAGTTACTTCTAAATTGTATGGTAGATGAATTGGTGTTAGATTATATATATATATATATATATATATATATATGTGTGTGTGTGTACGCGCGCGTGTGTGTGTGCGTGCGCGTGTGTTAATTGACACAGTTTCTACTTCATTCATACAAACTTCAATAAGAACATTGAATAAGATATGTATTAAATTGTGTCCGATATTATATTATCTCCCTTCATAAAGTCATCTTCAATCAGAGCGATATAAAAGTGTTTCGACGCTTCAGAACATAAAAAGCAATAGGATATTATATTTTGAGGGAGTCATTAATTATTTCATGTAAATACTAGACTAATATTTGTTTTATAATCAAATGTTATATTAAAGTAACTTTTCCAAATTAAATTAAAAAGAGAAAACACGATTGAAATATAAAGAGGCTTACCGGCAGACTTTTT
This sequence comes from Acanthosepion lycidas, assembly GCA_963932145.1. Taxonomy (NCBI): domain Eukaryota; kingdom Metazoa; phylum Mollusca; class Cephalopoda; order Sepiida; family Sepiidae; genus Acanthosepion; species Acanthosepion lycidas. The sequence goes on along the minus strand of OZ010592.1, from coordinate 69,108,969 downwards.
TTTGTGTATATAGTCTGCATATATTTACAGCAAAAAATCTATTGATGCAGCAGGTTATTTCTTTGTTAGATACACCAAAACGACGATGAATGCTTAGCATTTTTTTCCAATGATCTCTGATAGTGGTAGTAGTAAAACTAGAAAAATGTGTTATGAGATATGGCTATAGAAGTTCCCAGTTTGTTCAAAATTACAATCGTTAGAGAAATATAGGTCGAAGAAGGACTAATTTTTTTCTTATTTCATATCTCCAATGCCCTCATTTACTTTTATGTACCATACTCTTTCATGGTTCATCACAATATCTCATCATTTGTAGCACTAAGCAACTTTTGTCCCTTTACTATTCCCCCTCGTGTCTATTCCACCACCCATTTGCAAAAGCTCGTTAGGTATGTTATTTGGTGTTTGCCTTTTATCGGTGAGGAAATTGCCGTTTTGCTTCCTTTTATCTCTTGAGGAAATTCGCCAGCATTCGCTGCCATATAGGGATTTTGATATTACTTAACCTCTCATCTCATTTCTTTCTTTCTAACAAAATTTTCATGTTTCATATTTTGTTTAGTTATTGAACACAAATTTTGATATTCCAATGCTGCTTTGGCACTAATATTTACTGGAAGTATTTTGCATTTTTCTTAAACAATTCCACATATTATATAATCTTATGGAAATTCAAGATTTTAAAATAATAATCTTGAAAATAATCACCATCTGGAAGAAAATGTAAAAGAAACCTTTTCAGACAAACATGAAATGATGCGAATAATATTTATGTTCTCTATGGCGTGAATCGGAGGAAAAGAAGCGATCCATCAAGCAGACTTGATTTCACTTCACCCAAAACAATACTTGCCAAATTCTACTATTAGTAGTATTAGTATCAATAATACTATTACTACTACTACTACTTATAATAATAATAATATTAATGTTTTTTTAGTATCGGTATTAATATACTAGATTTTGCCTCCAACTGTCTTGGTATTCTTTCATTTGCTTAACTGTGTTGTTCCTGGAAGAATTCCGAGGCTTTTTTTTTTTTGTAACTACCTACGACGATCAGCAGTGGAGACAAGAGCAATGAGAGAAATTCAACCTGATCTCGTTTCTTTATTCTTTTTTCTTCTTTTACTTTGCACGGAAAAATGAATACGAATTTATTTATTTATTTGTTGGAGAATGTTTGCTGACGATTAGAATATGCACGTCACTAACCCTATGGCATGAGGGAACGCTAAATAAACATAAGTAGTAGTAAAGGTAGAAGTAGTAAAATAATACTGCTTCTATTAGTACCATTACTACAACTACTACTACTACTACTAATAATAATAATAATAATAATAATAATAAGAAGAAGAAGAAGAAGAAGAAGAAGAAGAAGAAAGCAATGATAAAAAAAACAAGTTGACACAAGAAGAGAGTTAAAGAAAAATAAATTAATGTCGATAAAACAATGGTGAACTGAAACCTTTTATGTGAAGTGTGCTGTCTTAAAGCCTTAGTTAAATATCCTATGAAAGGTGTAAATGGATGAGTTTAAATTTGCCAATATTTGTTCAGAAGCTTCTTGCATTATTAAGGTTTATTTGATTTGCATAATAACTTCAAACAAGGCTATATATATATATATATATATATATATATATATATATATATATATATATATATATATACTTCTGCTTCGAGAAATAAATATACTATGTATAAGCGTGCATATTTATGTATATTTATTTGAAATGTTGGCTTAAAGCCAGTCTCGTTCGTATTTAAGTGAAGATGTATCCACTAACAATGACTTTAATGATCAAAGCTATAAACAAAATACCCCTCAATCTTTGTAAAATCATGGTATACATACATACATACGTACTTACGTACAGGGTGTATCAAAAATACTTTTACAAACTTAGGGAGTGGGTCCCTCAAACGAAAACAAAGACAAAAGATGCCCACAAATACTTTGATTTTGAGTCATTAAGTTTAACGAAAGTTTATAGTAGATGGCACTGTCTTGCCATTTAGACAAGGTTTCATTGGTCATTCCTGTACCTTTGTAACAAGTCTGTCTTCAACGTTTAACGTGTGTAGTAGAGAGTTAACTGAGAAATATTCCGTTTAACCATGGCAGGACATTCATATCGTGAGAAGGCCTGTAGGATTTTTACATCCAGCCGTGCAAATGATAATGGACGCGAGGCTGCACGGCTGTATCAGATTGGGTTTCCTGACCGAAGACAGCCGAGTAATCTAACCTTTGCTGCTGTTTATTATGGCGCTGCTGAGGTAGGATCCGTGGCACCACAAAATATTGATCATGGATCGAGGAAGACCAAGATCCGCTCATACTCCTGACCACGAAGAACATATTCTACAGGTTGTCGATGATGGTCCACGTCAGTGGCCCTATTATGTTGTACATGTGATAGCACAGCATGGAGGGTACTTCAAGATCAGCATCTCTACATTCATCATCTGCAACGTGTGTCATCTAATCATTCACGATGGGAGGACTTTTACCGGTGGTTTATTGCACAAACTGCCGATCCATTGTCTATCACTTCTGTCTTGTTTATGGATGAGGCAACTTTTGGAAGAGATGGAATAACAAATTTAGACTACCAACATTTGTGGGTGGATTGGAATCCCGTGTTACAATGCAGGCTAGACACCAGCACCAATTTATGATTGATGTGTGGGCTGGAATTGCAGGTGACTGGTAGGTCAATATGTTCTCCCAGCACGTCTTACTGGAGTTGTCTACAGGGAATTTATTTTGAACACACTTCCAGACCTGCTAGAGGATAGCTAATATGAATACGCATGTGGATCATGAATGATGGGGCTCCATCACATTTTAGTAACATTGTTTGCGATGCACTGGCTGACATCTACCATGAAAGATGCATAAGTAGGGGAGGACCGGTGTTATGGTCAGCACGTTCCCTCGACCCATTACTTTGGATTTTGTGTGGCTACTGAAAACAATTGGTTTATGCAGCAGATATTGATAATGCAGAAGCGTGTCATGGGTGGATGCGAAGCCATTCAACACCGTGTGAGAGTATATGAAAGGGTCCGTCAGAATCAATGAGCCGAAGGGTACATTTGTGTGTAAAATCAAGCGGGGGGCATTTTAACTATTAGCTATGAATTGCTGTTTGAAGTCCAAAGATATCATTTTGGACATATATATATATATATATATATATATATATATATATATATATATATATATATATATATATATATATATTATACTAATAATAATACTCGGTTGGTAAAAAAAAAATCGGATATCGCAAGTATATCAAAACAAATTGGTATACGGGGAAAAGAAATGGTCAAAAAAGAACTAAAAACATCCAAACAGGGCGAAAAAATCGTCCAGTGCCTTAAGTTTCCAGTCCCCCCCACCCCCAAGCTAAGCTAAAACGTAGAAACGCTAAGTAGCGCAAAGATAAATAAAATACATCCTAAAGTACGGATCTTCAGGGTAAATACCCTGAAGATCCGTTCAGATGTAACCTAGCTATGTAGTTCCTAGGTCTTTAGGATATATATATATATATATATATATATATATATATATATATATATATATAAAATGAAAGACTACAACACAGAGAATTTTAACTTATCTATTTTTATTAATCATGTCGACATATAAATTATCTAACTATCGCGCGGGATCTCCCCCTCACTGGGGAGCCGTTTCCGAGACGAAAGACAACATGTCTTCATCGCTCGACAGGAAATAAACAACTCTAAGAAACCTTTTTCGTATCTTTCCCAGGTTAGGTCAGCCAATCAAAATCGACTTCCCTATTATGGGTTACATCTGACCCCGGCTGTCAACCTTCGGAAGTAGCAGCCAATATATACTTCTACTAAATATAATAGTCTGCGAAACATTTGTATGCATATTCTCTTTTAGTTTTGCATGAACGTACTCCGATGAACTACTAAAGGACGAAACGCATCACACATAAAATTTTTCCACTTATTTACTAATTCTTTATATATATATATATATATATATATATATATATATATATATATATATATATATAGAGAGAGAGAGAGAGAGAGAGAGAGAGAGAGAGGAAGGAGACAGAGAAAAGGAGTAGACAGAGATAGACAGAGCGACGTGCAGACAGGCAGGGATGGAGAGATTCGAAATGAGAGAAAAAAAAACGATAGATAAATAATATAAAATAGGTTAAATTCAAACAAGAATTTGTATCTCATTAGACTTCTCTGACGTGTGAATTACAAGGTGCCCAGTAAAAACGGACAAATTTATTCTTCGAGAAAATATAGGGGCTCTAATTGATCCATCTCAGTGGTCCTTTAAATCCCAGATTTGAATATTATTGATTACTGTATCTGGAGTACACTCCTAACCATATTGCAAAACTGTCCTAGTGACATCATTGATATTGATTCATTGAAGTAGAACTTAATTGAAGCTTGGAATGAAATTCCTATTGACAATATGCGCAAAGCTACTACCTCCTTGTTATCACGCTTACAACTTTGTGCGTTGAACATTCAGGCAGAAATTTCGAACACTTTCAATGAGTGTTCAGTTTCTGTGTGTATCATGATAGCTAAATAAATTTCTTTCTGAATTTTTACTGAGTACCCTATAGTTACAAAGAAGGTTATATGTTCCGATTTCATGCTGTTCGTTTCTGTATTATGTGATCAAATTGAAGCAATTATGCTTACATAACCTATACTTTGGCAGTAAGTTTTCATTTAAGCAGGTTTTATTGAAGACTACATAAAGTATTTTCGAAATCTTTTTCTCCTGTCTTCAAATAAGACGTTTGGTTCCAGTATGTGTACAACCTGCTTTTTTGTAAAGTGTTTGAGAACTGTAATCCATTACTGATCAGTTCAAAGTACATGAATTGAGATATTCTTATTTTACCAGACGTGCCTCTTCAGCGCATGGGCAATTATACCTCGTTGCAACATCCTAAGCATTCGTATCTCTAAGCTATGTTTGCTCCTTTACTACTTCTCCCAGTCGTTGTTCTGTCATCCATTTATACAGGCTCTTTAGGGTAAGTTACTTGTTATTTCCCTCTGCACATCTTGTCGTTATTAAGCTCCGCGGGTGTCAAATTTTCCAAGCCGACTTTCATCATTATGCGTCCCAAAAATGTCAATTCCTCTTTCTGATTCTAAGTATAAATACCCTCTTTATTCCCATCTGACTGAAAACGCACTCATTGCTCATGTGTTCCTTGCAATGCACTCTTAACATCCTTTTTTTTTAGAATTATATGACTGTCAGATCAAACCTTATCTTCATTTCCATCTATTCCTAGTCATGCTGCAGCATTGATATCACATAGCATTTTATCACTCTTTCCTTTGTCTCTAATTAAACTTACCTGTTACACAATACTTCGTTTAGTTTTTGGATGGTATCTTTTTCAATCTTGTATTTAAGCCTTTTCAGTACTTGCTTTATTCTAGTATCACCAAAATCCTATGTTGGAATGGTTTAGAAATAATAAAAAAGATTGATATTCTTTCTTTATTTCTAGAATTTTATGAATTTCATTCATGTTTTTACCGTGTTAATGACGTAATTTGGGAAACACTTAGAACATATGTAAAACTGTTTACAATATTATCTCTGCTGGATTAACATGGTGCCTAAAACACTTGAAGATATTTTTAAGTATCTGAATATTTATAGCTTTTATTGTTTTCATAATGAATAACATTCCTTTCTCTCCAAAGTTTTATATACAGCAACGTCTTTTATTGTTGTTTCTCCTTCCCTCCGTGTTCCATCGCCGAGAAGTAAGTTCCACTCAAACAGCTTCTTCCACTGCCCTATGGAACAAACTCCGAAGAGCATGTTTACACGATCTTATCTGTTCAAATCTAGAGATAACAGTTATCTTGCCCTGCTATCCATAAAAACTAAAACTTAACGTAACTCTCTACCTAGTGTGGCATCGAGGCCTTGTACAGGTAAAAGGACAAAACATCAGAATTAATGAAACTAATTAAAATGAACTCGCAATGAGCGATGAAAATAGCGAAACAAACAAAGCATGATACACTTGGGGTGACTTAGCCAAAATAATACGATACTAAATACAAACAATGATAACTATAACAATACGACGCTGTGCGACAAAAGTGATGCCGAAAGACATGTCCAGACTTTAACGTGATAACGTTTTCTCAACAAACCGCTTATACAGTGGGGTTGAATAAGTGATCGTACAGCAAACAAATGCTTGTTATTCTCACTTATAGCGAATGAAAACCTCGAATAACAATGTTATATATGTATTTTGGGACATAGAATCAGAATCTGCAATTTAAAATTAGAAATTCATCGATAAGAGATAGTTATGCAAATATTTATATGTCGAATAGTGGAAAAAGTGTTCGTACAGTATCAATTTTTGCATTATAATACAATAGAGTTTGGTTGTACTTCAAAGTAGAAGATTCTGAACTGTTTGAGAATATTCTCAGTAACTCTACTGCAACATTCGGTTCAAAATTGGATCATTCTGCAGTCACTGTTCACTGATAACGATTCTAATAATCGCTAGACGTAACGAAATGACTTGTGCTCAAAAGGAGTTAATTATTAAGCTATGAGACAATGGAAAAAATTATAGAAACATCTCCAGTGACACGAACATACCTTTTTCAACAATTGGTTCATTTATTTCAAGATTTAAAAGACGTAATACTGTTGAGAACAAAGTTAGACCCGATTCTCCCAGGAAGATCTCTGCCAGATTACGAAGAAAGTTGATGCAACAGGTCCAAAATAACCTAATGGCCATCAGACAAGACCATCAGAATGATCTGAGTTTGTCAGGAGTTAGCAAACGATTAGTAATGAACTACGCAGAGACGGTATAAAGTCGCGCTCCCCAAGAAAGACACCACTCCTTCTGAAACGGCATAGAGATGACAGGTTAAAATTTGCGACAGAGTATAAAGATAAGAAAACTTCTTATTGGGAACGAGGTCTTTGGACAGATGAGAGTAAAATTTAGTTGTTCGGTCGCAATTCCCTGAATCATGTATGGAGAAAAGACGGAGAAGCATACGCACCCAAGAACACCATACCAACTGTCAAATTTGGTGGTGGTGGTATCATGGTTTGGAGCTGCTTTTCGATACGAAGTGTTGGCAAACTAGCAATTATATATGGTAGAATGAATGCAGAAAAATATCATCAAATCCTAAGTGAAAATTTATCGCTTTCTGTAGAGAATCTTAGGCTACCTTCTTATTGGATCTTCCAGCAGAACAATGATCCCAAGCATACTGCTAAGAGTACGAAGAATTGGCTTGCTAATAACAACGTTAACATCTTACAATAGCTGTGTCAGTCGCCGGATTTGAATTCAATAGAGAATTTATGGCGGGTTTTGAAAAATAAGATCCGTGATAGAGGTCCAAAAAACACCAAAAACCTGAAGACAATTACTCAGGAAGAACGGGACAAAATGCCTACTAAAGTATGCGAATCGATAATTAAAGACATCAGGAAGAGATTGGTTGCTGTTAAACTTAAGAAAGGCTTTGCTACAAAATATTAAATGGAGAAAACATGTTTTTGTTCTGCGGTACGATCATTTTTTAAACCCCTAAATATTTAATATTGCTATATTTTCTTAATGATGGAATATTATTTAGTTTTATATGCATACACTTTTAGTATGGAATCTGATACAGTAGATATTATCTAGTTTTGTTCCTTTAATATGTTACAAATAAAAATATATAATATTTTTATATGTACGATCAGTTATTCGACTCCACTGTATATCCGACAAGCCCGAAGAAGAGACGAAGAGGAGACAAGCCCGAAGAAGAGACGAAGAGGAGACAAGCTCGAAGAAGAGACGAAGAGGAGACAAGCCGGAAGAAGAGACGAAGAGGAGACAAGCTCGAAGAAGAGACGAAGAGGAGACAAGCCGGAAGAAGAGACGAAGAGGGCATAAGCTCGAAGAAGAGACGAAGAGGAGACAAGCTCGAAGAAGAGACGAAGAGGAGACAAGCTCGAAGAAGAGACGAAGAGGACATAAGCTCGAAGAAGAGACGAAGAGGAGACAAGCCGGAAGAAGAGACGAAGAGGGCATAAGCTCGAAGAAGAGACGAAGAGGAGACAAGCTCGAAGAAGAGACGAAGAGGAGACAAGCCGGAAGAAGAGGCGAAGATGAGGCAAGCTCGAAGAAGAGACGAAGAGGAGACAAGCCCGAAGAAGAGACGAAGAGGAGACAGGCTCAAAGAAAATAAGAAGCTCGAAGAGATGTAAAAGGGACAGTTAAGAGACAAGCCCGAGAAAAGAAGAAAAGACAAACTTGAAGAAGAGATAAGCTCAAAGAAGAGACAAGCTCGAATAGACGAGAAAGAGACAAGCTCCAAGAAGTGAGGAAAAATTCGAAGCTTCATTTTGCCTGGGACTACGTTTGAGCTGGATTTTTGGAAAGGATATACATCTTTGAAGGATGATCCCAATCATGTTCTTCTGACTTTAAATAACAGTATGAATTACGTCGACCCAGAAACATCAATTCACACGCAAACAATCGAAAGTACCTGGAGGAACGCCAAAATGAAGAATAATTCCATGTTCGGGACTCATCGCAACATGATAGACTCATATTTGTCGATTTGGAGACGTAGGGAAATAATAACAATGAATGCATTTTTGAACAAATTTTAAAGGACATTTCTGAATTTTCGTATGCATTTTAGTAAATATAAATTCTTTTCATTTTCTCATTAACAGAAAATATCTGAAAACTGTATTTCCTTATATTTGAATGCCGTAATAATAATAACAGAAAAACAAGCGGAAGGTCTTATATCTGACAAATATATAAAAGGAGATAATATTTCTCAGCTTAATGTCTTTGTTTTGCTCAAAGATAATTACATTGTTATACGAAAAGATAACAACCTTCTGACACTCATTTCCCCCAGCGCATATCTGACACGCTTCAATTGTTAACAAAGGTATACAATAATAATTTATATATGATCCGCTAAATTACAGTAAATGATATCTGCAATGTTCTGCGAAATACATAGTAAAACATTTTGTAGGCTAATTTAGGTTATTTCGTGACAGACTTGACATTGAACGGTCATACATTTTGCGTTCATTTTTAATACATATAACATATTTCTCCTCTATAGAAAAATATCAGCGAAAAATGGAGTGTCGTTCTTGGTCAGTAAACGTTGCAAATACTGCGCTCAATTAACTGATGAATATTCACGGGGTGCCGAAATTCACCCCTTAAATCTATTTTCAATGTGCATGAATTATTCACATATAGTTAAAACATCATTGAAATACTTCTCTGTGTATGGCAATGAATGATGCACAATCACCTCACAGATGAAGGGAAAATTTGAGGCAACAGATATGTGGTTCTACAGAAGGATGCTGAGAATACCATGTATGGAGCATGTAAACAGTGAGGCAAATTTAACAAAAATTGAAAAAAAAGATCACTTATAATTATAATCAGAAAGAGACAGATGAAATTTCTAGAAAGGTGGCATGGAAAATTGGAAATTGACAAGGCATGCTGATAGCAAGAGAAACAGAGTGAAACAGCGAGAAACCTACCTAGAGAGAGTGTGTAAATGGATGGCAGAACAGGGGCTGAGAGGGAAAGAAAACTGACAAACATTGTTAGAAGTACAAACGATAGGTGGTTGAGGAGGTTCACGATCACACACATCTTTAATTGATATGGCACAGGAAGGAAGATATTTGAACTTAATGTGATTTTTGATAGATTTCTATTGCTTTAAAAAAATGTGCTTTAATATATTCTTCCAAAAGATATTTATACAAATTTGATCCTCTTCCAGATAGAGTCTTATAAGAAAAAAATCATCAACATTTTAAACTGGCTGTAGTGTCGCTAGAATGTATAGATATTCAATGTACTTAATGAAGTTCATGAATGAAATCCGTTAAGAGAAACTAATCCACATAAACACCTTTGCCTTCCATAAAATTAAATAGACCCATATACTATTAATAGCGACCAAACTTGTATATCAAACGCTTTTATCCATTTTTCTACCCAAAAGTGCCAATGTTTAATATGCTCGTGTTTAATATGGGGTTCTATACACGAAATTACTAAATTATTACGAAATATCTGTTCTCCTGGCAGCGAATGCTAGGCAATCTCATCAAAGACGAAGAAGAGACAGAAATGTGGTTTAACAGCAGGATGCTAAGGATACAACGAACTGAATACGTTAGAAAATGAAAACAAAAAAGAAATTTATACTTAACATTAGGAAGAAGCAGTTGAAATTTATGGAGATTATAATGAGGAAAGCTGCTTGGAAAATCTAATATTCACAGGACTGATTGAAAACAATAGAGACAGAAGAAAAATACACATGGACTACTTAGTGAGTTTGAGTAAATGGATAAGGGAACAGTGTCTAGGAGAAATAATAAAAAGACACAAATTATTAAGAGATACAGAGGACAGGAAGTAGTGGAGATCCATAATCGTCTACACTCTGAGGGGACACGGCACATAAAGAAGATTTGCGAAAGTATGAGTAAAGACAAGAATTGATTAATTCCCCATGGACTTTGCTACAAAGGTCTCTGTATGCATCCGAGGATTCTGCCACATATTAAAATGGAGTTCTGCTAGTGTCGGGTGTGAATTTTAAGGGATCAGTTACATCTTCATCAATTTATGCTATCTTATTTGAATATAATTTAAGGCTTACGTTAGCGTAATATGACTGGAAATGAAATATGTATTTTTATTTATGTTTCTACTTTCGAGGGAAAATGTTACACAAATCAGGTTTTTCTCTACATACACTAATACAAGAACATGTATGCAGAGAAAAAAAAACTTGTCCAATCAGGTCAACCTATATCCAAATACTCAATGTCATGTCGATGTGCCCAGTGTAGAAAATCAACAGTCCCGAAATATCGAAAATAGAGCAAATTTTATGTAAAATCAGTTTAAAATTTTAATATTATTAATAATTATTTAATTTACAACTTAATATTTATTTTGCATTTATTTCGTTCGAGATTTACAGACCTTAAATAATATATTTTACTTTTCGGAAAACTTAGCATATATTCAGATTGTTATATATTTTCGAGAAAATTATGAGAATGTAGAAAAAGTTTTCGTATGAAGCTTTTCGTCCATTAGGACTAAAGTGACGTTTACGTCGATGCGACTACACATATCCACAAGAGAGAAGAGACGCCGAGAATTTTAAATTTTAAATAGAATTTTATTCTAATATGTGTTTTGGATCTAGCCGATTGCATTTAATTTCTTTTTCTTTTTGTTAATGTTTCCATCACCTTATTAAATTTACCATACTGTGATAATAGAAGATCTGTCAAGAAAGGTGAAATGTTGTAAGAACCTAGACGTAAATATAATTTCGTCTTCACAAATTGCTTTCTCTTTTAATTAAAGCAGCATTTTTAAATCGAAATCAAACTCATTACAGTGAGCAACTAATATATTTAATGTGTTGTTTTGTAAAAGATCCCTTTTGTGTTCATATAATCTTTTATTCAAATTCCTTGAGGCTTCTCTTATGTATTCCTTGTGGTAATTATCTCAAGCGATAGTAAATTCCTCCTTCAAATTTTAGGTTATAATTTTGTGTTGTATTAATTAAATCCTTTATTTTTTTTAGAAGTAGATTTAAAGTAATTATATCGTATGTTCAACTAATATTAAAAAATAATTTGAAATTCTCATATTTTTCCAATGTATCATAATTTCTCTAAAATTGTTCTTGATATATAAAAATTTATATATCGTTTGCCCATTGTTATATTTTATGATGTCATATATTATATCTGATGAGGAATTAAACGTCCGGGCGCATATTGATAAATTTCAAAGTAAATTCACATTAGTTTAATTAAGTCTGTGTGAAATCTGCATGTAATCATATTTTGAATATTGTTTAAATGAGTATTGATATAAAAAACTGTAATCCTGCTCAGTTATTAAATATTCACTTCCAGTAAAAATATTTTAATGCATTTTTTCCATTTTTAAAAATTTTTTTAATCCTTTCATCCAAAGCAATGCGGGAATGCCACTAGTAGTTAGGAGGTTACAAAGAATGAAAGTGAGAGAAAAAACTGAGAATAGTGAGGATTGAAGATAGAACAACAGATGAACGGGTTCGACAAGATAGAAGATGGCTATTGACGTTGCATTTAAATTTTTGAAGATAGTAATTACCAGGGAAGTAAGTAAACGGAAATACCAATCTAGTAGCACGCTTACATTTATGTAGTCGAGCACCAAGAAAAAAAAAGCTCGTCAGAGCAGTTGCTATGAAAACATTTGTAGAAAAGACATAATAAATCCACGCCACAACGGCGAGAAAGTCAAGTTGCTAGGCTAGGATCGATTATATTACAGATCCTTCTTTGGATTTTGTCAAGAATCTCGAGATGTATATCAGGAGCACCAGAAAAGATATGCACGGGCGAATGGTACATTTCTAAATGCGCAAGATGGACTCTGACGAGAAAAAATTTCTGGAACGATACAGTGAACCAACTTTCATTTTATATCTCGTGAATATAATTAGTGTAGTCGTCGTCGTCGGCATCCGTCCGTCTCGAGAGACAATGGAGTAGCGCGGTGCGCTACGAGCCTGGGCGGAATATATGGAGAACTAGGGCTGCCCAGACGTCTAGTTCCCCCTCGCGGCCTTGCTAGCAGAGTCCAAAGGAGTGGATAAACCAATACAGTTTGGTACCAGCGCGGCTGCAGGAGTTGCCGGAAGATAGCACAAAGTACTATCCATCCGCCTTCGGGGCTCCACTCCGGGTTTGAATTCAGAGTTTTCCTTCTCCTAGACCAGTTGCCATCCAAGGCTATAGAACCCAGTCTGTCCTGCTATTTACCCATAGCTGGAGGGAGAAGAAGAGGATTCACACCTTTCCCAAGGGTATTAGCACGTAAATGAATGTAATGGATTCGACTAGAATTCGAACTCGGCTCTCCGATTCCGCTATCCATTACTCCACAGTGCCTCCTCATAACTAGTGTATTTATTCTGTATTGAAAGGCGTTTCTTTTTATCTCTATAACAGTATCTATCTTCTCGACAATGAATTGTTTTAGTGTATTTATATAGTATCAATATGACGGACAGAATTATGTAACATATGTACATCTTCTTAGTATTGAATAAATTTATGTCTATGTATATATATACATCGTGTGAGTGTGTGAGCGCGCATGCGTGTGAAGAGGCTTTAGTGCCAGTTTTCAAGGCAACAGTATCAGGTGAAGCTTGTACTGAAGAGTCACAGATTTTTGCTAATTTGGCGGTTGCGACTGATGTTCTCATTACAAAAGGCAAAAGGCAAAACAAGTCAAGTAAAAGAATGAAAAATGTAGTAAGATGAGTGTTGAGAGAAACCTAAATATAAATAGGAAAACGACAGGTTTGTTGAGAGACAACAAAGAAATAGAATTCAAAAACAAACATTTAAAAGCAAAATACTAAGTCCGGTATTGTATAAGTGTTCAATATAAGTAAGATGTGTAGGGCCGCATGTCAATAGCCATGTAGTAAGATGAGTGAGATAGGACTGCTTCTGTAAGGGAAATGAGGGAATATCGCGTAAAAGAAAGAAGATACCATATAAACGCCTTTGATCGCAGAATGATCTGTTTCAAAAGAATTTTTTCCAGATATGAAAATATTTGCTGCATAAAACATTGACATTCTTTCGAGGTTTTAAGTCTAAAAACAGAGCAGTAGCAAAGCACAGCGTATGGGTAATGAGTAATAAGATAGATAGATAGATAGATAGATAGATAGATAGAAGATATGATCGCACGGAGATAGATAGATAGATAGATAGATAGATAGATAGATAGATAGATAGATAGATAGATATGATCGCACGGAGATAGATAGATAGATAGATAGATAGATAGATAGATAGATAGATAGATAGATAGATAGATAATGATCGCAGGGAGATAGATAGATAGATAGATAGATAGATAGATAGATAGATAGATATGATCGCACGGATATATATATATATATATATATATATATATATATATATAGATAGATAGATAGATAGATAGATAGATAGATAGATAGATAGATAGATAGATAGATAGATAGGGATTAGAGTAGGTTAGTGTGTCAGCCAATTCGAGATGGGTTTTTTTTTTTTACATTTTTCCCTATGCTCACCGATTCAAATTCCGTTCTGAAATAACTTTACATATCTACGTATAGTGTAATCTCAGCAACTGTGTGCAGACTCAAAACTAATTGCATATTTAATATGTAACAATAATATTCTGAAATAATAGCGTTCATATTCTTTGAGGCTGACTGTGCACATGCTTGGAATCATTTTACTCACCCCACGTATTTTGGGTTTTCAAAGAGACTAAGTCTTGTCAAAATTATAATGATATGAAATACGTGTATGGAGCAGGGTTTGCGCTTAAACATCGTGTTGATGCAACAGAACCCCTGCTGTCAGGTATAGACTTTTCCGATTGCCCGTTTCTAATGTTTGCCTGTTATTGCCTTCTGAAAAGTAGACATTTTATCCTCTTTTCAAATGTGCGACGTCTTAAAACTGCATGTGGTTCGTCATGCATTTTATCTTCTAAAACTTCATCCTTTCAAAAGGGATAATATGTCTTGCATTTAAATACAGTGAAAGTCCACCGTGAATAATTCCTCTTTCATCCTTAGTTTCCTTGATCTGAAAATTAACACAATCGTAGTCCTTGTAGATGTAAATATCTTTGACTAAATTCGCTGATGCGCCCACTTCAACACAGATATGATATCTAGTGTAGTTCTATGGTACAGCTTATCAGTTACTAGTATGTTTCCCCACTTACACATAAATAGTTGACTGTCTTTTATACCTCATTAAAAAGAAAATTTATTGCTCTCAAAAGTGTGTCAAATAAAAACTATCGCTTATCCTGTTTTAACTTTGAAGAACATAGTCGCAAATCTGTTAATACCAACGCTGACCCCTGTAAGAAAAAAAAAAAAAAATGGAACGCAATATACGAAGAATTAGATTTCCTCTATAGACTAAAATAATTTCAAGTTGAAAACTGATGGTATACCAAGCTTGCAACGAAATTAAACAGAAATCCTGAACGTAAGCACAAGAAATCTATTGTTAACCTAAGATGACTTTGAACTTGTGAACGTAAAACTAAATAAAAATTACAAATCCACGTATGCTACCTTCAAAATATAAAAAAGACTAAGTTTATGTAAAAGGGAAAATGTCATTTAATTTTTAAATATCGTATTTTTCTAGTATCAAAAGTTGCAATTAATATTGGAAAAGCTGACAGTAAAATCTGAATTCAGTTATAATTCATTTTAAATATTGTATATGTTTTTGTTTTATATAAGATTTTGAATGAATTTCTGTAATTAATTTTTATCTGCATATATTGTGTGTAAAAATAAAACGTAACAAAAGATGCGAAAAGTGTAAGTTAAACTTTTCAAATATCGTATTATTTTTATATAACAAGTGATGCAAAAAAAAACGTGTTCGTGATGAAGAAAAGTAGATTACTCATTTAGTTAACGCACTTTCTATGTAAATCAATCTTCATTTAACTCCCTCACTAACTCAGTCAATCACACAATCACACTTTGAACCACTATTTCTTTAGCACAATAATTCACTAAAACTCTTTCTAGATTTTACTCAAAGTCAAAACATTAGAGCATCATTTCTGAGATACAGTTTTAATATTTATTCAAAAAATTGACATAAAATCAAATCTCAGCGATTTCAGAAGACCAAATGCCTAGTTGAAAATCATAATCTTTCGTAAATCACCGCTATTCATGCGACATCGGCACAGAACAAACACCAATCTTCTTCTTCTTCTTCCTCTTCTCTTATGTGACATGTCCCTTCAGGATATAGGTGATCATGACCCTCCACATTTTCCTATTCATTGTAGCTCTTAATAAATTGTGTCGTTTTGTTATTTCTCCCAAAACTTGTTCTACCATCCATGTTCATGCTTATGCCCACCAAGTATGTTACGCGCAGCTTTCCTCTGTCCCTATTTCCCTCAATCTGTCCTGTGAGTATCAGATTTTCCAAGCACTCCTTCCTCATTAGGTGTCCCATAAATTTCAACTGACTCTTCCTGATGTTAATTATAAGTTTCCTTTTTGTTTCCATTCTCTCCAAAATCCTCGTTGTTGCTCACATGTTCGTCCCATGGTATCCTCAGCATCTTTTTGTTTTGTTGCCTCATGTATCTTCTTCATCTTTGGGGAGATTATCCAGCATTTGTTGCCATACTGGAGCACAGATATGACGTAACAATTCAGTACTCTTTTCTTGGTTTCCAATGAAATTTTTCTGTCTCTTAATACTCTGATTAGCTTTTCCAAATTCCGATGGAATTTTGTTTTTACGATTAATTTTGTCTAGAATAAAATTAGTTGGGAAGAGGAAAAAAATCACATCCAGGAAATTGCTTCTGTCGCATCATTCATAAAACAACATCATAATGATGAGTAAACAAAAATAATAACGCTAATCGTTTCAGATAGATCTGTCTTTCAGGAAAATGAAATTCATGCCGAGTATGTAGCTTTAAATTTTCCTACCCAAAGGACGTACTAGGAGGCATTGAATAAAGGCATGTGAAATGGACTTATCTCAATCACCACAGTGTTTGAATTCTGGCGAAAAAGCCTGTCCTGCCGCTAAGAGAAATTTGACACTCAAGGAAACACCAACCAGATGAGTGGTACTTTATAAATGAGGCATTTTACTCTGGACACCCAAAGCCATAAAAATCATGTTCCTATATCATCACGCCTTAACTATAAATACTTATCAGTTCAAGAAAGCTAACCCATTCTTCGCTATGACTACATCAACACTATCTACCAATTGAACATTTCCTTCTACTCTAGCTTCACATCCCACCATTTTGATTGAGTCGACGACTAAAAACAGTAATATGCGATCTAATAACAGACTCAAGGTATACTTCATCAATTATTCCCAAGAACAGCCTCCCTCAATCACCGTTTTGGTGACAGATGTTTCTGGATACCTTTCTTATCGAAGACAGTTTTATTGAATTTCAAGTCCACCTTACGCATATCTAAGTTTACACTAACCCGGACAAAACTAAAGTATGCTATTAGTTTGGGGCAAAAATAATGACGTAATAATGTCGTTTTTTGACGTATTTTTTAACGTCAAAAAACAACATTATTACGTCACTATTTTTGCACCAACCTAATATAACATGAACATCTTAATATTAGCTTGTTGCAAAAATAATGTCGGTTTTTGACGTTAAAAATACGTCAAAAACCGACATTTTTTTTGCACCAACCTAATAGCTCCTCCCCCTCGACGTTCCATTCGGTCGATGTAGCTCGAACGATACAACAAACTCGAATGTTCGATCCTCACTTTCGGCCTTGTGCCACATCTAAGCTACGCTTGGAAAATTACTACAACAAACTCGAATTGCGCTTATTCTTCCAAGTCTCTGCTCGTTTCTCAAGTTATCGAAAATGTTAAATCAGTTCATAAACACTCAAAATGATTTCACATCGAACTTTATAATGTCCAAACTATCATCCCCGCGCAATAAAGTATGTTATGTTGATCACCTACAAGAGATACTGCCGATAGAATGTCATAAAATGATCGATTTGCCGAAAGAAGTATCTCTGTTCCATACTGCCTTTGTGTACATAATCTTCAATAAGGAGAATCCTTTATGGTAATATTAAGAACAAAAGGTCTGCTCGCCGGTTGTAAAGATAAGGGAACACGTCACCGTAAAAGAACGGCGTACCAACCAAGAAAAATCACTAGAACGCTTATAAGAATAACCTAAAAAAAAATGAGAAATCGCTTTAATAGGATGCTGTATGTCTTCAATACAACAGATATCCATCCTGGGATGTCAAAGATTATAAGATTTGTTCTCAGTCATTCAAATTCGCTTACCATTTTTTTTTTAATTCTCTGAATTGAACATGCCAGAATGTAGGGTACCGACAGCCTGCCTCAATAAATCTAGGAAGAAAATCCTGTTGTTAGACGCGAAGGGTAATTTTCAAGACCCGAAGGGAAGGTATGAATAAAGAGAGGGACACTCCGTGAAAATAACTACTTAGGATTTTTGTCTATTCAAGTACAGATTCGTTCGTGGAGACCACATGTCCAACGCCTTATTTACCTCCTCGACAACGCCCCAAATCTACCGCGAACCGAATAGTTCTTATTCACCACTCTCCCAGGTAGCTCTTGTGATCTATCAGTCGAGAAACACAGCCACATGTCGATGTCTCCTCTTAGCTTAAATAGCGATATTTACCGCTTTGCACGGCCTCTTTAGTAACTTACAGCACCTGGTGTTATCTAGCGGTCACCCACTAACCAGGCACAATGTTGATTAACTTCGTCGATCGGACGAGAATTTTTCAACGTTATATGGCCGTAATCCGTTCTTATTCCAGTTAATATTCTTCTTAAAGTTACTGAGATCGACAACATCTTTTTTATTTCCTTCCTTAAAGTTCCAAAAATCTGTATGGTCTCTCTCCATATTCTACTATTATGAGGAGCTTTCTATTCCTAGTTCAGGATGACGTGGCAGATATCTTCTCCAAAATTGTAGGAGGCACGACTCATTCTTTCATCCTTTTCCCTTTTTCTAACAAAAGTCCTTAGTTGTAGTAATTCTGGAGATGTAGATGGAAAGATGATTCTTTCTTTTATCCGACTGCAAAAATCTGTGTCGGTGAGAATCAATGGGAGGATGGAAGAGAAAGAAATTAGAAGTAGGAAGGAGAGTTATCATTTAGGCAAAACGAGGAATCTTTTGAAATGGCTTCTTTTCGAGAGAGTAGGATTAAGTGACATTATAATTAGTATTGAGGTCAAGATGATGAGGATTTGTTTTTGTCCTGTTTAGATTCAAAAGCTTTTTTTAAAATAAAAAACTCTTTGAATTGTTTGTATTTCATCTATCTAGGGCAGTATGTTTTGTTTCATCATAAAACTAGACTTGATCTTTCCATATGACTGCTTAGATCCTCCTCCTTGGGAACTTCAGTCTTTGGATCTTCTTTCTATCCATGTCTAGCCCTGTATCAAGCAAGTTGTTTTTTTTTTTTGTTTTGTTTTTTTATGGCGGTCATTATAACTGGCGGCTTTCACACCTTTATACTTCATTAATGTGGAACTGATATGATGGTTTCACTTTAAAACCAACTTTTCGCGCACGTATGTTATGAATAAACATCTACATCTTCTTCAGATTGGAGATAATCAACCGCTAGATCCCCGAAAACAAGATATGAATCTCAAAACTCTTTCTTTGTCATAGGTTGACCCTTGTATTCAGTACGTATAATGTGATATTTTCTTAATAGGTCATTACGTATCAGGGGCAGATAATCTTCGCCTGTCGGTTTCAAAATGTTTTACGTCTTTAATAAGGTGTTAGCTAGCTCAACAAATTCCGTTCCATTGGTGTGATTTTCAGTGAGATCTCTCGACCGAGTTTACATTTTGATAATTTCGTACATGGCCCCGTGAGGAGACGTTTTATTTTGATCGTTTTCTATAAGATTCTGTCATTTTGATCATTCCTAAAACTACCATGCTGTTTAATTGTGAGCATTTTCTTTCAAGCTGATCTGTCTTTCCGGCAAAACCCAATTACAGATTTCAAATATATTTACTTGGTTTTATTTTATATATAAATTTTTCAAGGGAAAACTTTTATAAGGTAAAAAGATATTGGGTTAACATTGCGTTAACACTTTTCCTAATCAAGATGCCGATCTAGGTCAAACATAGCCTGTCTGAAACTTTCACCGGTCTATCTATCACAGTGTAGAAACTCTCAATGCTAGACTAGATACCCCTCATAGGGAAACATGGTTTTATAAATCGTCATGGCCACGTAATCAGCAAATACATAAAAATACTTATTTGTAATCTGATTTCCAAAGCTGGTTTGTTATTTCTGTAGATTTCCTGTTGATTTCAACATTAACCGTTCACCAGCTTATATTTGGATTTCATCGCTGTTATATTATTTCCGTTTTGATGAGTTCTAAAATTTTGACTTTCACGGCATCAGATTTTACATTTAGCTAGAGATAGTAGTTTGTTTTTCATTTCCTGTATTGCTTTTTGGGATACGCGTGTTTATCCCTAAACCTTTTCTCATAAAATGGTTGATTCTGAATTAAGTTTTAAATTTAACTTTGTCACTTTAAGATATTATTTGCGCTAATATCTGGTGAGTAACATATGTTATGTAATGAATTAACTATATTTCTAAATACTGTAATATTTCATTCACATAACATTGTAATATAACAAATAAGTTTTTTTTTTCTTTTACCTTCCATGACAACTTCCATTACGCCTACTCTGGCTAACGTTTTCAACTGAAATGAAATGGGTCGCATGGTTTTCGTCAGAATTTATCTCACATACTTAAAAAAATGACCTATAATCTGTTGTTAAATATGCAAGGAAAGAGATGTTAATTTTAACGCCTCAAAACAAAACTGCTCTCTTTTAATCATCTGAGAGAACCCTTTTAACCTTCCATCATTACGGCTGATGCTAACCTCCAGGAGAGTGAGTCATTGCACCATTTCATATTAACGTTTTCAGCTGACATGAAGTGGAAATAATATGTTGAATCAGTTTCTAGGTCTGCAGCTAAGAAAGGTGGTTCACTATTTCGTGATAGATAATTTTTATCACCAGAATTTGTCTTACATATGTATAAGTTTACCATTTGTCCTTGCTTTGAATATTGGTGCCACGTATACTCTGGTGTTCCTGCAACATATTTAGAGATTCTTGTAGATTCTAAAGAAGAATTGATAATGTTACTGGTTCTGACCAAACATCTCGCTTTCAGCCATTTTCCTACCACTGTAATGTAGCTTTTCTATAAATCTTTCATGGTAATTGTTCTGATGAGCTTTCTTGTATGGTATCTAGACGTCATGAATTTAAACTCAGTACTAGAATGGTGGCAAGGTCTTAACATTTGAACGTTGAAATGGCTACAGCTAACCGTAAGTTCTATGCTAACAGTTTCTTCTCTTACACTTCTCGCTTGTGGAATTCTCTTCCGGTATTTTGTTTCCTAGGAAAATTTGATCTTCACCAAATTAAATGCAATGTCAATCGTTATCTTCTATCTTCTTAATTTCTGTTTTTTTGTTTTGTTTTTTTTTTGTTTTTTTGCTGTTATTTCTCCTTAATAATGTTTTCTTCTCTCATATTATCTAACCACTTGCATCTTAGTGACTTTATTACCTTGATTGGGTGAAATGATTAAAAAAAAGATAATAGCTCGAATATTAGGTTATATAATACAAATGATTTCTCATCTGATAACTTCTGGTATGAATAATAATATTAAAGAATAATTTTCAGTATTTAAATAATATATCAGAAAAATAATTAGTATGCATGATAAAAATAATTTTACCGTGGAAATATGTCCGGATCGATATAAAAGTATTGTCATTGGTTATTTCTGTGCTAGTTACATAAAAACGTGATAATATGATATTCATCTGAAAGAAACTGAGATCTGACCGAACAGTTCTTTGTAAACACCAATGTAGGACTTCTACAAAAAAAAAAAAAAAAAAAACAAAACAAAAAAAAACAATAATCAACTGAAGAACATAACGAAAAGGAAATGTGAGTAAAGTCAGATTGGTTGATATATGAGAAGAGAAACTGTTCAGTGCCAAACTAAACAAATGAAAATTATGGTTTTACGTTGGTATCAAGTTAGCAGAAACCGAATGTTAACTCTTGTAAAAGTAGTCTTTCCAAAAAAATAATAAATATACAATATAAAATATTATAACAATATTATATTCATTATAACTTGTGATTTTTTTTCCTTTGCAATTAAAGCTGTCAGTTTAAAATAAATATTTATTAATTAAATAATTAATAACGCCATTGACATTTAAAATATTCACAATCCTCGAAATTAAAAGACGGGGAAGTTTTGTTACTTCTTATCAAAATTACATGACACCTCGGTTTAGAATCCAAGTAACCGATCGAAACAAAATTTTGGGAATAAGTGCAAACAGGTAAGGGGTTACTTAGTACACTTTGTTGTACTAGGGTGCATAGCTTAATGCAATAAAGTTTCATTTTTTTCTTCTTTTATTCAAAATTAAAAGTTTTATTATTTAACATACAAAATACTTCGACGATTATAAAAACAATTTAATGGCAAAATTACAAAATAAATAATGCAATAGTATCTTTTGCATATCTTTTCTTTAATTTTTTATATATACAAGAATCTAGTTTCTCGTTCGCCTTGCGTTTGCGAGAAATATAAACAAATTACAATACCTGGTCATCAGGGTCAGAGCGTCATATAAATCTGAGTCTGATGAGCTAAATCTAACAAATTGCATATTAAAATAATTTATTAATGTTACATAATATATATAGTATAAGGTGAGCTTAATCGGTTATGGTAACGTTTCATAGAATATGAAAGGATTGCTCAATATTTCCGAAACTACAAAAGTAAAAAAAAAAGAAAGAAATGACGAAGTTATAATCAACCATTTTAATTTAGGTCAGAAAACGTTATTTTAAACAAGGATGCTAGCAGAATAAACCATTTCAGGATTCCATTGAAACATCTGGAAACAACATTTTTTCGAGACTAGCTGCTTATCGAGTTTTAATCTTATCATCTCACGCCTCCATACCTAAAGCCATACGCGCCGGGATATCTACTGGTAAACGATTAATTTGTATGCATATCCATCCTTACTGCTTTATGTTTTGTTTTTGTTTTTGTTTTGTTTTGTCTTTTTTGTTTTTTATAGATACAACTTATTTGAGTAAATGCTCTGTTTTTAATTAAACAGTATTAATTACATGAACCGGCTTGAATTATATATATATATATATATATATATATATAATGCCTGAATACTTTTTTTTATGTATGATATATTTAAGTAAATAAATCTCTCGAAAGGATTTAGACTAATAATTTTTATCGATGAAATCTTATATATATATATATATATATATATATATATATATATATATATATATATATATACAGGGTGAAAATTATAAACACAATTTTTAAAACCATCATAATGCAAAGTAAGCAATTGTGAAAAAAACATGTGTATGAAAAGGGGTTTATGAAATTACAACAAATATCCAATTGTTATATAACCAAGGTTGATCAAATAATTGACAGGCTATATTAGGTGAACGCTCAGCTTCCATGGAATGTCTCTCACAATATTAAGCAGTGTCATTCTGGTTTCAAACTTTCAGAGGAATAATTTTTGATAGAGCAACAGAGCCCTATTTTAAATTATTGCTTGTTTTATAAGCTCTGGTCGTTGCTGTTGCACTCTTATGTTTAGCATAATATAGATTCACAAGCTCCAGTCGATAGTCTAACCTAAGCTAACCAGATTCACGATCCATTCATTCTTTGCAATTTGCACATTCACCATAAGATCTCATCCATCACCATTCAATCCAACATATACCCCAATACCGCATATTCACAGGGAACCTACATCCAACCACTTGACATAAAAATTAGAGATACAAAAAGGGGATAAAACCAAAATGGTGAGGTTGGGAATCCGAGCATGGATCATAATGTGACACTATTTAGCGGTCGCGTGAAAATTAAAAGCGAGAAATAATTAAGGCGAGAAGAAGCTATCACGAAAGACATAATGAGTGATGTTATTTTTTTTAACAAAGAAAAGTGGTAAAGATTTTATTTTCATTTGCGAAAAGAAAAAGTTTTTTTTTTCGCAGAAGATAGGAAATTCATAAGATCTCTGAGCTGTCGGAATTAATTTATGCTATGACGCGGCGAGTAAAAGATAGCAATCTGCCCATGGCAATAATGAAAATTTCAAATTGGTCAAGTGGCCTACAACACAGAATGCTGGAAGATAATCGTAATCAGGTCAATGATGCGACCGAGAAAAAAGATCAGTTTAGTCCACCCCAAAGAAAAGAAAAAGGAAGGGAAAGAGAAAAAGCGAAAGATTAAACAATTAACTATCTTTCGGAGATGTCATTTGGTTTTGGAAAGAGACCACCTGTTTATGTCCAGACCTGGCCATGATAAAAGTTTCTTACCGGGACAGATAATTGGCGACAGGGTGCGAAGAGGTCCAGTTGACCACCTGTTTGACGCTGGCGAAAATCTCGTTGATAAATTCCAGATGACATTCGGTTAAGATAGAGATTAAGGACCACACTACGAGTCGTAGGAGAGAAAAAAAGAGAAAGGAAAAAAAAGAAATATAATCTTTTTTCCTTTGAGCAATAATTGTAAACACCCGCGCTGCCGAGCGTCATTGGCTGAGTGGTGGCGTGGGCGGTGGGCGAAGGTAAACATATGAGAAGGAGGGGAGGCCTGTTGACGCCTCTGAGGGTATTGGTGTGAGATAACACTATGAGAAAGAAGGGAAACCTGTTGACGCCCTCTGAGGGGATTGGTGTGAGATACCAATATGAGAAAGGAAGAATTTGGGAGGACGATTCCCTTAAGAACCCCTGTACAGCAAAAGGTAATGGACTTCCAAAAATGGAAAGTGATAAATTTTCCTGTCTGAAAACAAAGAAAATCCTTATTGTGGATTTAGAATTATCGAGGAACCCAAACCACGACAAGCCCACACCCGGTTTTGGTCGGCGTCCATATAAACGGAGCAGACAGCAGACAGTGGCAGTTGGAGAGTTGCATTTGGAGAGAGAGACGTAAACGCAGACTGAGTTGAGCTGTGAGCTCTGACACCAGCCTCGCAGGAAGCTGACTGAAGATCCACGCATTCCGACTTCGACTTCTAACCAAGAACAATTCATTTTTGAAGAACGACAAACTCATACCACCAAAACAAGTTTTACGAATATCACCTGAAGATACAAAAAACCTGTTATCGAAAAACAACAAACACAAAGTGTCACGAATCCATAGAAGCGGTTTGGGAGAGAGACGCGACGCAGTCCTGTATTCAGCAACCAGATATAAAAATATTTGTTATTCTTTTTTAACACATTTGGACTTTTCGAGTTATTACCTTATTTTCTTTTACATATACTTGTGCGATGTCACCTTTGCTCGAATTCGGCGTGCATTACGGCCCGGCGACTGATTGATTTCGTCTACCTAAGATCAAATCACAACGTGGGTAGGTTAGACTAGAGATCAAAGCAGTTACTTCGGTAACCAGACGTTGGAGGCAAGCTGGGAACGACAAAGTTGATACCGAATCTAATCAGATTCCCATCCTAATCAGCCACGACCAATATCAAGTCACATTGGTCGTCACGGGATAGCACGGGGTCAGAGAGAGCCGGGGTGACGTCACAATAACAAAACAAAATGCCGGGAGCAGAACGGAAACAACACTTACTCACATTAACTAGGTAAACAAAGAAAGTCTCTCTTCACGAGTAAGAAACAGCAACGTTGAATCAAAAGGGACCTCAAAAAAAGAAAATAAAGGCTGGTGTCGTTCATATGAACCAAGCACGCCACATTTACTCGCCTGTTGCTGAAATCTGTCGATAACAAACGCTTTCTGTCAGTTCTGATTTTCATCTTGAGCTGATTCCCAAAGAATCCGATGAGTAGGGACGACACCTGACAACCCTGTCGACCGTGACTGCACAAAAGCGTCATACCGCTTTCCGTGCACCCGCACCACTGCGCTAGTGATACAGGAGGCTGATCTACTTGCAATAGTAGAGCAGACCATTAAGTTCGGGAGATTGCCACTCCTGACCCTCATCAATTCCAAGGAAACTTGGCCCTCTGTGACCTCACCTTCGTAGCTAGCCACTTCAGTGTGTTCAAACCTGAAAAATAATCCAAATAGCTGCGAAACTCTACGCCACAGAGTCCAAGCTCGTTGGTAAACTGGTTCTTGAAGTGCCGCCGAAAGGCCTCACTCATGTCTTTGTTCGACCTCAGAGTTTGCCCCTCTGAATTATCGACCTCCCGAATGTATCGATCGGAAGCTCAATTGTGCGCCCATATTCACAGATTCTTTAGATATCTTGTTTGATCTATGTCTAAATACCTGACTCCGGTAGCGCTCATTAGCCGCACGCTTCAGAACCTATCTAGATAAATCTTATATACATTTAATGTGTTACGAATAAATAACGAATCATTATCTAATTGGTCAATTAAAAAACTTGTGCACATTTATTTTCGCCCTACAAGCACACACACACACACACACACACACATATATATATATATATATATATATATATATATATATATATATATATATATATATATATATTAGAAGGCACGTGTAGTAGTGGATAATGGTTCAGATTTGAGGAATCGGAGAGCCGAGTTCGAATTTCAGTCGAATCCATTACAATCACCTACGTGTTAAAACTCTTATACCTAATAAAGGTATTAATCCTTTCTTCTCCCTCTAGCTATGGTTAAATAGCTGGACAGCCTGGGTTCTATTGCCTTGGATGGCAATTGGTTTAGGTTAAGGTCGTTTGGCGACCTTGTGGCATATAGTGCACCAGGTGTCTGTATTCGACCCTTCAAAAAGTTTAGTTTCTTCTGAACAAAGCCTTCGCCACTATAACCAAATCATATGTGCTGGTGTCTGGACTGTCGGTTCCTAGGAACTGAGCTGTTTGACCCTCATACATCAAAACATATATATATATATATATATATATATATATATATATATATATATATATATATATATATATAGGGAAAGGCAGAAAGGACGGACGTTTTTGAAATATTATCAGCATCATCAATTTTTGCTTCAAAAATGTTTTTGGCATCAATGAGTTTGTATTAAATTAGATTTGACAAAATGAAGTGTGGAAAACAACATCTTTCATGTGGTGTATGTTTTCTTGAAAGCATTCTTGGAAGATGTCCTCCACTCTTTCCAGCATGGCTCTGTCAATTTGGGTGACTTCCAAATGAATAACTTCCCCCAAATCACCTAATGCACTGGCTTTATGCTGATACATACTTTCCACGAGGTTTACACACAAGAAATAATCACACATGGACAAATCAGGGGACTGTTGAGGCCAATGAGTGTCAACAAATCTGGAAAAGAAACGGTCACCGAAGTGTGGACGAATAACGTCCATTGATCGTCTGGCTGTGTGGGCCATCGTCTCATCCTGCTAAAACCACACACATTGGACAGGAGTACGTTTTCATCGTAATTGTTTATCATCTCGCTGTAACGCTCGGGGATCAGAGTAACAAGATTTCTATTATGGTCTACAAAAAATTAAGGACCAATGGCACCAGCTTTTCCAACAGACACGAAACCGTCACTTTTGGGCTGCGCAGTGGTCTTTCGTTCAGTTCTCTCAGATTTTCAAGAGCCCAATAATGACAAATCTGTTGGTTCATCATGCCATTGAGATGAAAATGAGCTTCATCACACATTAATAAAAATTTGCCTCAAAAACTGCTTCCATCTGAGTGCATAGTCCTCTGGTCTCAAATGTTGCCCAGTGACCAATTTGTAAGGGTGTAAATGCAGTTCTTCATGCAAAATATGTCTTACCGAACGATTATCGATGCCAAGTTCAGTAACATATCTCCTAGCAGAGCTTCTCTGAGGCTTTCCACATTTTCTGGAGTACGTACCGTTGTGGAGCATCTACCGAGGACACTTACATTTAGTTGAATTTTTAAACAGCGAAGACTCACGCTGGACTGACTTGTTATTATTCACAAAAGGGTCGTAGGCGAACACGGCGCCTTGGCTTCAACTCAAAATAATGAAAGGCTAAGACACCACGGAATGATACATGTCGAACATAGATCTCTCGCCCTGGAGCTGAGTAATAGCCATTTCAAAAACACCCATCCCCTCTGCCTGATCATATATATATATATATATATATATATATATATATATATATATATATATATATATATATATATATATATATTGGGTGTAACAGGAACATTGTCCAGATCATGTAACAACATCAGTGTGTCCATCCCACAAAATGTTTAATATATAAAAACAACTAATTGAGTTTCTTTTTTTCTCTGGAAAGTTTAGTCATCTTGACATGTGTTTTGATAAGAGTCACTGAAAAAAAAACATTTGGGTTATTCAGCTAGAAAGAGTAGAGGTTAAATTGCCTTCCCAAATGAGCAATTGTGAAAAGAAAAATCATTCAGGGCTTCAGTATTGCTACCAGCATTCTCACTTTGGATTACATCTTCAAAGTCTATTCAAGAACCATCAAGAAAACAGTGAATAACTTTAAAGATTGAACAATATAGAGAAAAGCCGAAAGTCACAACAAGAAGAGGGATCAACATTTCCGCTTAGAGCTAAAGAGATCAATTAGAAAAGATCCAACGAGATCCATATGGCAGTCCAAATGCCGTGAAATACTTGAAAATGAAATCGTACGTGAAATCTATGGGGCAACTTTTTACACCAGGACGGAAAGTTAGAAGTTTAAAGAAGGCGAAGATCATCTTCAATATGCTGGAAAATGATTCTACAATAATATATATTTATATTTTGAAATTCGTGAGCTTCCGATCTTTAGCTATAATTAATTAATGATGAATATGTCATCATCGATTATGATCGATTTAATCACGATTCTTCTATTTGCCCTGGAGAGTAATTATACATTCTTATTGTTCGAAATAGATACGACTAATGTTAAAAACCTTGCAGATTTCCAGTAAGATATCTTTAATCATTTCTAAGATACATCGGCTCAAAAGTTAATCAGACAAATAGACTATTTTGGTTTTACACGATTTGGACAATTATACTCGGTATATATATATATATATATATATATATATATATATATATATATATATATATATATATATATATATATATAAGCGGGTAAGAATTATAACAGACCCCATTGGTAAGATTTCATTATTAAAAAAATTTAGTCCAAAGGAGTCGTTTGTAAAAATGAAGCACGTAACGTATAAGTTTATTATGTCCTCATTAAACTACTTAATTAAATTAATTATATTAAATTAAATGAATTATTCAGATATATAGATTTTATGTTCATATCGTTATATCATATGTTTTTTCGATGTAGACGCCTTCAGTCACAATAATTGCTTCAATGAAAGACGAGAATCGTTGGCCTGCACACTTCACATGATCTGCGTTGATATTGGATATTACTATGGTAATGGCGGCTCTCAGGAATGCAGTCGCATACAAGGTTTAGGTATATCTTCACTATTGTTTCCAGTACTTCAGTGTAGTCAGCAACAGTCAACGGATGGCATGACAAGTTGTTCACTATTCAAATTCATAAATCCATTTGAGAAGTGGGACATAGCAAGGAGCTATATATAACCATCTCTCATTTCTACAATTGATTTTTCAATCCTGGTTGTAATTTTTTCGTCTGAAGTTTTTCTTCAGACGAAAAAATTACAACCAGGATTAAACCAGATTCTATTTCTGGATATTTCAACTTGTTTAGTAATAGTTTTGCAACCGTTATTCTTGTGTGTGTGCCGACATGAGCTGCCCTTTCCTCATGACGTATAAATTGTACCGAATATCCTTACGCACCACATTGAAGATTGTGCTTTTAGACACATGGAGATCGTTGGCAATATTCCTCATGGACTTTCCGGTATTATCATTAGTAATGTTCTGCAACCGCTGTACGAATTGCAGTATCTTCATACTGTCCGAACGCTGTGAATGCTTTTTACGCTTTGGCGTAAAAAGGTTACAAATCTCCGTTGAAGGCTTCCAACTCCTTCCAAAACATGATATGCTTTGCGTTTTTCACAACAATTACAGCAAGCCATTTAATTTCATGCGATAGATGATAGTTCGTTATTGATATTCTGAAAAGTTAAAAGCACACTATAATCCACTATGTTACTTAGACTCAATGAATTTAAGCGAAGTACTTGGCAGAAAAATCTCATTATTTTACTGTTGGAATGGCTATATGTAACCGTAAGTTCTATGCTTAGTTTGTCTTCTCGCCTGTGGAACTCACTTTTGGCTTAATATTTCCCAATCTACTTTGATCTTCAAAAATTTAAATGGAATGTCACTCGTTACCTTCTGTCTTATAATATATATATATATATATATATATATATATATATATATATATATATATATACATTCATACGCACACACACAGACACACACAGACACACACACACACACACACACACACACATATATATATATATATATATATATATATATATATATATATATATATATATATATATATATAGGTTGATTGAAAAGTATCTCCCTATTATATGTATGATGGATTCTCCCGTCTTGTAAAAATTATAGTCAAACTGGAGAGCCCATCATGCATAAAATAAGGATTTACTTTTCAGTCACCCTGTATGTAAGTGGATGTGTGTGTGTATATATACATACACACACACATATATATATGTATGTGTGTGTGTGTGTGTGTGTGTTTGTGTTTGTGTGTGTGCGTGTGGATATTCACCTTCAGTCATGCATACACATATGTGTATGCAAAGAAATATAATTTTATTAACTCAGGTATATACTGCCACTTAATTAAGTACACGTGAAAAATACTCTTTTATGAATATTTTAAATCTTGCAATGGCGAAGCATAAATTTGGTGATATCGACTTGCTGAATTTCATTTAATACATTCAAATTTAAGATCATTTAATAGATTTTAATCGCGTCACTCTATACTTAATGGATTTGAATATTTAAAAACTACTGATTTATTAAGCTTTCCAAACACAATCCTCTTTAGCCTTTACAGGGAATATTCAGAAAAAGTAATAAATTCTGTAGGTGGAAAAGCCTTGTTGATGAAAGAAGCGGGAGGCGAATGAACAGACTGATTTAAGACGTCTGAAGGGCACCAGTAAATAAACTTTAAAACGGAAGTTCACAAAAGAGCATCTCTAAATGCACATTAAAACTTGAAGCAAATGCACTCCTGAAGCAGAAGGTCATGCCGAATGTCAAATCTGTCAGATAAGAGCATGAAACTATTGCTAAAATTAGCTGAAGATAACAAATTTGTGTAATAAAAGACTGAAAAAAAAATTGATTGGACAAATGTGTCCTGATTTTTATTTGACATTCAGATGCATTTTGTATGAACAACATATAAGTATGAATCCAACCAATCTTTTCACAGTGGTTGGTGATGATGATGTTGGTTGTGGTGGCATTATCAGGAAAACATTTTTGCATATTTTAGAAACCTTGACAGCAAAATTAATTTACCCCGTATGATCAGTTAATTTTTACTTATAAAATCCACGATACTCACGCGTCTGACATTTTTCCCATTCAATATTACAAGATATTCTATGTTGTGAAATATCAGATTTTTTCATACAAGTCGATACATAAAATAATGTGAAAAAGTAGTCGTTTCCTCGCCGACACTGACAGCATTTTAGTATTTTATCTATTAATGTATATACATAAGCAAACTTAGGTAAACACGCGGTTTATGAGGGAGATATTTTGTAAATCTATTAGCAAAATACAAATGTTTCTAAACATATCGTTCGCTCAGGCAGACATTTAAACTGAAACAAAAACGAAATACTTGCCTAATATAAAAATCTAACGGACATTTCATTTACTAAAGTGAAAATGAAGTGTGCAAATAAATAATTTCTTCCATTTTCTTTCTTTCGTACATACAGATGCAACATCTACTGTGATAGATGCTGGTGATAGATAGTAAGAATGAGGTTATTCATCATCATTCTTAGAAGAGTTGTAATTATTGAGGTACCCGTGTCATTTAATTAATAGCTGAAATCGAAGGTTTTTATTCTTGGTGCACAAGAAGAAGGCTGGCTACTAGAAATTACCAAGCACACATACTGAAAAATTGTGCTGTCCCTAAATGCAGATTCCGTGATAAATATCCAAAAACAAATGACCATTTTGTATCAGGTTGCACGGTGTTAACTTCAACTGAATGTAAAACTCGGCTTGATAGAATGGGCCAATATCAGCATTGGGAATTATGTCACTTTTATAGGAAGGAAACTGTTATAAACATCACCCAGGCCCGTTTATAGAGATCGGGCCTGTAACAATTTTATGGGAATTTATAATATATGCAGGCAGAATAACCAAGGCTAATCGCCCAGACATAGTGATCAAAGATCACAAGAACAGAATGTACTTTCTTATTGACATGGCCTTCCCTACACATTGTAATGTATCTTTGAAGATCTTCAAAAAAACTATCAACTGCTTACATATTAAGGAAGATTAATCATCAAGAAATCTATCATAGGCTGATGGTTGCCTGAGACCAAGCTATAAACTAGGCTCCATGAGTGAACAAAGCAATATAAAAATAATAACTGTAATAAAAAGGGGCTTATTTTCCGTGAAAATGAAAAAATGGAAGGAAAACTTGAATGGCCTACTTGAAACGGAAATTGCGATTTCGAAAAGGATACCTTTTAAAGAAAATAAAGAATTATATTATAAAAAACTAAACTAAACTAAAAGAGCAATTAAATAACTATTAAGAATGTGAAACACCAGATTCACTAAAATTGTAAATATTTGCCTTTTATCTCTACCTTGTACTCAATCTGCTGTTTCCTTGTTGCATTTTTCGATTTTCGACTTGCTGTAGAAGAGGACATTTTCTGATACTTGGTTGATCGTTTTATGCCTGCTTCCTACAACAGTGTGTTGTTGTCTTTCAATCTCTGCTTATTTTCATGAAACATTTTTTTCTTAATGCATCCCTTTTTTAGTTTCTTTTTTCGAGTTTCCTCTTCCTCTTTATTTCCGATGTTATTTTTAAACGTATACATCCTGCATCATTTGCTGGAGTTATCTACCGTTTCCTTCAAAAAGACAAACCTTACTAAGCGCTACAAAGAACAGGAAGTTCAGAAGAGCCTTGGCACTTAGAAATTTTCCCATGAGACATATTGTACGCCAGGGAGTAAGAAATTTCCCAGAGAGGAAAAAAGACACGTATTCCCTACGGCATACTGTGCGCCAAATTTGATAACGAAGGAGAGGTCTTGTTCTATCCGACTAGCTAACTACACACTATCAAACTCATAAACATAATGACAAGTTTCTAATCCATTAACTGAATCTATCACTTTGCCGTATCACATTTACAAGCAGCAGAATTCCAGTGTTTAACCCAGCTGCAGGTTACCGACACTTAAACTTGATTTCCAGCGTCAAATCCACTGTGATATCCCTGACAACATTACAAAACTGCACTTTTGTTATCTTTATCCACTGCGCAATCACTGCAATGTCCTAATAGGATAATGGATAATCTCTGATTTTTCTTTTGTACAACAAATAAATAAAATTTAAATATGTCTTGTTGAAAGCACTTAGTTTTTCTTTAATTAACAACGTCTGACGTTTAGTTTTAACCCGAAAGCATTAATACAACATAAATAATTCACTGTCATACAATTGACCAGTCAGTCAGTTATGTGCTATTCGTGATACATGCTTAGGCCATCAGGTATCGTTCGATACATGGTCACCTAAGGCAGATTTATTTTTTCCCGCAGTAAGTTGTCATTTCTTTCTGCGGTAGATCAGTTACCATCCAAGGCTATAGAACCCGGTCTATCCTGCTATTAACCCATAGCTGGTGGGGAGATTCCTTTGCCAGTGGTATTAGCACGTAAGCACGGATTTGACTAGAATTCGAACTCAGCTCTCCGATTCCTCAATCCGAGCCACTATCCATTACTCCACCGTGCCTCCTACAATTGGCCATTATGATTTTAAATGGTAAGACAGAATATCTATACTAAAGGCAAAAAGGATCGGGAGCACCCTGCATCACTTAAGAAAAAAAAACTTAAAATGAGATATTTTTGTTATAAAACTTCAGTAAGTACGGTGTATTTGCTTTTATTTTCAGTCTTTCTCGAGACACTTCTAACTGCTATTTCATTCGTCTTTGTGGTGGTTTTATTGACAAAAAGATTTATGCTGTTGTATGATAATATTGTATATTTAAGTGCTTATATTTTTGTCAAAATAAACCAAGTACACTGTACTATTTTTGCCTGTAGTGTATATTGAGAAGCTGAAAAATAATGCTTTAATTTGTCTAATTCTATCTAATTTAGTTAATATGTAAATCACGTAAAGAAATAGAAATCATGACCAGTAAACACATAAAGATGAAATTGGAGTTTGACGTTCTTGTTATGGTTTATGAATCTCAACTGTATATTTTTTGGCAGTTTGCCTCTAATTAAGATGTCATAACGAATCATCACGTGTATTTTCTTCCCTTTTGGTAATATTCTAAAGGTTCTATATAAAATGAGAAATAATACGGAGTCATTAAATTATTAATTTATCTAGAAATATAATACTTATGTTTTTTTATTCCGCTATCACTGTTTCAAATGCACTTATCGGACTTGAAAAAGCCAAACGTATTGGGAATCCATTTGAGTACATTTATTTTTTTTAATAATTTATGTATCTTAAAAAGAAAGGACGCAAACTAGAAAGCGAAAAGAAATGGAGAAAGATGAAACTAATAAAAAAGATATTCCAACTGTGAAATTAATATTTTCGTCCGAACTAAGCACAGCGTATTCAACCAGCAGAAACGTTTAATATGTGCTTAAGAGAGACAAATGAATCGAGAAAGTGCATGATTTGCCAAGCTGAACCAGAATATTTAAATGTGTCTGCCTGGCTGTTCTATTACCAACCATATCATTTTTATGTTAGTTAAGAACATATTCCAAATAATAACGACATGATCTGCTAATACTATGTTTCACTGCTCAAGGCACAAAGAATTAAAATCCTTGTTATATGCTTCTCTAGTCGGATCAGCACGTCCATCTTAGGTGTTATATTCACAACGCTTTGGTACCGTTCGGTCTTCTTCAGGTATTGTTCTTAGCGGATATTTAATATCAAGTAGTATTCAACATTCTCATTCATGTTTTCTTCCAAAAAACAAGAATATGTGATTTTTCAGTACCACCAAACCCAGGGACAGAACTCACAAATGCTAACTCGATATTTCTAAACCAGTGTTTCTCAAACTTTTTTTAGTATGGGCCGCATTTTCGGAATTAAAATTTGCTGGCGCCTCACCAAATCTTATGTGATAAAAATAGCATTGAAAAGTAATACAAAAATAGAAAAACGGTCAAAGGGAGAAAATAGATAACTCTCTCGTCTAATTTGCGAACCCTATTTTCAGATCCGATTCTTAATACTTGATATAATTCAAAAATACCACAATGATAAAATAGGTCGATTATTATATATAACTATTTATACTGTGACTCATTCATGTAATTACAAGTAATCCATAATAATATTTTAAATTTTGAAATCATATTTATTTTTGGTATATAATTTTATGACACTGTTTCGAAATCTTTGATTGCCTTTCAATCATTCCGCATCACCTGCTATCCTCTATCCCCGCACCTATGAGACGCGCCCCGTTTGGGAACCATTGGTCTAAACCACTCTATAATATTGTAGAGCATATATATTTTGAACCATCTAGTGTGAAAATTAATCCTCAATCCTAATGTCTATAGTCAGGTGATGGGACTGTATGTTTCGGGTAGTAGAACAAAGATCTTCGATTTGTTAGTGCCATCAAGCGGGTCTTACATACTTATATGTCTTAGCCACAGCTATTTTGAGGATCTATAAAGTTTAGGCTGATATGTTGATTTGGAAAGAGAGAAAACCACTGGAAAACGCGTAACCTCCAAAATTAGACATCATAAGAAACGAAATACTCATTATATTTCAGTAGACAACGCTAACGAAAAGGTGGTGATGGAACAGTTAATATACTTCTAGAATTGGGTAGCCTAGTTGGAGATGGTAACTATAAAATGTTAAAGAAGTATATGATTTCGAAAAATGAGAGGAAGGTTCCATCGATCCAGAACAAGAACATGTTTTATTTCATAATGAATGGATATAGATAGCTGGCATATAATTACAATAAGAAATGAAACATATACACCTCTCCAAAATTCAAAAGACGGTATTCCATTGAGAAGAAAATTCATAACTTATGGCTGATCATATATTGAAGGAAAATGTGTTTATCAAACCTTGTTATATATATAATAGACAGAGAACAACACTGAAAGATATGATGGCCGAAACAATCAGAAAACATGTTGGGAACTAGGGACCTTGTCAGTAGACCTAGAATAGAAATGAACACGATACCATCAAGTAGCTTCTGATCAAAGAACACCTAAATGAATTTCCGCCACCTGAGATATGATACTATGATTCACTTGTTTATTGAAAAACCTAGCGTTAAAATTCTAGAGTGAAGAGGGGGTGGATAGAGGATTTACACTTATTTAATACACTATTATAGAGCCGCTAACAATCACAAGAACTAAAGTCTATGAGGCTATATAGTTCCTTATTCTCTCACCGAACACTTAGCTTCACTGAGAACACGTTTACAATTATTACGAGCCGACCCAAGAAGGCGTCTGTTATAGCCGGAACTATCACTTTGGTAGAATCGGAAAAAATTAATTCATGTGGCTTATGGCTGCTGGACAGGTTGGAATAACATTCTGATTTCACCTAGTATTTAAGAGACAAAGAAACATCAGTGATACAATTTTCAATAGCAAGCTGAAAAATTTCACTCCAAGGAGCGTCAAGAAGTAAATCACAAAACGAATCGCAACCGGCACAGTAAGAAGTTTTGCGAATAGAAGTTTGTGTCTATTAAACTAGTGAAAAGAATTATCAATAAACACTAGAGCGCGATCCATATTGCCAAGAGGAGAGATTTACGATGTTTGTCAAGGGCTAGGAAAGTAGGTAAGCAACAAATCGAGTAAGGAAGCATGTTGATCTGAATTATTAGAGAAACACTCAGGGAAATCTGCCTGGTAGTTTTCTAAGTGTAGCTTAAATGCGTCACAAGGCCGAAAGTATGGGGCATCTAGTGAGGATCGAACTCACTATTCAATCACAGTTCCAGCGAGACAGACTTACTAACCATTACACCACGTTTAAGTGCCCAGATCTATTTGACTGAGCGACTGAGCTATATAGAAAATTAAAGTCTTGAGGTCAATCTCATGAACATTAGAATTCAACTACTTGGCAATAAAAGATGTCCGCATAGTATGGACATAAAACAAAAATAACATTTACGAACACTTTTTTTTTTTAATTTTGCACCATGTGAATCTTGAATGGAAAAATTTTTAAATCCAGTTTCAGAATCTTCCGAAGCAATATTCTGGCGATGCCTAGTTGAGTGGAGCAACGACGGGTAGAAACTAATGGAACCTCAAGGAGACTCTGCTGCACAGCTTCCACCACTGCGCGTCAGGGAACACAGTGCGCTTAAGACCACTTCCATGAAGATCGCCGACTTCTTTCAAACCGAGCGATTAGGTTCCGAATCATGCTATCGCTTGAAGATACGTTAACATGAAAATATCGCCGATGGTTTCTCTGAGTTTGAATAATTGATCTTTTACTGATATAGTAAAACTCAATGAGTTTAACTCGTTGCTGAACATCATACATATCCATTTTAATCTCCAAGGCATGCTCTACAAGCTGCAAAAAATAGAAAAGAAAAAAGATTGAAAACGAACAAGTTATGATTTGTTCAAATCTTCAGGTTTTCAGTGGCCACCCTGAATATATATATATATATATATATATATATATATATATATATATATATATATATATATATATATATATATATATATATATATATATATAAGATTGTTGGGTTTTAGGAACCTAAACTACCTCTTAATTGCTACTGTTCTCAGGTACATTCTGACCCAAAATCAAAAACAAAATATTATTAAAGTATAAAAATACATTCTTATAGTAAAATAAAAGCAATACATACGCCCCATATATATATATAATGACCAACAATATATTTTATAGCAAAATGTCCAGCGATCCATTTTATCTGTCGTTGAAGGCATACAACTGCGTTCAAAATATATTTAGTTGAAGCCATAACATTGTTCTGAAATATGTAGATATCAGAATTAAAAATCCCCTAGAGGTTGATATGCCACTAAACAAAATCTATATATATTTCTCCATTTTTAAAAAATATATAAAACTACCATCTTCCCAGAATGTCGGTGGTTTCTCGGCAAAAACTCATTGTTTTTTTTTTATGTCACACAAAGAATTAAAATTTGTATCTTTGAGATTATTTTGTAAGGACCGGAATAAATGAAAATCCGAGGAGCAATGTGTAGTGAATATTTCGAATGGTGTAACAGCTCCCAGCCAAATCGCAACAATTTTTGTAGGTTGCCAGAGAAATGTGACGTCTGGCACTATCCTGATGGAAAATAACACCTTTACTGTTCGCCAATTCTAAAAGTTTTTCTAGAATTGCCTTTAATTTATCCAGTTGTGAACAATACTTTTCCGAATTAATTGACTGGTTACTTAGGAGAAGTTCATAGCACAGGGTTCCTTTCCAGTCCCACCCGATGCACAACAAGACTTTCTTACGATGAAGACCTCCTTTTGGGGTGGCTAAAGTTGACTCATGTCGCTTACTTCAAGATCTTTTTCGCTGAACATTTCTCATCACCCATCACAATTTATTTCATAGCGTCTTTACAGCAAATCACAGATGAAAAAGATTAATTTCAATCAGATCATGTGGTACCCAAACATTGTAGCATTTTGGGCATCCAAGTTTCTCTGAGTAAGCATGATTGGTGAATTTTTAGTGTTTTTGTTAATTCTCGTGTTGTATAATGCGGGTTATTCTCAATCAATAACCTGATTTGGTCGTCATCTGTAGCGGAGGTCTAAGGCTACTATCAACAAATTTAAACTTAGAGAACTACTTTCATAGAGTTATGTCAGCTAAAGCCCATTCACCTTACAAAGTGCAGCATTTACGGTATAAAAATCATCAAGTGTCTCAAATGTACGTTATAATCTTCCATTTTCATAGGGATGCAAAATTGACACGGAATAAGCAATTTTGAACTTTATTTCTTAAGAGATAGTTTGAAGTGTGCTCTAAGCGGAAATGTAAGTGTATTATATCTGTTGATGAATTTGGCGTGTTTTGAAACATGAACGACTAAAATTGGTATAACCTTTCAGGACAACATAAAATCTATTATGTAAATCATGCATTCCGAATTAAATTAGTATTAAAAAAACGGGTGTTGGTAACATTTTCACAATAAATGTATATTAGTATGACAAATATATAATGTGAGGTTCAGTTGATGTCTATCTTTTAAAAACTATTGATAATAATTCTGCTCTGAGGAGTGTCAGTTTTTACTATGCTATATGTAAGTTCAACATAAATTTTTATTTATAAATAAATCCAAAGAATACATAAACATATTTAATTAATGTCATAACATATACATAAATAAAATAAATAAATTTTTATTTTATCATTTAACGTGTTAATAGAAGCTCCTTAGTCAGTCGTTTAGTCTTTCATCCTGTTTCTATTTCTACTTATTAACATTACCCAGAGCAGTTATTTGGGGTTCTTTTTGCCTCAGGCGATATTCTTTGCTTGAATATTGCTGTTAATTCGCATTGTACAACTTTTTAATGATGTATAACGATTATTCTTTTTTTACGGGGTGGGGGATAATGGCAAGGAAGTTAATAGCCAGGTTTACAGAATTTGAATGCTTACGGCCACATCACGTTAAAAAAAAACTATTTCTATACGATCACCAAAGTTAAGAAACGTCGAGCCTCTGATTTATTTTTTAATGTAATTTTACAATCTTCGGATAATATGTCGAGTGTTGTGTTCGAAGTTGTGAATAAAATGAACAAAGTACAAGTTTTGTTATTTTAGTTCAAGAACTTACGACTTCCCAGTCATTATGAAGAACTGATGTGGTGTCTGTGTCGTAGTTACAATTCCATTGGCTACATTTTGGTATTCATTAGGACTCTGGTTGTTTGAAATGATCTAACGTGACGTCTTGCGTAGCGGCTTTTGGAAACAAGGACGTACAAGACGATTACAATTCATGCATTTATTTTAATTTAATTCTATTTATTCTTATATAATGCTAATACAATATGTGCGGACATTAATTAAATCATATGAACTTCAGCATGCCTTCTTCTCTGGTGATTGGTATTTCATTTATTTTGTTTAATAATACAAGTTTTCTAATTTTCCTTATGTCACGCTAGACCATTATATACGTCCATGTGCTGTAAGCTTGAATATGCAGGTGGTGTATTGTATAATGGTTCGGAACTGTTAATCGCAGAGCTGAGTTTTATATTCACTTACGAACAAATACCCTTGGGAAAGGTATGAATCCACCTCTTTTTCTCCCATCCATGGGGTTAATTACTATTAATAACTAAATCATTATTATTTCTAAAAAAGTTTCTTATAATTGTTTTCTGACTTTAAATAACATGCAAAGGGTTGATAAGCCGTAGAAAAGAAATCATACATAACTTGAAGGAACATTATATTTCGCAAATATGCTCTTTAGTTGAAATGTCTTGTTTGGGGACTGTTCTAAGAATTTGTCCAAGAATTTACAAGATATTTACATTGTATTTATATTTCATCATCTTCATTTGAAGAAAACGATAACTGTTTTGTTTTTTTTCCTACACGATAAACAAAATCATTTTTTCCAACTTCAGTCTATTCCAATGCATCTCTACATTATTCGCTAAAAATTTACATTTCTGGATTCACGTTTCATATATTTATTTACCCAACATACACGTTTATTCTTTTGTTGTCTGTGCAAAGTTTTTATTTTTTGTATGTGTTCAGTTCTTTCATAATCTTGATAGTCTGTGTCTCATTCGCATTCATAACACCAATATCTTCATTTTCTTACCCGATCAATCTATGACAGTTTTAATTATTCTCAAATATCCTTTTAGTGACATTCGTAAATCCATTTTTATTCCCTTGCTCTGACCTTGCTAATGTTCTTTTTCATTGTTCTGCTATTTCTGTACAATTTATTGCAATTATCAGAGGTTGTTTTACTCGATAAACTTACAATAACTTGGTTTCCTTTTGATGTTATATGTTTCTGTTGTTACGATCAATGGCAATCTTCATGTAACTGAAAAAAAATATCCATATGATACTATTATATAGTATTTGTTTGCCATACGAGGTCCTTTTGAAAGGTAACGGGGCTGGGTGTGCTGCATGAACTATGGGTGAAATAGGGACAAGCGGATTGTGATATCATAATATATATATATATATATATATATATATATATATATATATATATATATATATATATATATATATATATATATATATATATATATATATTTTCATTTCAACTTTTGGAAGTAAAGTCTGATGATCCATAGCCTTTTAAAAGGGTTGTGGTGAAATAACTTATTACATGGAACCTTAAAGTGGTCTGTTTTTATTCAATATATATATATATATATATATATAAGTTGGTGCAAAAATAATGTCGTTTTCTCACATAGTAACATATGTGAGAAAACGACATTATTTTTGCACCAATCTTATATATATATATATATATATATATATATATATATATAAATTTTAAAATATTTTATATATATATATAAAATTTATAAAATTTATATATTTATATATTTTATATATATATTTATATAATTATATATTTTATATATACATATATATTTATATATATATTTATATATTTATATTTTATATATATATATATATATATACATATATATATATATATATATATATATAGATAGATAGATAGATAGATAGATAGATAGATAGATAGATAGATAGATAGATATAACTCTAATCTTAGCTTTCTGCAACCATTGCATTTTCCGTTTTAACGCCAGAGCTGAGGGGCATCCAAAAGGAATCCTTTCAGAATTTCATAGAAGCATGGCTGAAAAAGGTGGAAAAGTGCATTAGACTCAAAGGGAATTAGTTTGAATTGGCAAATGGAATTGAAATAAATAGTTTTTTGCATCAGTCCTGTTACTTTTCAGACACATCACGTATGATGAACAACCCTCTAGTTGCATAATATAATATCGCACTGATAATTAGGTTATCATAAAGAAGTCAGAGAAACAAAATATCATACAGGGTATATTGGTTAATAGTAATCATATATATATATATATATATATATATATATATATATATATATAATA
Source organism: Acanthosepion lycidas (assembly GCA_963932145.1). Lineage (NCBI taxonomy): Eukaryota > Metazoa > Mollusca > Cephalopoda > Sepiida > Sepiidae > Acanthosepion > Acanthosepion lycidas. The sequence continues at coordinate 69,066,570 of OZ010592.1, read as the reverse complement.
AAAAGGCATAAACACTAATATTCCATGGTCATAATTTATTCCATTGGAATCGAAAATACGATCCAATTCATCAGACCTACAAATCTCCCCCACCACTTCTTTCCTTACCTCTCCCTCCTTCTTATTCTGATCTTTAACATTAGATCATGGTATGCCACCACGAAATGTATCTTTAATGTATTAGACATCCGACAACATTCATTTTCCCCTTTTCACTCACACCTAGTTTAAAAAAAACCCTCTCTGTTAAGTTTTAATCTCCCAAATTCTCTCGTATGTTACCCCTCTCTTTAGAACTAACATTCGTCCGACACTCTCATACTTACACTCTCTCTAAATTCTATTTTTATTTCCGGAGTTGTTCTTTTCCGTTTTCTTTTTCAATTTGTAGGTCTGATGAATTGGATCGTATTTACGATTCCAATGGAATAAATTATAACCATGGAATATTAGTGTTTAAGCCTTTTTATTATGTTCTTACTCTGTCCCGGACATTGAGTTCTACCTGGATTCATTCCTTTCGGAATTTTTTATTCAAAAAAATATACATGTGTGTATATGCATCTGTGGATTTTGCATATATATGTATATTTACCACTAATATTATATATATATATATATATATATATATATATATATATATTAGATGCAAAAATAATGACGTCATAATGTCGTTTTTTGACGGTAAAAATACGTCAAAAAACGACATTATTACGTCATTATTTTTGCACCAATCTAATATATATATATATATATATATATATATATATATATATATATATATATATATATATATACAAAGATGTATACAAAGAAGAAAGGAAAAATCCTTTGCTTTGCAAAATAAAAGAACAATATATTGCTATAAAAAATATATACCCTATCACATATTGACCTCAAACATTTGGCATACTGTTCCTCAAATCTTTTTAACCACCCCCACCCAAATCGTGATACTTTGACCTTGAATTTTATTTTCCTCCTTTTTAAACTAATTATGCATTTTGAAAACAGGAAAGAGTGCGATGCAACAATTGGTGAGAATTCTAGTCTCAAATTCAATGCAAACATGTTCTTAGCATGAATAAGATTTTTCCCCCTCAAGAAGTGTATACCTTTCCTAGGATTCTATCACATATTTTTTTCAATTCAGAACAGCATTAACTGTTTGGTCTTCCTACTGTCTCATACACTCAATAAGGACATAGGTGATCTTAACTCTCCATAATTCTATACCTCGTGTGTCTCTTATGTAAGGACTCCGACTCTCGTTCCGTCATTCATTAACACAAACATGTCAGGTAAGTGGCTCCTGTCTTTCCCTAATTCTTTTTCCCTCAGTATGTTTTGTGAGTGTTAAGTTTCCCAAGCCCATCTCCCTCATTATATGTCCAAGGAATGTCAGCAGTCTTTTACCTGATTGTGAGTAACTGTTCTTTCCGTTGCCATTTTATTGTTGCTTACTCGCTCCGTCAATGGAATTTTCAGAAAGTCACTCATCCAAAGAATTCTTTATCCGAAGAAACATTCAAACATCTTAGCACAAATTTGGCTGAGAGATTTGGAAACTGCTTCCTTTTATATCTCTAGACTTTTTGGTAATTCTTAAGGACGATATGCATCGATCGATCAAAATTAGGGAATGAGTTTAAAATTTTTAGGAAATGACACTTTTGAAATGCGCACTTTATCATGAATCAAAAACCATCAAAAAAGAAATTGATACATCACGTAATCACAGTTGGGTATTACATGCATTTTTCACAGAATATTTTCATCATACACACAACAGTTTAATGTGAAGTTTTCCTATCGAGTAACTGAAATTTCAACAATTGAAACATGCACTATTTCTATGGATATGGCAAATCGCATGAATCGTATAAATCCTTATTTTGAAATATAAAATAACATTGATTCCGGGTAGTGTTTTAAGGTTCGATTTGGGGAAAATGGATCTGTTTGAGAACTTTTCATCAACGCCTCGTGTATAGGGTGGTGTGCGAGCACATTTACGATCGTATAATTCTATGTGAATGGAAAATTCCATCTATAACAATGAGCATTCATAACATTCATTTATGCATATGCAGGCATACAGAAACATAATTCTAATCAAACTAATGTGGATAAATGGGACTGGTTGATGCAATCCGAGAGTAAAGATACTTTTAAAGAGGATTTTATGGAAATCTTTTCAAAAAATCTGAATATAAACAAATCCAAGAAACTGAAAACAAAACAAAAATCAATGGCATGATCGTGCGAATGCAGTTTTAGGAAAAGAATAAATTTGTCTGATTTCAAAAAAATAGGTGTTTAATGTACGAGGTTGGGCTGAAAAGTTCATTCACCGACTATGAAGGAGTGATACGTAAGCTGTGAAATATTGCATTCATTAATTTCAACTCTTCTTATTAATAACTACATTGTTTCTTTCCAGGTAAACTGACATCTGACTATTCAAAGAAGACTGTTGATCCTGTTGGCCCAAAATGACATCAACGAGCAGATATGACGTCATCAACAATGCGATACTGGTTCCAAACCAAGTTTCTTTTCTTGTTGTCGAACAGATGATAGTCAAATCAGGAGAATATAGAGGGTGATCAACCAGTTCGAAGCTACAGTCATGAAAAATAACCATTGAAATCAAGGAATTGTGTGCTGAAACATTGTCTTGAAGAAACAAGATCTCTTTCCTTAGTTTTCCTGGGCGTTTATTCTTTATAACCTTTTCTAACTATCTCAGTAGTTTGGCATGGTATTCTTCATTAATGGTGTGGTCATTTTGAAGATAATCAATAAACACAATGACTTCAAAAAACGGAGACCATCCACCAAAAAATGGAGGCCATCAACTTCCCTGCAAATGAAACAACCTTTAGCAATTTAGGAGCTCGTTAGAAGGGGTGTTTCAATTGCATGGAATGTCTCTTTGTCTCTGGTTCAAAGTGATGAAACCAACATTAATCCTGGGTTAAGGAACGTTCAAGGGAAAAACCCGGATTTGATTCAAACAATGCCAGATTGTCCTTTGATATGTTCAGGCTGGTGCGCTTTTATACATGTTTCAAACGTGGCACCCATCGAGCAGAAAACTTCGTTATGCTAAGTTCATTACAAGGATATACTCAACTCTCTCACAGGATATGCTAATAACATTGGCGATTTGATTTATACTCAATCACTTGAATTTCATCACCTTGAACAGGATCAATGTTTTCCTTTGTTGGAACAGTTTCAGGACGATCAGAACTTGAGTCATCTTCAATACTCTCCATTCCTCCCTTAAATTCACCTTCCCACTTTTGTACTGTTGTTAAAGCTGGAGCTTTATCCACTAATATAGCAATCATATCAGTATGAATGTCCTTGGAGGGGCTAAAATATTTTTCTGCAGGTACTTGATAACACCATGATGCCTAATTTTGTCTATTTTCAAGAGACGTCGCTACTAGTTACTTTTAAAGTTTTCTTTGAACAGTCAGATTTCAGTTTACTTGAAAGAGTTGAAATGAATGTATGCAAGATTTTACACCTCTAGCATCGCATCTTCATAATCAACCTATGAAGTTTTCATCCCACCCTCGTAAAATGTTCTTAACACTAAAATGTTTAGGACTGTAAGATCTGCCACTTTCGGACATTCACTTAAGCTAAGAAAATCCCCTGTGAAATGTTCCCGTTGTTTTCGTATTCGTGTGAGGAAGTGAATTTTAATGTGGCTCCATTTAATAATAGTATATTTATGCAAAAGTTATAGCGAGTGGCTTGATCAGTTAAACGATATCTACAGATTCCAAGATGAGGAAAATATCACGTTTTCTTTATTTGAATAGGAAAAAATATCGTTAAATAAAATATAATAAAATTAGTTGTGAAAATCTTTGAAACAGATCCAAGTTATATTGTTATATTTAATACCTAATTCCAAAAATAAAAACATATTTTTATTATCTAGGCTACATTCATTTACTTCTAAAAGGTGGAATAGGTTAAATGCAAAACAAATTTGGCCAAGCAGAAACAGAAATTTAATTACTGACCTTTTACTACAAGCGACTGTTCTTCTGATACAAAGCCAAAAAAGCCAAGATATGTTAGATATTTATCTTTTAGGAAAATTTTTATTGTTTTGGTTTGACATTTAAAAAAGCGTTAGAATACGGAACAAATGACCAAATATTAGATTTAAAAATACTTGTATAGTAGGGCTGATTACGCTTCATCACTCTCGTATATCGACGACGCCACTTGTGTAGTAAGATCGTTGGGGAATCTTACAGCATATGTAGCATGAAGTTCTTATTTCACAGGAAATATACTTAATAGTTGGACGCAATATAGGAGGAATATAAAACCTTGGTAACATTTCTGAAATCTACTGTGCATTTGAATGTTTACCTTACGCTAAACAATTCAAGGAATTAAATCAAACATAAACACGCTTTTCGATTCCCGCAACATTTAAAACATTAAAATTTAATTTAAATAGAAAAACGTAGTTTTAGATATACATGTATGTTCAGTTAATTATTTTCAATTTAGGAACTTTAAGAAAAATTAGGTTGCCCATATCAAATTTCGTTCGCCGAATTTTACAAAAACAACTGATGAATGTTTAGTGACATAAGTCATTATTTTACTGCTTATTTTTATTAATATGTTTTCTATTTTATTTTCAGGTAGTTTTCATAAAAATATTATTTGTAGATATGAGAAAATTATAACAGTTAAATAATAATAGTCTATTCATAGTATACTAGTTCAAATTAGGTCACAATGTAAGACAGTCTTAACAAAACAGCAGTTTTGCATTTTTCAGTATACATATTTCGTTCAGTAGATAAGAGCCTTGAAATTGAACGGGAGTACAACCTGAATAATCAGTCATTAAAAATAATCATTTGAAGGAATTCGTTAGACAAATCTGAAAACAGACATGAAACTTTCAAGAGAACTTGAAATATCTTTCATATCTGTCCATGGGCATTTAAAAGAAAGGTAAAGAAGATGAATATGTTTATCCCGCGTGAATTGACGAAGAGTCAAATAAATCGCCGTGATGAGAGGTGTGCTCGATATTGCTCTCCTGGCTTGAAAGTGAACCAATTTGGCATCGAATCATTACTTGTAGCGTAAAGTGGATTTTCATTGACAAGAGTTCTAGCGAAGAGGGCAGTGGTTAGAAGCTGAGGCGCACACATCACGCCAGATAACCTTTGAATTCAAAATATGTCATGATTATTACATAATTTCTTTATAACACTCTTCACCAAAATGCAAGGCTCAAGTGGCACTCAAAGTAGAGGCTTAATGTGTAGTGTTATATGAATCAATGAAGTCCGTGCGGTTATGCAGAAAAGATAACGGTTAATCATAGACTTGAAAGGATGTATGTTTGTCTAATGACAAAATCTAAATATTTTGAACGCAATTGTATGCCTTCAACTACAGAAAATGGACTGTTAGTTATTTTGTTCTAAATATGTGATGGTAAATTTTTATATAAAAATGTATTACTGGTGTTTTTCTATAACAAATGTATTTTAGTATTTTCAGAGTATTTTGTTTTTGTTGGGGGGTCCCTATTTGCCCATTGCTGGGACCCTACAGGTGGTACAACAGCAACTAAAGGGTGGTTCCACGCTCCTGATCAGCGGTCTTGTTGCTGGAATCAAACTATGACATTTTTTATTGGAAAATATAATAATCTTAATTACCTTGTCTAACAAGAGAAACTTTTTTCATTGTTTTTCATGAGTGACATTTTAATACTGATATCACATTATTCTCCGCTGGTTGGTACTGCAAGTGGGCTTTTAAATTTGCGACACTCATCCCGTGTGGGTGGGTGTGTCTTTGTCAACCATGTTTATAAACATTTGGTCTCGTGCGTAGAACACTTCCTTCATTAAATGAAATCACTCAATGCACCACTGCTTTTATTGACATGTTTACAAGGAAGGAAGTAAATGGTATATTTCCATAATTATCTGTTGATAGCTATTCATGCCAGGTTCTCCGTGTTTATATCTTTTATGTTATACACTTTCAGGAAGTGAGAGACCATGTCTCTCCACAGCTTCCTGTCTTTTACTGCTCTAAGTAACTTTTGTCGTTATAAATCTCTCTCTCTTTCTCTCTCTCTCTCTCTCTCTCACTATATATATATATATATATATATATATATATATATATATATATATATATAGAGAGAGAGAGAGAGAGAGATCAAATTTATAACATATGCATGTTATAAGAGCTCTCCAAAATTTGCAATTTTGCTTCGACACTTCTAGTCTCTTATGAAGTGATCCACTTGATTAGACAATTGATAAAACACCAGACGTGTCACTTTTGTAGTGATCTTGTAACATGCATATATTTTAAATTTGGATAATTATTTACATTATTCGAATTGTTAGCCTCCTCTTCATTGGCATATTCACAACGTTTTGGCCGTTGTACGCTTCGTCCTTCTTCAGGTGATTGGAATTTCGAACCGAAACCTTTATTTTGTCCACCAGAGTAAATTGTTCTAGTTCCACGTGCCATGCCTCTTCCAAATGTCTCAGTTATTTCCCTTTAACTCTACAAGTTTTTTGATTCATCACTGCTGTATGCTGGTATTGAACACACAACAATTTAGGCCTAGTCGCCGGATCTAATCAACGTTTTTACCCACTGGGCCATTCGAGGGCAATCTAACCCGATGAACGAATTAAATGGTAATGAAGATGAGCATAACATCGCATAGCTATAGACAGATAAATATTATTAGCTTTTTCGGTATTGAGCAATCTTCTTTTGAGAATAGTGTTTTTGGTTATTGGAATTTTATTCCATATGTACCAAACATTTACTTGTATATAAAGATAGAGAGAGAAAATGGAAAGTATTTATGGAGAATGACTGATTTATCATACGTTGTGGATCAAACCTGTTCGTTTGCAAAAGCAACCTTTTGTCAGTTCTATTAAAAACATAGCGATAGATAGAATTTATTACATCACTGTAAATAAAGTACATCACGAAAGATGAAAGGCAACGCTACACGCTTTACTGCAACCTTTTCACGTCTTGTTTCAGTTCATTTAATTTTTAGATGTTTGTCGAACAAATGTGAGTTTAGATAATTTTGCTTCCATTCCGAAACTATCATGACGTGATAAAAGGAAATATAAGTTTCATTCATATATGTTCGTCAGCTGAATGATGCAGTCAATGTCGTCAGAGATTACAAGTAAAATATCTCGTCGTAACAAGCTTCAATATGATTCTCTGAGAAAAGTAAAACTGCATAGTTTGCCAGATTGCAAGCGTCAGTTATTTTAAGGAACGTTAAAAGTAATGTATGTACGTGCGTGTCGTGTAACTTATCGATACAGAAAGGAGAATTGGTGAGATGAGTTCCGTTCTAGATTGGCGCGTTCGCTTTGCACTAATGACCTTGGTATGATTTGAATTTATTTATTCTCTACCTTCTTAGTTATAGGTTAAATACCAGGATAGGATGAACTCTCTGGCTTGGGTGACAATCAGTCTAGGGGAAGGACAAATTTAAAGATATCAAGGGAAATCAGTCCATAATCTTCCCCAAGAAGTCATGGCAAATCTTGCATATTAAAGAAATATGCGGAAAGTATTGATCGTTTATACTGTGAAGTGACAGGGCATTAAAAAGAAAGTTAACTTATTTTGTTTGTTTCACTCGAAACCGTCAACTTCTTGTATCGCTGCCAATCATCCTTAACAAAGCCCATATCAAAGATGACCAGTAAAATTTTCTTATTTCATCATTCAAATTTCGTTCAACTGATGCTTGTCTTACTTTTAAAATGTTTACATATTCGTATTATATTTGATATTTTTCGCTAGTTTTTAATCAATAATCAAAATAGTGTTTCCGTTTTGGAAAATGAAATAAAAAAACTTGCGTGTGATATAAGCTTTATCCAGTTATAGGCTCTTTAAGATTAAAATAAACTTTCTTCGCATATATGACGTGTCTCTTTAGGATGTGGGCGATCATAAATTTCCACAACTTCCTGTCTGAGTAACATTTAACATTTGCTATCTCTTATAGTCCTCGTTCTGCCAACCATCGTATTGACAGTATCTTTATCCATCACCTAAGGATATACGTCAACAAAATGGTTATAATTATGAGATAACCATTTCCCTACAGAAAGATTTGGAATTCATTTACCAAAGCATTCAGTCAGCTAAGTACCTAACGTGATACATGCTTGAACAATAATGTCTCTTGCGATTCATAACTAACTAGGCAGATAATTTTCAAGCAATGGGTTCTTATTTCTTATTGCATTAGATTGGTTGCTACCCAAGGTCATAGGACCCAATCTGTCCTGCTATTCAACCCATATCTTGGGGATAATTGATGTATCGATATCTTTTCCAAGTGTATTTTCGCCTAAGTGAATTTAATGAACCCGACTGGAATTCGAACTCGGCTTTCCGATTTTTCATTCCGAGCCGTTAACATCACAACGCAAATCCAAATATTTATCGTTACCGTTGGTTTAAATTTCTGAATTTTTTTTTTTTCAGGAAAATAATTTTCTAAAGTCTAATATTAACGTCCTGCCTATTATTGAAGTATAGTTTCTTTACTAACCTTTTGTTTTCATATGTGTAGAATATCAACATCTTAATTATATTATTATTTTCCCTTCTAGTTGCATATGCTATCCATTTTAGCTTTTCTTGTTCTAAGAATGATGTAGCATTTTTTATTTGATAAAGTTATTACTCTGTAGCGCCATTCTATAATATGCGATGAAGGATAGTCTTCTTTGAAACCTATATGAGTCGATTATCGATGATAGAACATGAAAGAAATGGTCCATAGATTGTCTATCAACATATACCTAGTACAGTTATCGTTGTTATACAATCAAAGGTAGCATATTTTTATATACTAAATATACAGATATACTACTACAACTATACTACTATTACTACTACTACTACTAATGATAATAATAATAATAATAGTCTAATACTGACGGTTAGTTATAACAAGCAGTATCAATTTGTTTATAACTGCAGTAACGCCTACATCGTGCTTACTACATGAAACGCAATGGATATGACATAAAAATGGACCTAAATCCAGATGAAGGTCACCACCTGATGACGCACACCAATTTTGGGTAATAAACATATAATATAAATATTTCTTACATTAGATACATACTTGCATGTACTTATGTGCAGAAAGGTTTATCATATCAACTTTTAGCTTCAGTATTCTGTTTTCAGAAAGATGCGTGGCCGCTATCAGAAACCTGAAATTAAAAATAAAAATATTCATCTTTTTCTTCACCCTAACCTTTCGTGTTAGGAACGGAAGGTGTGTGGTTGTTGATGTGGGCGAAAATTCATAATAAAATCTGACGATACCAAGTTACTTCCAAATAAATTTAGTGAAAATTCTAAACAATATATTTTTTTAAAATTTAAAATAACTTCTTACACTGGCATTGGCAAAAGAGGAAACACCGAAAGAGAGAGCGAGAGAGAGGGGGAAGATAACTTGTAAAGGGATATTGGAGAGCGAGAGATGCTTTTCAAAAAGTAAGCAAAATAATAAGAAACAGGAAAATAATAATAATGTAATAATATATGTTATGCGACAGATTCAAAATCTTCAAACGTTTCAAAGGATAGCATATTCAATTATATTATATATATATATATATATATATATATATATATATATATATATATATATATAGGGTGAACCCTCCTATCGTGAACGATAAATGAGGGTCAGCATTGGATGGTGCATTTCTTTTTACACATGCATGATAGCAGAGGCTATTGTGCAGAAAATCAGGTAAGCGATTTTGTGATCTAAGTATAATACTAACCCAGCCTTACTGTGGGTGACATAGCCACACTGACCGATGAAATTTTTCTAGAACAGGATTTTGATGGCGTCTCTGATCATAGTGCTTCAGTCTACTGTCTTCAAAACCATTTAACGTAATGAAGCATTTCTTAAGCTACACCTTTCGGTTTTATGCTTGGGCTTCCCCGGTTTTCAGATCAAAGTAGAGACGCTTCAATTTGTCTTTCAATTTGACTTTGTAGCGTAAGAATGGACGTCCAAATGGAGTATGGTAGTTGACCATACAGAACCTTTTGTGGAAGCCTATGCTCATCCATTCTCACAACATGACCAGCTCACCTAAGTTGTATCTTTGCTAGAATTGTTTTCAGTGCCTGTGATGATGTTACATATCTTCAGTATTGCGACATTCTTGGCCATCTCGTCCCATTTTATATCACATATGACACGAATAGTACAATACTGAAGAAATGCAACAACATCACAGATATTGAAACCTTCACTTAAGTCAGAGAATTCTTTTTCAAGCATAGCAGAAAAGAAAAGTGCAAAGAGAAGAGGAGTAAGACCGCAACATTGCTTTGTACCTTTGGAGACGAAAAAGGCGTCCGATTGCTCACTTCCCGCCCTTGAAAAAGCTTTCATCCCTTCGTGAAAGGAGATATTAATATGGAGCATTTTTTCTGGAACAGAATTTTGACAAAGCTTTCCAAAGAGCAGTTGTGAATTCTACAAAAACAACAAATAGATCATTGCTTTGTTCTCGTGCCTTCTCCTGAGCCTGCTGAAGACAAAAAAATCATATACACGTTTCTTCTACCGGGTGGAAAACCGCATTGGATCTCAGGTAATGCCGATTCTGAGACAAATTCCTTAAGCCTATTCAGGATGATACGACCAAGGATTTTGCCAGCAACCGAAAGAAGAGATATTCTTCTATGGTTGTAACACTCACAACTGTTCCCTTTGCGCTTATAAAAATGGACAATTGAAACATCCTTATATTGCAGTGGCACTTCTCTCTTTTCCCACACAAGGTTAAGAAATTCACAAATTTTGCGTATCAAAAGACTGCTGCCCCTTTTGTATATTTCAGCTGGAATTCCATCTTCTCTGGAGGCTTTTCTATTCGAAAAGTGTTTGTTGGCTTTTGAGAGCTCGAAGGCTGAAGGGTTAGCAGAAATGCTTTGTACAACAGGTCTCTGAGGAAGATTGTTTATTACTTCAGCATCAACAGAGGGATACTGATTTAGGACCGTGGAGAAGCGTTCTACCCATCGTTTCATAATGTGACTTTTGTTTGTCAAAAGAGTGTTAACTGAAGAAAGATTGGTGATAGACTGCTGGAAATGAGACCAAAAACACCCTTCAATGTCTGGTAGAATAGTTTGAAGTCACATCTGTCAGCAGCATCCTGCAAAGCTCTAGACTTTGCTGTCCACCAGCCCTCCTTCAACTCCCTCAATTCTGCTTTAAACATTCTTTTGGCTGATTATGCGTGTTTTCAAGAAGAGATTTAATTTCAGGATCGTTTGAATCAAACCAGTCTTGATTTTTTTTTTTTTTTGCTGAACATACACGATGGTTTCTTTCGTCATACAGTATACAGTATGTTTTGTTAGCCAGAGCATGCCGATTCAACTTCATTACCTACATCAAGAGAGAAAACTTTTGAATCACACAATGTTTGGAAAGAGTCTAATATTTCCTTGTCTTTCAGTTTTGCTATGTCTACTTTCTTTGGCGGTTTTTCTCGATTGTTTCTAACAGACTTCTTCAAATCCATTGCCCTATGTGATCAAACAATTTTGTGATCTGAACAACATTGACCAATTGCTAGTGATCGTGTAAGGTTTATGTCGTGGCGATCACGACCAAGAACGATGATGTAGTCAATGATATGGTCATACCCTGATCTAGGATGTCACCATGTAGTTTTGAAACTAGAAGGTTGGTGGAAGATTGTCTTGGTGATTACAAGATCAAATTCACTGCAAAGAGACAGCAGCAATATCCCATTAGAATTTGATTTACCAATGCCATGTTTTCCAATGACTTTACTCCAGGATAGTGTGTCACATCCACCACGAAGTTCCATATCACATAAAGTTTGTCACGAAATGACGTCTGCCTTAGAAGTTCCCGAAGGTGGCAGTAAAAGGATTCGTTTACTTCCTCAGTAGACTCCATGGTAGGCGCATAACAACTAAGTAAAGTGGCATGTTTATTTTACCGACAGGTAAGCAAAGAGACATTAGTCTTTTAGAAATACCAACAAATTCCCAGCCTGACACAAGATCGTTTATGATAGAAAATCCTACATCAGATTCTCTTTTCGCAGATTCAAATCGTCCTAGCTAGACGTAGCCACCTTCCACTTCTTTGAGTTGCCCTATATCTGGAAGTTTGATTTCTGATAGAGCAGCAACGCTGATGTTGTTCTGTTTAAGTGCTCGTTCAATGATTGCTGTTCCGGGTTCAGGGATTTTCTTATTGTCCTGAAGAGTCCTTACATTCCAATATGCTATGAACATGTTTGTTTCATTAAGTTTTGATTTTCTGAAGTTTCGGTTGCGCAATTTGGATGCCGAGTCATATGCACCTTATGATAGGGTGATCCTCGGACATGCAATTTTTAGGTCGCTTTTATTAACCCTTCCTCATATGAGGAAAGCAGCGCCATCCTTAAATAGGACAGCTTTGTTACTAGATGAGGTTACGAAGTTCAACAATGTCCGATATTGTGCTGCACAACGGCCAACTACCTCTCAGCACCCCCCATGTTTGAAATTCAAGCTAAAGATTGCCAGTGCCATCCGTCACCTGTCCCCGTCGCTATTTCTTCCACGCCATGGGATTTCTGTCCTGCATCGATTTGTGTTGAACTATTAGCCATCCAGCTACTGATCAACCTGCGCTAAGATTTGTTTAAAGTGGTCAGTTGTTTGTGTGGCACAAAGCAAACTCTCTCCATCAAAAGAACATAACCCATAATGTGCCACGCGTTAGGTGTTTGTGATGATTGCGTGTTATATTATCTTAACCTCCCCGTGACCTTAAATTCACTGGGTCATGCGTGGTGGACCACACAATATACATAAGGGGTTTTCATGTCAGAGTTTGCCGTTTCTGGTACGAAGGCTGGTGGCTATTTATATATAATCCTTTCTGCAGAGCCGAGGCCCGTTGGAACAGTTGGTATGACGTTTGCCTGATAACGTAACTGCCCGGCTTTCAATTTTCGGTAGTGGATACGCACTGCTGATGAAACGGCCGTCCAGTTCTTTCTGTTGAGATTGCTTCTAGACTCGATGAATTACTTAATTATGATTATCTCAAATCTTCCTAATGCATATCACATATATAATGGTTTCTACTTTTAAATCCAACATACTTTTATTTTAAAATTATTTTTAGTGGATAGCCATATTTGAATAGAAGCTCAGTTTAGCGAACATTTTCTTTATTAAGTTTCCAGGAGTATGAACAAAATAAGATACTGTTTAAATTAGACGAAACGTCTACTCAAAAACGGGTATCCACCAAAAATGAAGTTTAAAGAAATAAAAATATGTCGAGCTAAAAACAGAATCCAATAATTTATATTGTAATATTAGATTGTGGCAAAAATAATGTCGGTTTTTGACGTTAAAAAATACGTAAAAAACCGACATTATTTTTGCACCAACCTAATAATAATAATAATAATAATAATAATAATAATAATGTGCATGTGTGCGTGTGCGTGTTTGTTTAATATGTTTATGTTAAAGAAATTCCTTAATGATTTTGATGTCAATGAACGGTATACAATTGTTTTAAAAGCTGAACGGTGCTAAAATAATTTCAATTGGTTGAAATATTGTAATTTGTGTCTGAATTAAAGAAAATGTGAAAACAGGTAAGATGTCAAACATTCCATGAGGATTTTCATAAACTTTATACGGAAAGGACAAACGCAATTTTGTCATCAATTTGACATTTGTTATAAGTATAACTGCAAATAAATTTGTGTTTCCTGTTGTGAGTGAGAACAAAGCAAAGATGTGATTGTTTTTTCCAGACCCTTAATTCGTTCCAGTTCTTACATTGATCCTAACACACTAAGCCTTTATAATAAACAGCACTTTCTTATATTGGTTACTTATCTTTGTAAATAGTAATAAAATATTTGATACAAATGTTACTATTTCATTTATTTGGGTGTTATCTCTAACCGTAAAAGAAAAAAAAGGTCTTTCTGTACTTCGTGAGAGATAGGCTTATAAACTACATATTTAATTCAATTATACCATTGAATATATACAGTAATTTAATTATTCTCATAAATAACTCGAAGGCGTTAAATTCACAGTATACCGGCCACTAGAACTGTGTGGTGTGTTAATGGTTTGTGACAGGTTTTCTAATAGAATTTCAATTAATTTAACTTAATATCGTGTTTGTTTTATTGGATAATGGGCGTTCATTATGTAAAAAAAACATTCCACATCCAACCATATGAAACATTAATGACATACTCTTTAAATACTTATAGCCTAAACGTGTTTTTGATTTGTCATTACAGTTAGCCGTTCGAAAGAGTCCTGGGTATTACGATAAATTACATCCACCAGTAAGCACAGCACTCGCTGCATTCAAAACTGCCCACAATCGCTGCAAAAATTTCTAGAAAACGCCATGTGCATCTATGCATGGGCAGTTCAGACCAAGTTTAAAAAGAAACAAATAGGATCCCGTGAATTCTGAAAGATCACCAAATAAACAGATGCAAAGCAGCTGTTCCCATAAATATAAATGGCCCCGAGGTCATATTTTCCTCAACGGACCTCTTCGCCTCCATCTTTTCCACTAAATCAATGTTAGATAACAAATACAATCACTGATCACAGTAATATTACCATCATAGCCCAAGAAGTCTCTAGACTTATCGAAGGCTTTGGCCCTAAGAAATCCACTGGTCTAGATCAAATTTCAACCCGGAAATATCCTCAAAATTATTCAGCCGCTGCTTGAAGGAGAAATCCTTCTCAAGCCTGTGAAAAGTGTCAAGCGTATGCTCAGTTTTCAAGAACGCAAGCGTACTATTTCCCCTTCCCAATACAGACTCATCAGTTTTCTCAGTATCATCAGCAAGGTTTTTGAGGCCATAATTAATAAGAAGATTGTCGACCAATAAGGAAAGAACAAATTCTTCCTCGACGAGTAGTATGGGTTTCGGTCGATCCACTACTGACATCCTAACTACCATCATTCACAGAATCAGTAAGTCCCTTGACGAAAAATATACCTTGATGATCGTAGCACTAGATATCTCAAAGGCCTTTGACAAGATTTGGCACAAAGGCTTACTACGCAAGCTCTCCATTTATGGAATCACCGGAAGAGTCTTCTCGATTATAAAATCCTTCCTGTAGGTAGTTATCAATGGCCAGTCATCCAAAGCCCTAAAGAGCAGCACAGACGTCCCCCAGTGTCACTCCTCAAACCAAGCCTTGTTTAGATCTACATAAATGATCTGCATAAGAATATACTCAGATCATTTGTAATCATATATGTCGATATGACTATATATAGGCGCACTTCTAAAACTCTCGATAGTCAGGGATTGGTGAATGATCTCTCTTCTGATCTTGCACAAACTACCCAATAGTGTGAAAACTGACTGGCTAGATACTCAAAGACCAAGCTACTTACATCTCATCATCTCCGATCTGATATCGAACTACCACCAATCAGGATGAACGGTGGTCCTCTCGGGGAAGCACCGTACCTTCAAAGACTTTTGAGCTGCAAAAATTCACACCCGAGCTCAGGTGGAACTTGTACTTACGATTCATTGCTAAGGATGCAAGTAAATTTGTCGCTTCAGTAAGTACTTGACTCCTCCTGATATCCACTACATTTACAGATCAGGCCAAAAATGGAATACTTTTGTCACATTTGGGCCCGGACATCACTCTCAAGATTTGATAAAGTTTAAAAGCCTCTACGAGACCTTGTCGTGACGAATTATTTCCCACTTTTCAACCTCTCTCCCACAGGTGTGATGCGGCAAGCGTCTCGCTGTTCAACTGCTACTTCCAATGGAAAGTGCTCGGATGAACTATATTCCCTGCTCCCACCGAGTCACACTATCAGAGCCAGAAGATGCCATGCCCCTTACATATTACCAACTTACATTCTCTTCATATTCCATCGGTAAGAATTTTCAATCGAGCGGCTTCTTCTTGAGAACGGCTGCAATATGGAACCGACTCCCAACAGGATGTTTCCCGAACACTACAATTTTAACCTGTTCAAGGCTAGCGTAACTATTATCTTCTGCCCCTATATACACAGATGACCTCCAAACTTAACCCTCTTCCTCCTGTGTACCCCAGGTCTTGTAAAGGATGAACCTCGCTGTAAAATATTGCCTCTGATCGGGAGATTGGAGGTATTATGAAGCGTAGTACCCCTCTTAAATGCTGTTGATTCAAGGTATACTCTACACTGTTAGCTGTATATCGTGACCCCAAACAAAATACTATAAAAGTATAAAAATACTAGCAATACATATTTTTATATTAAAAGTTTACCAACAATACATTTTGTCTGTGGTTCAAGGCATCTCGTTCAAAATATATCTAGTTGAAGCCATAAAATGAAATTTAAAATATTTAGATTTCGACATTAAATAAACCAAGGAGGTTGACATACTGCTAAACAAATTCAACCAACCAAGCGTTCAAAATAGGCGAATAGTTCTGATTTCACAGTACATTAAAATGACTGAAAATATTTTTAGAGAATAACAGTCATCATCTAACCGATGTATTTAATATCACTTTGATATAGATTGCTATGGACTTATTGCTTAAACTATATTGATCAAGCCATTATGAACTTCAATTATGAAAAAGAGTATAACGATTTCAATAGAACTTAAAAAATCATCTTTCGAAAAATAGGAATTTAATTTATTTTTAACTTATTTACATTAAGAGTTGATTATATTTTAAATCCTGTAAATATATATCATACAAAATATACTCAAGTGAAAAGAAAGTTTTGTCAGAATAAAAATTAATTAAGCTGCCAGCTTCGAGAAATATACGATTCCTTGCCTGTAAATTGGCTCGATTAAATATGCAAAGGCTGTCGGGAGTTACGAAGCAAAATAAATTTCTCAACAGGAAGCCGGCGTCGCTCTTGCAGCGAACTTTGGCGAACGATGTCGGAAATGTTATGTCTCTATTGAAAATATTCATTCTTTAGATATCCAGATGCAAACAGATATGCACTTTACTCCCAGCTGATAAGTAAAGCGAGTAAAATGATTCCACATCACTCTGATGAAAGTTACTTTTCAAACCGCTCTAAAGATTATCTGTCTAATCTTAAGTGACAAGTTCTTTCATAATGATTGCAATTATCGAAACACACATGACATATCTATGAGATATAACTTTGAGTTCCAGAAGACGGTTTATGTTTACATTTCATGTCAACATTTTACAGAGATATTTTTTTATCGTTTTTTTTTAATCAATTCACTCCATACAAGGCGATAAAGTAACTAAGATGCAAGAATGAAAGAAAATGAAAAAGATTTTAGAAGGAACCGGGAACCAAAATCTGAACAGGAAATAAGGGTTAAACTTCTACTCCTGTTCAAAAAACTGGGGAGGAATGTAAACAGGGCAATTGGTTAAACCTTTCTACTCCTCTTGAGGAAAAAATAAATACTAAATAAAATTAAAAAGTTAATCCGGAGATGTTCGAAATATGAGTTAATGTAAACTTTAGAAGGAATCGGAAATCCTGTAATAAACCTCTACGCTTTATAAAATAATATAAAAAACTGGTGAGGAGTATGAACCGTACGGTAGGCGAAACTATTTACTCCTATTAAATTTTAGGTTACTGAATTTTATCGAATAACATTGAAAATATCTGCCTGTCATAAATCGTCACGGCGTGGCAAGAAGTATAATTAGCAGTTATGTAGAATATTTGTGATCAGACTCCGTAGATTGGAGCTCAATGACATCACAGACAAAGATTCTTACCAAATTTCAAAAACCTCGCTTGAACATTTCCAACAACAACAACTAAAATGGGTAGCATGGGAAAACATATTAATCTTCCACACTACATCGAATAAAATATTTAAAAGGAAACTTACACGAATAATAGAAAGATCTATAACAGATAATGGGCTGGAGAATTCAATTTTCTAGAAAAATTCTTTAAAGAAAAAGATTTTAGAATTTTCAACCGGTATTAACGGTAACCATTCTTTCAATGAATACTGCAATTTTCTGTATGGAAATGGTTAATTTCATTGTTGGCATTACCATGAGTGTCTACAAAATAGCATCATTAGATGTTACTGTGGAGTATACATACATTTTCTATTGTAAAGGATGTTTCACAATTTTTGAAACAAAATGATCGGGAGCATTTATTGAAAGGTAAAAGGATAACATTTTCTGCAACCAATAAGTCTCGAACATGAAACAAAAATGTCAAGAGGAGCTTGATGCTCGAGTAGTCCACCGTTCAATTGGCGGCAGTGTTGAATGCAATGATGTTGATAACGCGTATCTATTCCTCCGGGGTGATCGCTTGAATCTTCTTCAATACAGCAATGATGCGATTATTGCTCTGGTAGATGTTATCATTGAGGAACCCCCAGAGGATGAAATCTTTTCAGATCAGACCAGTGAGGTGCCCATTCCACTTCAGATTTACAGCTGATGAGACGCTCCGCAAATTGTTCACGGAGACATACCATGGTAACATTAGCAGTGTGACGAGGAGCACCATCCAGCTGGAACTACTCCTCCTTATCAAGGTCCTCACGCAACTCGTGCTCTCCTCATCTGAGAGGCCGTTGCTTTCTTTCAACAATTGGGAAACACCCTGTATATGAATTTACATAAGATGCTGTGTATTGAATTGGTGCTGAAGGTGTGAAATGTGGGATGAGCGTGTTGAGTTCAAATTTTAATCGAAGCCATTGTGTTCGCTTTCGCACAAATATCCTTGGATAATTATGCATCCATCTCTTCTCCTCCCCTGGACTCAGAGTTAACAGCGGGGCTTAGTGGTCTTTCTAGATATAAACGACAACCAGTCAAGGAGAAGGACTTCTCTCACTTAAAAACTGGGGATACTTTAACAGGAAACACATGCTGCGGAAACCCAAACCCCATCAATTCATGTCATGATATTGTCTCCCTATCCTTCACAGGGTTAACAAAAATATAGTGCACTGAGCATTCAACTGTGTATGTTTATTTTTAAAGACATCATATTCATCGTATGTTTTTTTCTTTAGATATAATTTCTGAATAGGTGAGTTAAAATGAAGTATACTTAAGGTTACTACGGAAAGTGCGACACCGAAATCCGAAGTTTCATTTTCGATAGCAAAAGTTGCTTTCCAAAAGCTAAGCAAAGTAAAATTTCGTTATAAACATAAAAAAGGTTACTGAAATGTTATGTAATATTAGTTCACCTACATGGCTGTGAATGCTGCACCATCTCCGCTCAGATGAAGAAGTAACTTGAGGCGATAGAAATTTTGTTCGACAGAATGATGCTGGGGATACCATGAACTGAAAATGTGAACATCGACAAATTTTTTACCGAAAAGGAAAACACAAAGCATCTGAAAAGAGACACTGAAACTTTTACAACTCATAATGAGGAAAGTGGGTTTGGAAAATTTGACACTGACAAGACATACTGAAGGCAAGAGGGACAAAAGAAAACAGTGCATAACCTACCTACTTGTGTAAAAGGATGTTAGAACAAAGTTTAGGAGAGATACCAAAAATACAAAATTTACTAACAGTTCTGAAGGATAGGAAATTGAAGTGGGGGGGGGCTATGATCACGAACGTCTTGAAGGGAAACGGAATAAAGAAGAAGTGAAATTGTTAAATTTGTGTTAATAATATATCAAACAATATTTGTTATTATATATTTTTCAAGCACTGTATAAAATTGACATTCGGCGATACTTTATATATTATATTGTATTTAATGTGCTTTCTTTATTATAAAACTATTTTCAAGTATTTTGTGCTTTTCTTTTTTCATTTAATATACAAACCTTTCTACAGCTGAAGTTACTGACATTCATTCAACACGAGGATTTAAAATTAAAATTATAGCATTTCTATAATTGGCAGCATGAAATTAATTAGAACCTTTCATTCTGGTAACTGATAACGTTAATATTCATGATAAATTCTAGCGATAGTTGAAAGCACAAAAAAGTAAAAGATTATAAACTCTGGACACTTTCTTCACAAACTGGATACAGATGTACGGCAGCTCGTACGTCGAAGAGGAAAATGTAATAAGAATTTAATATACAAATGTGATCAATCAAATTAAGAAAAAACAATTTTGAATTTGTATATATATATATATATATGTATACATATATATATATACACACACACACCTAAGTTTGCCCGGCTCCTTAGGATTTATTCTAGTTTATCGCTCTACTTAGTGTATTGAGCACTATGATGAAGTATGATGAAAACAAGTTCAGAAAATATGATAATAGCAATCTAAGGAAAACAAATAGGAATAGGAAAATCAGGCAATTAAATTAATCTTTCACTCGCTATTAATTTACCATCGCTGGAGGAGACACATTTGATACTGTGTAGCGATGTTTAACATGTGTTTGTTTTAATCATGTATAATGAATTATATACATGTGTGTGTGAGTGTGTCTAAGTGTATCTGTATATATATATATATATATATATATATATATATATATATATGGGGGATGAATATATATGCATATATATATAAATATATATATATATAACTGAGTGTACGTCTGTATATGTGTATATGTATATGCGTGTGTATGTATATACATATATATATATATATATATATATATATATATATATATATATATGTATGTATGCTTATATATATATATGTATGCTTATATATATATATATATATGTATGTATGTATGCTTATATATATATATATGTATGCTTATATATATATATATATATATATATATATACATATATATATATACATATATATATATATATATATATATATATATATATATATATATATATATATATAATAATAATAAAAAGGCTTAAACACTAATATTCCATGGTCATAATTTATTCCATTCGAATCGTAAATACGATCCAATTCATCAGACCTACAAATTCAAAAAGAAAACAGAAAAAAACCTACTCCGGAAATAAAAATAGAATTTAGAGAGAGTGTAAGTATGAGAGTGTGGGACGAATGTTATTTCATAAGAGAGGGGTTTAACAGAGAGGGTTAATTGCAGATCTAGTGGGCATATATATTCTCGACACCTTGAGTAGAGTAGTTAACCTTAGCCAAGTCGGAATTTATAGAGATGACGGCCTAATCATTGTCCCAAATAGCAATGGTCCCTTGACTTCCAGCTTACATAAGAAGATAATTAGGGCCTTCAAATACTTAGGCCTTAAAATTGAAATATCTTCCAACCTGAAAATAGTCAACTTTTTGGATATTACACTCAATCTATCGAATGATACCTTTAAACCCTTCCATAAAGTTGATCAAACACCCCTATATATCAACGTCCACTCTAACCACCCTAAACATGTGATAGACCACATCCCTAAAACTGTGAATACGAGAATAAATAAGCTATCTTCTAGCCAAAAAATCTTTAAGGATAATAAATTTATATACAATCAGGCCCTCAAAAATAGTGGTTTTAGACAGGAATTAAACTATAACGGAGAACTTGTAAATCAGAATAATAACAGATCTAAAAATAGAAAGAAGAAGGTAATATGGTTCAACCCACCATATTGCAATCTCTCTAACATTGATATAGGAAGTTTTTTTCTGAAATTAATTGATAAACATTTTCACAGTAAACATCCATAACGTAAAATTTTCAATAGGAAGACTCTGAAAATTAGTTACTCATGCGTTAGAAATATGGAGAAAATCATATCTTCCCATAATTACAGAATACTTAGAAACTACCATAGTAATGTAACTCAATCGAGTAACCCTACCTGCAATTGTAGGAATAAAGATCATTGTCCAATCGGGCGTAAATGTAACTATAAAAATGTAATATACGAGGCAACAATCTTTCCCGGGGAAAATATAAACGAGAAAAAAAGATATATACGTATATCCGCGGGTGATTGGAAGCAGCGTCTATACAACCATAGACAATCTTTTAGATATAGATGCCTCAGAAGTCAAACTTCTTTATCCAAACACTACTGGGATCTGGTGGATATGGGTTAACCCCACTTTTGAAATGGAGATACATATCAAGAGCCAAAACACCTAATAACTTCCGCGATCGGTGTGATCTGTGCTTGGCGGAAAAAAATTTTATTATCAAAGATAAGAATCAAGATGAACTGTTGAATCTTCGTAATGAGATATTTTCTAAATGTAAACATAAGAAAAGATTCAAAACATAAACACCGTTTTGTAACTTTCTGCCACTTATGTCAGTTCCATCTTGGTTCAAAACATCGGGCATGACATTTTAACGGAATGACTATTATGTTTATTTTGTTTATCTCTATATAGATCATTGTGTATGTTTTTGTGATGCGCTATGTGTATATATATATATATATTTTTTTACCCCCAAATTATTGAAATTTTACTTATTTAGTTCTTAAATTCTAATTTATATGTATGTATATGTACGTATTTGTATGTATGTGGGTATATGTGTGTGTATATATATATATATATATATATATATATATATATATATATATATATATATATATATATCTATGTGTGTGTGTGTGTGCGTGTGTATATGCATGTATGTGTATGTATATATGTATGTATGTATGTATGTACTTGGCTACGTGCATATATGGGTATATATTTAGATGTGTGTGTATTGGTATATGTATGTATATGTATGGATGTATGTGTATATGCATGCGTATGTGTGTACATGTATATATTCTTGTTTACGTATATGGATGTAGGTATATTAGATGGATATATATGCAGGGATGTGTGTATATGTATATAGGTATATGTGTGCGTATGTTTTGGTATATATGTACCCATATATATGTATATGTATATATGTATGTGTGTATATATATGTGTGTATGTGGGTATATATGTGCGTGTATATGTGTATGTATGTATGTATAGCTAGACGGATAGATACAGGGATACATTTTTTTTTTGTTTAATTGTATAGAAATGTAAGGTTTTAGGTATATATGTTTATGCGTATGTTCATATGAACATGTGTGGGTAAATGTGTAAGGAGTGGATGCGTATGGATGTATGTGTGTATATGTAGGTATGTATGTGTGCATTTTGTATGTATGTATATATGTATCTACATATATCTGTTTTGTGTGTGTGCATGTATATACGTGTATGTGTGTGCATGTGTATTTATGTATATGGATGTGAAAAATGTGTGTATATGGTATAGGTGGATATATGTGTATATATGTGTGTGTATGTGTATATATATATGTATATCTATGTGTATGTGTGTATGTATTTATATGTGTATATGTGTGTGTACATGGATATGTATGTGTGTACGTATATATATATATATATATATATATATATATATATATATATATATGTATATGTATATATATATATATATGTATGTATGTGTGTGTGTGGTATATACATGTATGTATGTGTGTAGATGTTTGTGTATATGTATGTGTGTGTGTCTATGTATATATATGTATATATATATATGTATATATATGTATGTATGTGCATGTGTGTATATGTACATATATGTGTATGTATGTGTGTATGTATATATATATATATATATATATATATGGATGTGTGTGTGTATGTGTATATGTGTATGTGTATATGTATATATGTAGGTGTAATTATTTGTATATCATATGCGCGGTAATTATTAGAAAGCTCTTAGTATCAGAGATATTGAATCAGATATATGTATATGTGTATATGTGTGTGTATGTATATGTATGTGTGTATTTGTGTAAATATGTGGATATATGTGTATGTGTACATGGCTATATGTATGTGTGTATGTAGGTACACGCCTATGTGTATGTATACGTGTATAAGTTATTGTGTATGTGTGTATTTGCATGCATTTTGAACATAAAAATATAGGTCTTCGCTAGATTAGATAATCGTCATATTTATTGTTTATATTTGATTTGTAACCTGCAGTCGATATTATTTTTGTCAAATTTTCTCAATTACACAGCGTCCCTTTAAATTTTAATTTCACCCGCCCCATCTTTCTTCCCCACCACTTCTTTCCTTACCTCTCCCTCCTTCTTTAAGATTTGATCGTCAATGGGGTGTGTATGTCACCACGAAATGTATCTTTATTGTATTAGACATCCGACAACAATCTTTTCCCCCTTCCACTCACACCTAGTTTTTAAATAACCCTCTCTGTTAAACCCCTGTCTTATGAACTAACATTCGTCCCACACTCTCATACTTACACTCTCTCTAAATTCTATTTTTATTTCCGGAGTAGGTTTTTTTCTGTTTTCTTTTTGAATTTGTAGGTCTAATGAGTTGGATCGTATTTACGATTCCAATGGAATAAATTATGACCAAGGAATATTAGTGTTTAAGCCTTGTTATTATATCCTTACTCTGTCCTGGACATTGAGTTCTACCTGGATTCTATCCTCTCGGAATTTTTTATTCAAAAAATATACATGTGTGTATATGCACCTGTGGATTTTGCATGTATATGTATATTTACCACTAATATTATCTATCTATCTATCTATCTATCTATCTATCTATCTATCTATCTATATATATATATATATATATATATATATATATATATATAGGGGTTGTACAAATAATTGGAACAGTTGGAAACCCTATATTTCAGCACCTAATTATTTTGTCCGACCCCTGTATATATATATATATATATATATATATATATACATATATATATATATTAATTTCAACTGCAAACTGGAAAATGGTGGAAGATAAATGTGTATATATATATATATATATATATATATATATATATATATATACTCACGCATTCATATATATATATATATATATATATATATATATATATATGAATGCGTGAGTATGCATATATATGAATGCGTGAGTATGCATATATATATATATATATATATATATATATATATTTATCTTCCACCATTTTCCAGTTTGCAGTTGAAATTTATAATCTGGGACTTTCGCTATCACAAAATTAATTCGATATTACTGATGGTTAAATGTATTAGGTTGGTGCAAAAATAATGTCGTTTTTTCACATAGTAACATATGTGAGAAAACGATATTATTTTTGCACCAACCTAATATGTTGCTACATACTGATTTTGAGTTCACTTCCGGGGCTAGGTTGCGAAATTGTACTCTGGTTTAGTAAATCAACTAATATTACATATCGATGAATTATTACCTAAAAATTAACAACTATGAAATTATCAAGCAGCAAATGCAAAGAAAAAAAAATGGACTTTATGATGCGATGTGGGGATTCTGTTTGAAAATTTCAGAAAAGTATTGAATACGACACGCTGAAGGTCATTATAGTTTAACTGCCGCCCTAACTTTAACAAACAAGATAGAGACACCAGTTCAAATAAAAATAGCGCATAGTAATATTAAGGCTGTTTTTTTTTTTTTTTGTGAAAAATTGTTTACTACTCAAACAGAGTTTGTAAGCCAGGGACTGAAAGAGATTACAGGGGTAAACTGTCATGCTTCATTTTGTTTACATCTATTGTTGTCCATTTGACACGTGCTTATAAACAGACAGGTTCGGTATGTATAAACAACATTTCATGTTTGTTTTCATGGACGTGCGTGAATTCGAATGTTAAAAGAAAACATGGATGTATATGCACATTACTTGCCATTAAACACTGATCAAATCTGTGAAACAGCAACGAATCATTCATTCCGAACCAAAACAACAGCAACCCATGTTTTTGATTAAAATGTTCAGTAATAAGAAAGTAATCACTCTTTATTTAATTCTTCAGAATTTCGAATCTGGATTGATTGTATCGCTATAGGTGAAAAAAAAGAGTAGATAGGTGAACCTATCGCTAGGTTCAAACCCCTTCATATTTTTCTGCACAGGAGTAGGGTTTTATCCTGTGTTTCCTGTATGACATTGTGTTTCTGGTTCTTTCCTCGGAAGTCTTTCATTCTATTTCACTCCCAGTTACCCCTTGCGTCTTAGTGGCATTATCTCTTTGCTTGATTTAAAAAAAAAATGAGATGGACGATGTCTTAATATTTCCAGAATCTGTTAAATTAAGTCGAATAATCATTTAAAAATTTTTTAAAACTCTATTTAAAAATTGACTTTTAGGGTCCAATAAATGTTAGGCGAAATGTGTCCTATTTATATCAAAAACTAGTGTACTCGAATGGAACCAAAATATAGGCTAATATTTAAGTATTTTTTTAGATGAGCAATTATTCTTATATTATCATTTGACATGCACACATTATTTGTTATAGTCGCTACTATTTGGACGTTTTTCACACAGTCTAATAGGAAATATCCCATAATCATAAAAGGCGCAATGAAAACAATCTACCGCGTGTACCGAATAAAGATGGTTGGAATTTCAAGGACACATGGCACAGTTGGTTAGATCCAGTGACAGACCCAAAGAGTGTGAGTTCAATACGCGGTTAAGGCAGTGGGGAACTTTCAGAGGGAAAATAGCAGGAGATAACTGATAACTGACATCCATCAACATGGCACGTGGAACTAGAACAGTCTACGCCAGGGATCGAAATAAAGGGTTCAGTTCGAAATTCCAACCACCTGAAGAAGGCCGGAGCGTACAACGGCGGAAACGTTGTGATAAATATGGCGACAAAGATGAGGACAATAGTCCGAATAATGTAAATAGAATATCATCTACAACATGAAATGTTTAATCCCTTTTAATATGAAACGTTGGAGTCATGTTATAACTCGAACATTCAAATAGATTGTAACAGGGGAAAACTATTTTAACGTAAAACCAAGTAAGCAGTATTTTTATTTGTATATGATATATTACTTTAGAAGAAAGATAGTCTGGTCATCAGCAAGAGAAAAATATCAAGATGCGAGTTACAGATTGTATCACCATCAAGCAGGTGCAGAAGTTTAAATATATAAGAAGTGTTTTAACTGAGGAGGAAAATGTGATACCGAGATCCGAAAATGCATTGAACTAGCAAAAGATACATTTCAAAGGTAAAAGGTGTTGAGAAACGGAATGAATTCGTTAGCATCAAAGAAAAGAATGCTGATTGCTTGATTTTGTTTAGCAACATATCAACAACTCTAAGGGTTATTTAATGCCGAAATCTAAATATTTTGAATGGAATTTTATCTATTTTGAACGCAATTGTATGCCTTTAACTACAGTTAAAATGTAATGTAATATTGTTTGGTAATTTTACTATAAATATGTATTGCTGTATTAGTATGTGATATCCATTCCTTTATATGAAAATTCCATGGATGGATCGTGTAAATAACAAAGAATTCTTAAAGAAATGGCAACAAAAAGAAGACTGTTACACGGAATCAGCAAGGGAAAGCAGAAATTATTTGGACATATAATGAAGAAGGATATGTTGGAAAAGTTAAGCGGCATATTGAGGACTATGGTGATAGAGGAAGGTAGCAAGAAACTTATCTGAGGAACTTTGTCAATAGATGGTGGAAAGGGGCCTAGAGCCTTAGCAAAGGAAGAAACACTGGGCCATAAAGGATCGGAAATTGAGGAAAGCCATTATTAACCATGCCCTGAAAGGATGCGATACATAGAAAAAGAAGAACCATCTCCTATCATTTGTAGCATAAAGCAATGCTTGTCTGCTTACTACCGTTCTCTGTTCATGTTCTGCTATCCATTTACAAAATCATTAAAGCTGTTACTCTCGCATTTTAAACCAAAAGACAAAACGCGGCATCTATTCAAACACGTGTATCTACTAAATTATTACATTCAGCGTAATAAGAAGTAATGTCGGATTAAAAATAAAATATTCGTTAATTCCTTAGAAATTACTTTTATTTTATACTAATATTCACACAATACAAGGCCTAAGAGCCACTCAAGGCAGGGTTGCTGTGTGGTGTTGTATGGGCGTAAGAAAGGTCAAGAAGTGAAGTTTATGGGATTATTCAGTAAAGATAACGTTTAACCTTAGATTTCAAGTGATAAATATTGTAGTGTTTGGGAAAACATCGTGTTGGGAGTATGTTTTACAAAGCACCAGATTTTGGGAAGAAGCTATCCGAATGGATTTTATTTCTTAGTATAGGAATACGAAGGAAATGGGACTGATTCACCAATGTGTACGTAGAATATGCGCACGTGCGTGCGTGTGTGCATGCGTGTGTGCGTGCGTGTGTGTGCACGTGTGTTTTTTAAACAAATTTGTTTCAATATTTCACAAGAGAATTACATTGTTTTTAATTAAATTAAGCGTACAGAACAGAGAATTGTGCGCCTCATTGTAAATTATTATTATCATTATTATTATTATTATTATTATTATTATTATTATTATTATTATTGTTGTTGTTGTTATTATTATTATTATTATTTCAATTTTTGGTATGGTCACACTATCTACTAATTCTGCGTGAAGACCTAAAGCACATAGTGGTTTGCTGTTATGGATACATTTCATGATTGGTTTTTCTAACTACTATAACATCACTAGCCTTACATGGACAAACTTCTTAGTGTATGGGTTGTACTTATCAAGATAATTTTTGTATTTCTATTAAGCTGGGATTTCCAGGGATATGTTAACGTGTTCCTTTTTCATTATTACAAGCGCACCCTCTCTGATTGGTACTATTCTTGTTTTTAATTTCCATATATTTTCTATTTCGATTTTCAGGTTTTTATACATCGATAGTTTTTCAAATTCCTTGTTTGCTATGTTACGGTCGGCTGGACAAGCCATATCAATTTGTAGACAAGTTTTTTTCTGTTCGGTTTTTGACAATTATATCCGTCCTATTTGCTTCAATCTTCCTGTCTATAAAGACGCTGTGATCCCATAGAATTGTTATGTCTTCTATTTCTGTAACCGGTGCTGGGTAATGTTTATACCCGTGTTTATTAACATCTTTTCCAAAGTGTCTGTATATTATCCAATGGAAATGTTGCCCCACTGTATAGTGACGATTTTTATATTCTTCTTCTTCTTCTTCTTCTTCTTCTTATTATTATTATTATTATTATTATTATTATTATTATTATTATTATTATTATTATATGTCTTTAGTGAATTTTGCCACTGGATATTTTCCTTATTGTTTTCAAGAGCGTTGTTAAACTAATTTAAGGCGAAAATATTTATTCTAGTTGATAAATAATAGTTGAAAATATTTTAGATATATCTTTGTAGATGCCAAATTTAACCCAAAGCCACAGAACAGGCAATGAAGAATGAAACCACAGCCAATAGTCTCCGAGACTAAAACAGTCTTATGGAAACTGTTCAATTCTACTTTTGGTAAATATCAATAAATCCTTAAATTTCAGTTTTACCGAATATTTCCAAATACTGTGATAGTTAAAGAGGGTCGAACTAACCAGCAATGCTCTTCGAAGAAATATTCCTCAAGTCAAGCACTATTCCTCAGGTAATCAGATTCAATACCATTATATGAGCATATTATTTTGATATATTAAGGGAGTTAGACACCAGTTGCAGTTAAGGAAACTTGGTGTTTAAAATATTTGAAATTGTTAGCTAAATTATTTCAAGTAGAGAAACCATTTTTTTTTTCTTAATTATGAATTCTATCCACTGTACATTTGTTTTATATTTTTGCACTGGCAAATATTATGTTGTAATACTATGTTATTCAAATTGCTATTTTAGGTATCAGCCACGCGATGAATCTCGATTGATGCTATGTACTATGAGTAGAGGAAATCGCGTCAATTGTGCTTTTTATATCAATGGGAATTCCATACATTGTACTTGTGTGACTTGAAGAACACCCATCTTGAAATTAGTTGTTTAGAATTAGCTACATTGCTAGGAATTCTTGGCGGACATGCAGTTATATTCAGAAAACATTTCAAGAAACATTATTTAATATACTGTGCCGACGTAAATAGCACATCTCTTAAACAATAAATCCTAGCATACATGGCATTCTGAATATACTTGTCAAGATTAAAATATACTCGGTTATTGCAGACAATTGTTTCATTCTGAAAAATGAATTTCCGCTGACTCGATGCTTGAAAAAATTCCGAAATATTTCTTTTAAGCGGACTTTTAATTTAAGGACTGGTTTAAATGTATATAAATCATTTCAAAAATTCTCATACTGAATCCAAAACAGCGTACGTTTTTAAACACAAATTTTACACGGCTCAAAAGATAATTTAATATATAGAGTAAGCAAAATTATTATCGACTGCGTTTTGCAGTGAATTAATTCCATCGTGATAAAACAAGTTTCGAGAAACTGCAACTCATTAAAACATCATCCAACATTCAACAGGATCATTTGAGGGCGAATATATAATTTGCGGAAGCTTCTTAGGGAAGAAAGCCACATTTCCAATAATCTTTCATCAAATACGCGATCAATAATTAAGTCGATTTTTTAAACCAACAATATTATTGCTGCATGTTTCCCATCGTTCAAAATATTGACCATCAGTCAAATTAGACTTACCCACTTATGTTTTTAATTCACTTTGGTGGTTTGTTATATGCATTTACTCCAGGTTTCTTTCGCAGTGGCTCACAATTCTTCCGAGTTGAGTGTCGACTTGCAACTAGGAACTGGTCTATCTAGATTAACCGGATCATCATAAGCAATTTATTTTAAACTAACGTCACAATCTGTTTTGAAGCTGACTCTACATCCATTTTTAAGGCTGTGATAGGCTTCGGCAGTTCAATATCTGTGTGCGATCTCACGGAACATGATAACAAGTCAACAGCGTTTATTCCTCGTTGCTTCGGTATAAAAGTCTTTGTTAAACATTGGCCCAACTCTTGCAAGAACAGGCGAAATATTATGACTTCATCGGACTAAGTTTGTTTACGTTGATGTGACTTACACATGCTCACAAACAAGAGATACTGGGAATTTTAAATTTAGAAAAAATGCAATATGTTTTTGGTATATAATCTGGTCGATTTCATTTAGATTCTTTTTCTTCCCATCAGCTTTGTTATTAAAAATATCATATAATGATAAAAGAAGAATGGAGAAACGTTTTAAGAACCAGCACCTAAATTTACTGTGGATAAACTTTCTAAACATTTTCGTCTTAGTGAATTATTTTCTCGGTTAATTATTCTCGTTTGTGGCACTCCCTTCAAGCTCCATGCTTTCCAGACAACTTTATTCTGCAACAGTTTAAATGCAATGTCAATTGCTATCTACTATCCTCTTGATTATTCTTTCCTCTTCCCGCTCATTATTAATGTTTCTGTTCCTAATTCTTCCACACTTGTAGCCCCTTGTGCCTTAGTGACCTTACTGTTTTGAATGGGGTGATATCTATTTTTAAAAAAATTGGTTAAAGAGTTGTTTTTCATTGAATTTTAAATATTCATTATATAATGTCTGACTATATTTCACTATCTCAATTAACATGCATATGAAATAATATATAATATTACCAGATTCTCAACAACGAATATTTGTTACCACTTAAACAAAATTAAAAAAAAATATATAGCTAAAAATCAATGGAATTTTTATCCGACATTATTTCTAATGACTCGAAACGTTATTTTAGTTTACCCATGTTTAAGTAGACGCTTTTTTTTTGGGGGGGGGTAAGTCTGAATTACTTATAGTGATCAGTGAATTCAGGAGACTTACTAAATAAATAGATCTCCCCATCATGGTTTAAACCGGCATCTCCCTTTATACGAGAAACAACCGCTTGATCTGGTAAGACTTAAACCACTCGACCACAGAGAGAGTTACGGCCTAGTAATATTCAATTACCCTTTTGAAGAATGTACATCTTGTTCAAGCCTTATCAAAAACCTATATCTGCACATTTTTTAGCATCAGAAACGAAAAGAAAGCAATTTCTCAGGAATCAGTTGATTATTTTTTCCGCCATTGTTTCAAAAGTGTTTAGTCGACATTGCAAGCGACGAATTATTTTTAACCCGATAGCACCTCTCTTACGGATGCGATAGCGCAAGCTTTTCGTTAAACTATTGCTATTTCAATAGCAAAGAGATCCTCTACGACTCCCACTTACATTGGGACCTACTATACTCTTTCCTTTCCTAATCCATTGGTAAGAAACAAGTTCCAGTGTAGAGCTTCTTCCCAAGAGCCGCTACTTTATGGAATAGACACACGAGAAGATAATTTCCCGAATACTACAAACTGAATTTCTTCAAGTCCGCTTCATTATAATCTGCACTTACTTACCCTTTCCCTTCCTATTGCCGAACAAAAATCTAATTTAGTAACAATTAGTTTGATTGGCACTTGGTCCTTTTATTGACGGAAAATGTTATAAAAACATTTCCTATAATGGCAATAACATTGTTCAGCAGGATATATATATATATATATATATATATGTGTGTGTGTGTGTGTGTGTGTGTGTGTGCGTGCGCGTGCGCGTGTGGAGAGATGGATTTAGAGCATCTATAAGACGATTGGTTGATGTCTTTTTCTGTTTTTACTTCCTCATTTGAAAAAACAGGAAACGCTAACTACAGGAGAAGTGGTAATTGCTTAATAACAAGCAAAATTTGCATCCTTTTATCATAAAAGACTAAAGTTAACGACATCCATCCAACATTATTTTCGACTGATTCGGCCACAATTGGCCTGTTCTCGAGCATCAACTAAATGCATAGGAATTCCAATCAAAAATATTTAAATTATGAGAAACAATATGTATGAAGTTACATTAAGCAAATCTTTTTCGTTTTTGATATTTTTTTTCAAATTAAATGTCAGGTTTCCTCTTGTCTTCTATTTATTCGTATTTAATTTAAAATACACATGTCTGTTGAAAAGACAGAAATAGTGGCGAAATGTGGGAATGATCAGATCAAACTAATTCATATTTTCTGATTTCTTTATTAGGATAAATGCATATTTATACAAACGCATAAAATATATGAGGTGTTACTGGAGTGTTATCGGTCCGACTCACTTGCTCAAATTTAAGCAATTAGTCAATCATCAGAAATAATTTAAGATTCCCTTTTGGTCAGTCGGTGAACTTATCATCACATACACTGACTCATATATACATATATATATATATAATGTCATCCACAGACAGACTGTTTCGCTGTATCACAGCTCATCAGTGCGGCTCTAGCTAGGATCGAAACCCGACTGAATTGGTATCAGGCGGATATTCTACCACAAAACTGTCAGCGCACGGTCGGGATGAAGGTGGATTTTTAGCGTATTTATTTTTGGAAACACGTATATATATGAGTCAGTGCATGTATGTGTGTGTGTGTGTGTGTGTGTGTGTGTCTCTGTGTGTGTGTGTGTGTGTGTGTGTGTGTGTGTGTGTGTGTGTGTGTGTGTGTGTGTGTGTGTGAATAAAGACAAAAGGAAAATTTATCTTAGCCGACGCTTTTCGGCCTCTAAGGGACTTTATCAAAGCAAATAAAGTCCCTCTTTGGCTAAGATAACTTTTACTTTTGTCTTTATTCATATTGTCTTTTTACAGACATACACTATCTTAAATTTGTACGTACACTACACACACGCACATACACACACAAACATATATTTGAGTTTGTGTATTGTCAGTGAAAATATGAGTACACGTGTGAGAGTGTTTTTCCATTTTTACTTGCGTGCCCCAAAGGATATATATATATATATATATATATATATATATATATATATATATATATATACGGAGAAAGCAAATTGACATTTTACTAATGTGGAACGCAGTTCTTTTGAAGAAATGTCGGTATGTGCAATTAGCGTCATAGTTAGCGACTCGGAAAAATTGAGCAGATGTATTCGGAGGAGGAGGAGGAATCATATGTATTGAAAATGTATCGGCAGGGGATTGAATGAAATATGCATACGTTCTTTTTATCCCACTTCAAATGAACCCAAAAAAGGTTTTAGTATGTATACAGCGGGTCATAATTTCCAATCTCTGGTTCAATATGTTTAATATCGTTGACAATGCTTGGAAAAACTTGATATGATTTTTGTTAGTTTTTTTTTTAATTTTCCAGTTTACAATGGGATCTTTTTTTTATTTTTCTCCTTTAATTTCCTTCCTCCATCGTTGTGCGCTTATTGCTTTATTTAATATATATATATATATATATATATATATATATATATATATCTTTAACTATTTTTTTTTAAATAAAGCGTCAGCAAATCAATTAACCGAAATAGCCTGAAGATACCGATGAGTTGAAACCAAGGTAGCGGAATCGTCTGATTTTCTAATTATATATATATATATGTATATATATATATTCGATCTATCCAGAGGAGTGTACTTTCCTTCTAATAAGGAACTTTATAACTATATTTATATTAGCAAAGGATCTAACCGCCCACCTAGTATCCTTAATAAACTGCACAAATCCTTGTAACATGGTCTCTCTACCAACTCTAATAATAAACACATCTTTGAGAAATACAAAATCAAATATGTTGACGCACTAAATAAAAGCAAGCAAAATATTAAACTGGAGTACGTCCCAGACACTAGCATCAATAAAAATACTAAACTTACAAATAAAAAACGCAACATAATTTGGTTCAACCCACTTTTTAACAGGACTAAGATCGGTAGAAGCTTTCTTAAATTAGTACACAAACAATTTAGTCTTGACCCCTTAGTGGAAAAACATATTCATAAAGAACAACATTAAGCTCATTTATAGAAACATTGACCAGTATATAACGCATCATAATAGCGTAACTCTTAACAAATACTTAAGCAACACAAATAACAACAGTAGCTATGATGATCAAAAATGCAAATGCCGTAAACGTTTTGCCTGCTCTATGAATGGTAAATGCATATATATATATATATATATATATATATATATATATATATATATATATATAAGACAATTTTAAGCTTATACATTCTTTTTATAGATACAAATGTTTAAGTAAATGCTCTGTTTATAATAAACAGTATTAAACAACATTTCCCGGCGTGAATGTCCAAGGAATTTTCATAGAAAATATTCGTCCTCCGACAGGAATTGAACCTGTATCCTATAGCCTGACGTGCCTTTAACCGATTTGGCCACAAAGGAGCGTTAGGCTAGCAAGGTCGATTTTACTGTCTTTAAACTACTATCTTCCATGATTCTCTCACGTACATTCATATCTGCTCATGGCATATCCAAATCGGTTAAAGGCACGTCAGGCTATATGACAGTTCCGTATAGGATACAGGTTCGATTTCTGTCGGAGAACGAATATTTTCTATAAAAATTTCTCGGACATTCAGGCAGGTAAAGGATAATACTGTTTATTGTAAACAGAGCATTTACTTAAATATGTGTATCTATAAAAAGAATGTATAAACATAAAAATGTCTTAAAAATAACTGTCGAAATTTGTCCAACCATGATGACCAAATTAAATTTTATTTTATATTAACTGCAAATAGTTGGGAAAAAGTTGTTTTATCATCCCAAAATCGTTCTTAACAACAAAAAATGCGCAAATGCTACAGCATTCTGTAAGTTCTACTGTTGTATCAAAATTGATAGTTACACACCTATTCTAAATTGGGAATTTGTTGCTAAAATCAAACCATTCTCTGGGAAGGGAGAAAGATGCAAATTATGTTTACTAGAAAAAATCCATTCTCAAAAATACTGACAATTTAAATCTACTTAATAAGCGATATGAGCTTATGGCTACTTGTATGCATAGAAAAAATGTTTCTCCTAAAACATTGTAATCCTGGTTAAATTGCTTTTCGACTTAATTAACTTTAGAGCACATACTGATTATCTTCTTTTAACCCATAATGTCCACTATATGGCTTTAGAAACTGTGTCTCACGTTCAAATTTTGATTTTCAAATTTTTCAATATTATATCTATAATATAACAAGATAATGTGTCCATGTGCGCAGTTAATACTATTAAGCGTTGTTTTTTTTTATTAATAAATGACTTGACCATATTTTGAAAATTGAAAACATTATATAAATACATACATGCAACAAACTATTTCTTATGTCACACTTAAAATATTTAATCCTTGAAAATGGCTAGATGTATAACCGAAAGCGCTTGGATAAAATAATACTCGGACAGTTTTTATATACTTTATCATCTAAAAGTAACAAAATATTAGATCGCATGAAAAATTATATAAAAAACTGGATAAATACATACACACACACACACACACACACACACACACACACATATATATATATATATATATATATATATACATATATATATAAGCACGTGTATCGATATTTATGCTTTAGAATGGGACTATTATGTCAGTGACATAAACGTTAAGTAAAAAGATATGTTAGCATATATACTGAGGCCCTGTTGGGCATCTCGGGGCGGTGTAATGGTTAATAAGCTTGTCTCCCTAGAACAATTACGACTGAGTAGTGAGTTCGATTCTCACTGGGTTCCCCATACTTTTGGCCTTGTGCCATATCTAAGCTACGTTTGGAAAATCACTGCACTGAGGCGTTGCATACGACTTACATTCTAAATATTTATGAATAAAACTAGTAATTGCTGACGCGTTTCGTTCAATGTGGACTTTATCAAAGCAAAATACGAAATGTATTTAATTGAACACAATCCGCCACAGTAAATCACATGAAAACAGATACATAATACTACCGACCAACTCTGTTACGTCCACTATCCAGAATAACCTATCCCATCTAAATAATCTTGAAATAGTCACAAACACTTCCAAAACCATTATGGATATACTAAGATCTTCAAATATTAATAGCAATAATATTTCTGAAACAGGCATTTATAAAATAAATCGTCGAAACTGTTCCTCACAATATATTGTAGAAACAAGTAGCAGTTTAAAAAAAACGCATTTATGAGCACCAAAGATACCTCACAAAACAACTTAGCTAATGCACTAGTCATACATAGAAATAAATTCAACGATAATTTTGATTTTAAAAATGCTACACTCATAAAGAAAGAAAATAACACACTCAGAAGGAAAATTCTAGAGAGTGCCGCCATAGAAAGTTACCCATATATTAATCTACGCCCAGGTTTTTTCGCCATTTCAACTTTCTTAACAAAATTACTGCTCTTACAAACAAATATACACAACAGATTGATAAAATCAAAAGAAAATGGTTGAATACATCAACACAGATATAATGACAATATTCTCCACACGTGACAAATACTGACGTTATTTTCAGTTAACAATATGAAAATAGCGTTTCTCTACATTCCAGTTGCTAGAAACATTCTGTTTTTGTTTTTATTAGTTACCTTCTTCAATTAAATTCATTTTGTATTTTGCTTTGATTACTAGTTTTCCTATTGTCATTTTTATTCATAAATATATTTATATATAATTCTAATGCTTAAATGGGAAATACATGCACTTACACACACGCACACGCATATATATATATATATATATATATATATATATATATATATATATATATATATATATATGCGGGTGTGTGGGAGAGAGAAAGAGACGGAGAGACAGACAATCGAAGAAGTAAAATAAAATCTGATTCAAACGATTTTTGTAGTGGTTCATCTGTTCTAATTTCACAAATCTGGAGTGATGGAATTAAGTTTTTCATTCTCAACCGGTGTTTCTTACAACCTTCATCTAAATGACTTTGGATACCTTTCAACAAACTTGACCTCCTCTCAAGGGCGACAATATCCTAAGCACTTGGACAAAAAGATAATATTTTCTTTCTCAGGTTCCTAATATTTCCAGTATACTTCGAATTTAACCGAATTGAAAAATTCCTGTCAAACTAAGGAACAACAGCATTCGTCTTCAGCATCCTATCATTTGTATCATTTTTCATGTAAAAATAATTTTCTTCCATTTTTATTACATTTAAAAATATTTTTCGCGGGCATCTCCGATCATCTCTTATTATTTTTCTGTCACTTCCTAGAAAAAAAATCACCCATTTCTTCTTATTTTATTAAAATATATTTCGTGTTTCTTTTCTCTTTCTCGATTATTTTTATAACTTGTAAACAAATCTAAGGCATATACCTTTTGATCGAGATGCTAATAGATCTGCTTAAATGAAAACGACAGAGAACCTAATAGATTAAGAGAAAATGGATCCATTATAACATATTTACTGAAAGAAAGAAAAGAAAAAACAGTCATCAATGTTTTATACGTTGAAGCATTTGTCTTTGAAGCAAATATTCTTGAAGAAGCAAGTAAATTATGAACTGGAAATCATCTAATTACACAAAAACCTATGAAAAAGCCATCTGTGTTGTCTTATTAACTAGCTTGTTCACTCGAGTAATTAATGCATTTTATTTATAATAGACACGTGTTGTTTGTAAAGATAAACGACGTTTAAGTAGAAAGAGAGAAAAAACAATCATCTTATTAGTTTTTTCCTGCACGTTAATGTTAATTAATTTTTGTTTGTCCTCTGTTTTCGAGATTCTTTGCATTTTGGAAAAGATAGAAACTCTATGAAATTAAGGAAAAATGAAGAAAATTATACATCCTGTTTTCTGTTAAGATGATGACATGAAGAACAATTATTATTCAGTGAGAAGAATGACAGGACCTTTCCAAAAATTTCTATTCCGAAATCGTTTCTTCATTGTTTCCGTTAATTTATTATTTATGTCTTTGAGAAATCTTTATATTCGTTTTTAGAACTGCCAATCTACATCATCTACACTTCTTCTTCTTCTTCTTCTTCTTCTTCTTCTTCTTCTTCTTCTTCTTCTTCTTCTTCTTCTTCTTCTTCTTCTATGTGCCATGTATGTGACGTAGTTGATCATGGCTCTGCAAAATTTTCTGCCCTTTGTAGCTCTTAATAAATTTTGTCTTCTTGTTATCTCTCAAAAAGCCTGCTCCGTCATCCATTTACTCGAGCTCACCAAGTAAGTTGTAGGTTTTTTTCCTCTATCCTTCTTGTCTTCAGTCTGCCCTGTGAGTATCAAATTTTCTATGACCCCTTTCCTCATCATGTGCCCGAGAAATGTCTCTTCCCGTAGTTCATTAAAATTGTCCTTTTTTTTTTCCATTTTTTCTAAAACTTCGTCGTTACTCACATGTTCGGTCTAATGATATTCTTTTTTTCTGTAGAACCATTTCTGTTGCTTCAAATCTTTTCTTTATCTGTGAGGAGATTATCCAACATTACTGATATATAGGAGGACTGATATATATATATATATATATATATATATATATATATATATATATATATATATATATATATATATATATATGCCATACACCTCTTTCTCAAAAGAAATATTTTCTTTTGTTTCAATGATCGTAAATATCAAATGTAAATTGTCAAACACATTAAGATAATGTCCATCTGTTTGGTGAAGTGACTAAAAATAACTGAGAATACCATAGACCTAACAATTGAGTAACGATGAAGTTTTAGAGAAAATGGAAACAAAGAGGACATTTATACATAAGAAAGAGACACTTGAAATTTCTAGGGTACATAATGAGAAAAGGTGACTTGGCAAATTTGTTACTTCCACGATAGATTGGCGGCAAGAGGTATTTTTTTTTCTTTTTAACAGCATATTAACTTCTTGTGTCATTTAATGCCAAAACTTAATTATCATGAGAGCTTTAATATTTTTTTTTCTAAAATTTATTGCTGTTATTCATATTACAAAATGTATTTTTATACTTTCATAATGTTTTGACCCCGCTTGGGGATTCACTATTTATCCCTAGCTGGGATCCTAACAGTTGCTACCACCCTAGGTCTGAGTGGACCTTGGAACAACAGAAATTAAGAGCGGGTTCTACGCTCATAAGACCTCCGAATCAGAGGACTTTCTGTCGCATATATTTTAACGTCATGCCCAAGACGGTGAACGCAAGAGGAAAAGAAGAAAACAACGGACAATTTACCAAGCGAGCTTGAGTAAATTAATGGCTGAACAAGTTTTAGGAGAAATAAAAAGAAGATAAAATTTATGAAGAGCTACAAAATACAGGAAATTGTTCAGACTCCTGATCGCCAACGCCCTGAAGGGACACCGCTCACAGACGAAGTGAAAAGAGATACGACGAATCGACTCAAAGAATTGTGGAGTTCGGAACAAATTATAAAAATCTCTGACCCTGAAATATGAAAATAATGACCCACAACATGGCTGACTATACTTTTGTTCTTTACCCTTTTTTTTTATTATACTTTTCCCGACTAAATTAACTGCTATATTTTATGCGGATTTCTTTGAACTTAGGAGTTTTCCAAGAATCCACATTCTTAACCACTATCCTGAGATGGCTCTTGTATCTATCAGAAAGATTCGCTTTTATTGCGTGGGTGTATGCCTAGATTAGCATATTTATGCAGAGTCATCTATACATATGAAATGGCGTCCATAGACAAAAATACACGTGTATATAATCATATTTTAAGTGCAATAGGAAATAGGAAACGTCTTGGAAGGAAGAGGAAGTGAATAATAACTATGCAACTAGACATCCTTTTCTGACATGGTAGCATTTTCCACAGACACGCCGAATTCCGTGCTGACCAAATTTGACGTGATTTCAGGAGAGCGTGGAAGAGTATTAAATAGTAAGTATTCACTAATGCCCGAATGGGGTTGTTCATTTTCTTAAGGAATCTCCCTAATTCCAAACGAAAGTCAGACTGGGATGAATCATATTTAATCTAAACTTTGAGTTATTTTAGAGAAGTTTAAAATCTGTATAATGGATGAAGTATTCAAATTAGTGTGTTTCATCTGATTATGCCTATCATTTTACTTGTACTTTGATATATAAATAGAGTTAGTCCGAACACAAATTTTTCCTATAGGTAAATGATTCAAACAATAGTGAATGTAGTATTACCCTCGGGAATTATTTTTTCCAAGAATATTTGTTCTTTAAGGAAACATCTTTGTATTAATATAGTTGATAATATTCACATATATCCTTTCAATATATATATATATATATATATATATATATATATATATATATATATATATATTTCCACTTTGTTGTACATTTTCTACAATATTGTTCTTGATATAGAAAAACATATATCATTATCTCATATATACATATATATATATATATAATTATTTATTTAAAAATCCTATTTTCTATATATTTTTCATATATATATATATATATATGTGTGTGTGTGTGTGTGTGTGTTTGTGTGTGTGTGTGTGTGTGTGTGTGTGTAAAAGTGAACATTGGGGTCAACACTTAAAGCCGACATGCTGTTTCATGCTAGACGCAATCGTCAGGCCAGGAGTGTTGTTCTTTTTCTCGGCTATTTATATATACGGTCAGTGATACATTGTGGCCAAAATATTAGTTAGACTATAAAAATCAAACCAAAAAATCGGACGAAAAACAGATATAACGATAAAAAAAAATACTACGTTACATAAAAATCGAAAACCGAATCGAGTAAATAAAAATATACAGTATAATAAATAAATAATAAAAAATAAATAAAATAAATTAATCTAAATTAATTCAAATAAATAAACAAACTAACAAACCGATCCGGATTAATTAATCGTTAGAAGAAAACAAGTACAGATAATTAAATCAAATAAATAATAATAAACAAATTAAAAACTGCATCCGCCAAAATAATGGTTAAAATAAACTACAGTAATGAACCACAAAATTAAATAAATAGCTTTAATTATCTTTGCAAA
Organism: Acanthosepion lycidas; assembly: GCA_963932145.1. Lineage (NCBI taxonomy): Eukaryota > Metazoa > Mollusca > Cephalopoda > Sepiida > Sepiidae > Acanthosepion > Acanthosepion lycidas. The sequence goes on along the minus strand of OZ010592.1, from coordinate 69,024,707 downwards.
CCAAAGCAAAACTATTAAATACGCGATACAAACAAATTTTTACTACGTTAATAAACCGCCGATTAAAACAAAAATAAATAAATATATACGATAAGAAATAAAAATAAAAATAAAAATAAAAGATGATAAATAAAAATAAAAAAAGAAGCAAAATAATCTAACCCAAATAAATAAACAAATGAACGACTTCCGGCAAAATAACCGCCAAAATAGCACAATGCACCACTGACCCGTATATATATAAATAGCCGAGAAAAAAAAACAACACTTTTGGCCTGACAATTGCGTCTAGCATGAAACAGACTGTCGCCTCTAAGCGTTGACTCTAATGCTCACTTTTATATTTACACATGCTCTATCTCTGATATTGAGCACTTTATCCCATAGATATAGCCTACCTTAAGAATATATTACTTTATATATATATATATATATATATATATATATATTAGAGAGATAGATAGATAGATAGATAGATAGATAGATAGATATAGCGTGAATAAAGGCTATTTCAGGAGATATAGCGTGGGGAAAGGCTATTTCAGGAGACTTATAAAAAAGTTGCCATTCTTTTCAATCCGGTTATGGCATCGAATTCACGTCATTTCACCTTTACTATATATATATATATATATATATATATATATATATATATATATATATATATATATATATATATATATATATATATATATATATATATATATTGTTGAGGGGTTCTACACTTTTTACACAAATGGACTCACCCAGTATATACATATACTACAGCTACGTAAAGACCCGAGAGACCAGAGCAACAGAGTGTGAAGGTGACAGACAGACAGACAGAACGAACGTAGCGAGCAAGAGTCACAGTGACTCATACCTTCGTCCTTGTGAGTAACTAGTGCCGTGTCATCTGCAAACCGGCTGAACTGCAGTCTTATTGTAGACCTGTAGCCATTTCAGATAGTATATAATTTGTATGTGTGTTGATGTTCACGATGTCTAATATACATCTATCTAACTACTTTCATGCTGAAGAGGTTTATGGCCATATCACGGTGAAACACCTATTCTCAGACAATCACCGAAGTTAAGCAATGTCGAGCCTGGACAGTAGATAGATGGATGTCAGTTTTGTAATACGACAAGATTTGATGTGCAGGTAGTGTAATAGATAACGACTTGCGATTGGAAAACAGAGAATTGAGCTCAAATTCCAGTCGGGCTCGTTATATTAAATTACTCGCATTGGAAAATTGTATAAATATATTAGGTTGGTGCAAAATAATGACGTAATAATGTCGTTTTTTGACGTTAAAAATACGTCAAAAAACGACATTATTACGTCATTATTTTTGCACCAACCTAATACCTTTTCCGACCAGATATGAGAATTGGAATTACTTGGAATTGTATCAGCAAATCATTATTACCTCCATAAACAGTTCTTAAAATCTAAAAATGTATTCTGACTTTAAATATTCTCGTGAAAGGTTTGTAGGTCATAATAAAACGAATCAATCAATTGATCAATCATGCTGAACAATATTTGTGTGTATCTATTTATGTCCAAATGTATACCCGATGGTGTGTGGGAGATTTGTAAATATTACTAGAAATACATGCGTCATTATAACTTCTAATGATAAAAGGTCAACAATGAATTTTCAAGTATTCATTTGTCAGTTAGATATATTTACGTGAAAGCATGAAAAACTGATGTATACATATATTCATGCCTATTGTCTTTTATTTATTACAAGCATAGTCATATCATATGCTGAAATTTATCAAAATAGTTGTACCGCATTCTCTAAATATATTCTATATTATAATCATTTGTTCATCTTTTGGTATACTTCTGCTTTTATGTGGCGTCTCCTTTCAGAACGAGGCTAATCATCTTCGCAACTCCATATTCCTTATAACAACAAGCAATGTTTTTCTATTTATTATCTTTCTCACGTTCTGCCACCCATTTACACAGACACTCTAGGTATGTTACTCGCTGTTTCCCTCTGCCCCTCTTGATTTAAATATTTCATGTGAGTTTCAAATTCTCAAAACCCACCTTTCTCATTATGTGTCCCAGAAATTTCAATTATCTTTTTCTGATCCCAAGTAAAATTGCCCTTTTCGTTGCCAGTTTTCTAAAAGTACCACCATTATTCATATGTTCCGTCAAGGGTATTCTCAGCATCTTTTTGTAGAACCTATATTACTTTGGCTTACTGCCATAGCACGTTGAAACACCGGTTCCCGTATGATCACCGAAGTTAAGCAACATCATATTTAATCAGTACCGCTTGGGAATATCAGAGGCTGTAGGCTTGGATGTGCGGGTGGTGTCATGGATAGCGGCCCGAGAGAAGAAATCGGAGATTCCAGTTCCAATTCCACTCGGGTCCGCTATATTCACTTACGCGAAAATACAATTGAAAAAAGTATGAATTCATCTCTTTTCCCCTCAGCTATGTATTAATTAGTAGGACTTGTGCCACTAAATCATTATTATCTAAAACAAAAATCTAAAAATATATTTGCCTTTAAATAACAAGCAAAATGTTGATAAAGTGTAGAAACTAACCAATCAAATATATACTGCCTTAAGTATCCTCTTCCTTCAGTGCCATATACAAGGATTGATATTACATAGTATTTTAAAACTGCTTGCTTTTCTCCTAAAGATAGCATTTAAAAGTTTGAACCTCGAGACAATATATGTAGGGCAAACTAGGTAGATAAATAGAAAGAAAGAAAATTTGTTTTTGTTTTTTTTTTAGCCTGTATGTAAGCTGGTTGCTTACATACAGACTAAAATTTATACTAACAGGACTGCACACACTGGTATTCATACTTAAACGCACAATCATATCAAATAGCAATGATAATCGCATTTAAAGGTTACAAATATTCTCACTGTGCTTTGTTTGCAAAACAAATACATTATTTTCTCTTCACATTTTTACAACTCTTATTCATTCTTTTTTCCCTTCACTTCATCCCACTTTTAACATTTACTTTCTTTATTATTATTATTATTAATATTATTATTATTATTATTATTATTATTATTATTATTATTATTATTATTATTATCATTATTTGCTAATATTTATTTTCATCCCTGCTCTTTCCTTAACCTTATTGGCCCATCGGTATCTTCAACGGCTCTGTCGGTGGCATTTTCGTTCGAAACGATTACAATATTGTGGTTGGTGTTCTTTATTTTGTCTAAAATACTTACCATACACCCGCGTCAGAAAATCCTTTCAAAGAACCAGGGACCACAGGGAAATCTCATCACATGATTTGCCTGACATAGAGCCAGAGATGTTTACCCCGATCTGTTCGTACAAGAATTCTGACTCAGCCCTCCAACAAACATATGCTTCAGCCATCATTACTCTTCTAAATCTTTATAACCGCCTTCTTCTCATTCATCGCTTTTTTTTTTCAATGTTTTCTGCTACTTCATCATCATTTTTCGAGTTTAGCTGTTTCATTAGCCTCGGAGATATATATCCTTATAATTTCGCTTGTTTCCAGAATTTATTGTAGTCTTCTTCTTCAACTTCTTCTTCTCATCCCCATCCTCGTCGTTTTCTACTCATCATCACCCTCTTCTTCTTTATTTAATCTTCATCCCCTCCTTCTACTTCTCATTATTATCCTCTTCTTTTTCTTCTTTTTTGCTTCTTCTTCTTCTCATCCTCATGAACTTCTTCTTTTTCTTTTTATTCTTCTCGTCTTCTTTTTCTTCTCATCCTCATAATCTTATTCTCATTTATCCTCTTCGTCTCTTTTCTTCTTGTTGTTGTTCTTCTTCTTCTTAGCCTCATCCTTTTCTTCATCTCTTCTTCCCGTTCTTCCTCCTCTTCGTCTTCAGCACACGGTCTCTAATTAATTTCAGGCAAATCACAGGTTTTAACCAAATTTGCAGGGATTGGAATATCTGATTTATTTCATGAATAATCATATAAGTTTTTCAGATTTAATCTGAAGATAAACGCTCAAAGTTTCATTTGCAGTGATTGGAGTATCTACAAGAATTTTGAATAATTAAATATGAATTAATCTAAATACAAACATTCATCATTCACAGGGATGCCTGAAGCAAACGGCCTATAATTTGTAATTAAAAGATTTTCTTGCTTTAAGACAATATCCATGACGAATTTAAATTACTGAAATATTTTGAAAAATTAAATTATATCCGAAAATATATCAATTACGTTATTAAATCAACTCATGAAATGTTTCAAAAGTTCTCTTTTAATTATGCCATCATTCATTTGATACGTAGAGTTTGTCTATGATTTCCTAATAAAATGTTATTAGCCATCGGTATATATCGTTTTTCTGTTTTTCTTTCTCTTATATATTAGGTTGGTGCAAAAATAATGACGTAATAATGTCGTTTTTTGACGCTAAAAATACGTAAAAAAACGACATTATTACGTCATTATTTTGCACCAACCTAATAGATTAATATTGCCATATGTGTAATAACACAGGTGCTCTATTTTTGTAGTACGTTAATATAACAGAAAATATGCAAGATACGTAATTTGCATCAGGAGAACAATATTTTTGCAATTTAATAAAACTATCATTAAAAATATGAATACAGCGCTTCCGACTGGTTGGCAGTTATAATCTGGGTGGGGAGTCATTTAGACGCAATTATAGATATAAATAATTCATTACTTATATTTAATAATGATCCGAAGTGGGCAGTTATTGATTGTACTAAAAATCCCTATGAGAGAAAAAAAAAAGAAGCCGTAAAAGTGAAAAACTGAAATACTTTAACTTAATATGGAAAGAATAAATCAAAATCTTGAGTTTGCTACGATCTTCGCTTCGTCACATAACTTTCATTGCAGTATAATTGTTATTATTATATGTTGATGCTTTTGATCTTTTATTGTCTCGCATTTATAAATTAGGTTTTATCATAGATATATGCATAGTTCGTTAATATTAGGTTGGTGCAAAAATAATGACGTAATAATGTAGTTTTTTGACGTATTTTTAACGTCATAAAACGACATTATTATGTCATTATTTTTGCACCACCCTAATATATGTGGCTTTACTTATCCACTCGTAATTTGGAATATATACCCACTAAATATGTAGTACGAGTTTGAATGATATTACATATTAATGTGAACAAATGTTAAACTCATGTAGATTACGTCGGTGTGTCGAAAAATGGGAGCCTCATTATTCGACAAAATTTCGCCAAATATCATAATATTTTTGAATTCCTTTAGTTGATTCGAAAATCATTTAGCACCAACTGGAATTTCAATTTAAAACTATTTCAATAACCCTCATACATATATATGCCTGTAATAGATTCTGACTAATAAATAGGGAAGCTTAGTCTGGTCTATATTTTATATTTTGCTTATATCTTCCTAAAGAAAATATTGTTAAATTTAACTTCGTTGAGTTCATTAATAAGTAAACATAGATTCAAAAGATTGAAGTAAAAATGAAATGAAGAATCATTAAAATAATAATTATGGAATTGTCTTCATAAATGGAGACTATTACCATTTTTGAAATATGCCAAAATAAAATGCTGAACATAGATATATAAATAACTAGAAAGATTTTTGAAAAATGGTTTTGGAATATATTTGGAAGGATCACATGTAATTATGATTTCAACTTTTATTTAATTGGAGATTTCTTCATGTCAAAATATGAAGCGTTGCCTTGAAGGATTCAGAATGTTTAATTTACTGAAAGCGCGTAGACACAAATCTCTTTTAGAAGAAATATCCTTACACTCATTCTTATGCCAAGTCTAATATAAATGAAAATATAATTCTTCTATTTCTGCAACCCCTATCAAATAAAACATTTTGCCAGTTCCAAATGAGTAAATATTGTAACGGGATTGTAACGGGATTTGTAAATGCAATGGATTTTGTACTCTGATATTACGATTTTATAGTTGATCAAATATTTGTTATTGACACAAATAAAACAAACGAGCTTAAGAAGCTGGTTACTCAAATTTGTTTTGTGATTCCATATTCTTATGACAAAAATCTTCTATTGCCAAATTCTTCACTTCTTCCTAAAAGTAATGCAGAATCATTATTGCAGACATCATTAATTTTGTTCATGTTCTTTTGTAGTAAACGCAAAAATGCAGGTCATTGTGGAAAACGTAAAACAGAACAAAATTAGAGGTTGAGAAACAGGGAGAAAAGATCAATCAGGTGCACATATAAAAACTGTCTGCATTGAAAATAGAAAACTAATGATATCTAAAGAGCATTGTGTAAGGAAATACATGCTGATGCTAATGTGGATCGTATTATAATTGTACAATCCACTCTTTCAGAAGATTTCAGCTATTATATATATATATATATATATATATATATATATATATATATATATATATATAAATAAAGAGAGAGAGATAGAGAGATGAAGAGATAGATAGATAGATAGATAGATAGATAGAGAGATACATTGATGAACAGACCCAAAATTTGATGCCAGTTATAAGAATTTATTTTGTTTTTGGTTATTGCTTTATTATATATATATGTATGTATATATATATATATATATATATATATATATATATATATATATATATATATATATATATATATATATATATATGTATATATATATGTATGTATATATACATATATATATATATATATGTATATATATATATATATGTATATATACATATATATATATATACATATATATATATATATATATATATATATATATATATATATATATATATATATATATATATTCTATTTAAATGTTATTTTTATAGATACAACTTTTTTAATTAAACATTATTAATTACATTAGCCCGCCTGAATTTTTTCGAACAGTTAGGCCGGTAAATGTAATTAGCACTGTTTAATTAAAAACAGATCTTTTACTCAAATAACTTACATCCATAAAAATAATGTATAAACAGAATTACTGAAATATTTGTTGAATTTATTTTATTTCGTATATAGTGTCATTCTTTACTTTAGTTTACGTTTCGGATCAGAAATGATGTATCGAGAAAAATTGTCGAGGATGTGTGCTTATAAGCAGTAATTTGAACATTGCTAACCGCAAGTTCTCTGTGGTTGAATGGTTAATAGCATGGCAGGCCAGAACGCATATTTTCTACGTAATCTCTCAAACATTCAGACCGCTAAATGTAATTAATACTGTTTAATTAAAAAGGAGCGTTAAAATATTTGTAGGATTTAATTCATTTCATAATATATATATATATATATATATATATATATATATATATATATATATATATATATATAATGTAATGTTGAATGCTGTTTACTTATCCTATTCTATTGACGAGATATTTTAAACAATTGGGACAAATTAAGCGGTGGATGATTTAGAGAGATTATAATGTCGATTCTTATTTAAACATTTTTTCTCTTATTTTATTAACCATTAGTCAGTTTTTTTTTTTTTACATGCTGAAAATGCGAATCCTCTAATTCGGTTCTATTCAAAGAAAGATATATAATCCAGTTCGTAGTTTTCATCATTTCTGCCACAGAAATGTCAGTGTCATTAAAACATTTAATAACATCTTGGCCTGCTATTTAAGAAAAACCTTATCAGTAAGTATCTCGAATGACAAAACCTCCGATTTTTACTGTTCTTTTGTGAGTGCCGTTTTACTCTTAATAATTCACTGTCGTTATATAAGTTTGTGTAATTCATTAGGGTTAATTAACATATGGTTGGCTGTTACGTTACATTACTTATGTATTAATAATGCTTGTCGACCAAACAATAGCATCTCCTCTCAATGTCAAGAATTCATGATTTTAAAAGCAAAGATAAGCAGTTCTTGACTATGTTGAGTCTGGCCATTATTAGGTGCTTTCGCTGAATGCAATACCGTTGGTGTTGATAAACACAAGACGATACGTGATTAATGGTTAAGGGAATATGCAGATACTGCAGGTGTGCAGCGAAGATCAGATGACGACGCCCTCCTCGAGATGGATGAAGACTTTCAATTGGCTAAGACTTTAATTGATTCTCTTGCTGGTTATTGTTGAACGCAATCCTCTCCTTCCAAGGCGTCTAGGTTCTGCTTAGAAGAAATTAAGCGAGACGTTCAAATTCTCAGAATTTCCTAATTCATTCGATACTACCGACACACACACACGCGCGCACGCATACACGCACACACACACGCGCGTGCGCGCACACACACGCACGCACACACACATATACATGCATAGATACATTAACCATATACATATACTCATGTATAGATAGATAGATATGAACAGATAGATAGATAGATAGATAGATAGATAGATAGATAGATAGATAGATAGATATGAACAGATTTAGAGATAGATAGATAGATAGATAGATAGATATGAACAGATTTGGAGATAGATAGATAGATAGATAGATAGATAGATAGATAGATAGATAGATATGAACAGATTTGGAGATAGATAGATAGATAGATAGATAGATAGATAGATAGATAGATATGAACAGATTTGGAGATAGATAGATAGATAGATAGATAGATAGATAGATAGATAGATAGATAGATAGATAGATAGTCTAAGAATTTTCTAGAACAGAAAGTCAAAGTATAATCAAGAACTGTCATATATATTCCTTCGGTTATGTCACTGTTGGAACTATTCTTTTCTTTGAAGCCATCGCCATATTTCCTCCATACATGATTTCTAGAATTATGTCCAAACAATTCAGTTTGGTTTTGCCTGTCTATAATACTCTTTCCCAATACGATAACTCCTTCTTCTTAGGTTCACGAATGAATTTCAACCTGGCATTCCTGTGTCTTTTCAATAGCAGTGGAGTTTTCCTAGAGGAGTGTGAATTTAAATTTTTCCTATGAATTTCATTGCTTATTGTCCATTTAGTGACACAAAATCCTGATGAAAGCAAATCATCCTGAACATCTTGACGAGTAAGATTAGATTTTGTTTAATTTTTCAGTTTTTACCTCTTTCCCGATGATAACTTTCTTGCACTAATATCAATTACAGAATGTCATGTTTATATTTTTATGCTAAAATAACTACTGATAATATTATTCAAACATTCTAGAATATTCCACCTGTATAATATACACTATTAAAGCAATTTACAATTTTTAAAATCTGAAATTTGCATTGTACGAATACTTTTTTCACCCATTAATATATATATATATATATATATATATATATATATATATATATATATATATATATATATATGAGAGAGAGAGAAGGAGGTGCGTGCATGAGCTTGTGCGTGCGTGAGCGAACATGTAATTCTTATAAACCGGTTGGGAAATATACTGTGCATTGGGGTAGCAACACCAACCGGTACAGCCTCACTCGCAATGAAAACCACATCAGCAACCCCTAGTGTTGTTGAGAGTTGTGGCCCCCGTGCTCCTCACTGGAGTCTACCGGATTAGATGAGGGAAAGAATGCAGGGGGTGGGATGATGATCATGAAGAACATATATACACAAGTGAGTTTGAAATTTTCTCGGATCATACTACTTCTGAAGATATGAGGAAATAAACAGCGAAGTGCTTTTTGGAATCCCTTCATGGTTTGAAGTTTTTTCAGCACACTCTAGAATCTGCGTGCGCGCAAACGCTCACACACACACACACACAAATGTATCTGTATATGTATAATTTATATATATATAATGTATACTCGGTTTTTATACCCATTTGGTACTTACCATTTTTTTTCTAGTTCATTCAATCTGTGTGTATGTTCCATTTTTGTGGAGGCGTATCTAGCTTGTAAAATGGTTCGTTGGCCCTGAATTAAGTCTAACGAACCATTTAACAAGAAAGGGAGGTTGTGTGAGAGCAACGTATGAAATGATACTCTAATGTGGCAGGTTTTTTCTCCGACGAAAACACGCAGGTTGATTTACGTTTTGTCATACAATTTCAACTTATTGCAATACAAAGTTGGAATTTCTCTATTAAACTTAGGAGCGTATGTTTATCTGACATTATACCACATGACATTCGTTACTTAGCGGCATATAGTATATTTTATAGGTTTCATTACGTATACATACGTCTATAAAATATTAGCTTACTCATATTATTACAGTTATTACCAAAATTATATTCTTCTCCTGTATCTCTTACAGATTTTCATACCAGGTTGAATCATGTTAGCATGAAATAAAATTTCAGGTCCTGAAATGAAAAATCTTTGTCCATTTAAAAATTAAAATATTGCTTTCGCATAACATAAATTGTGATATGTTTTTAATTACTTTATCGTGCTTTCTTTACTCTGCAAAGTTTATTTTCAGCATCTTTAGTGATATTTATCTTCAGGACGTAAGCAATCTTCGTCTGATTTTTAATTCCTTTTATTAACTATGAACTGATAAAAATAGTGGATTGATTTCTTGTTTACTTTCCACGCTTTGGAATACAGAATTTTCCATCTCTTAGACCGGTTACCACCTGGGCTAAAGTGTTCAGTCTACCTTGTTTTCGTTATGGAGATGTATGTCCTAAACGGAAGGTTTATATAGAAAGTGTGAAAGTAAGCGCAACGGACAAGCCTGAAATTTGAATTTAGCTCGCTGATTGCACTTTCTACAAGATTATTCATCAAAAACAGTTTACCGTATGATTTTCTTGAGGTCATGATTGAAGACAATTATAGTGAATAGGAAACTAGGTTTCACAGAGAATTTGATATAATGGAAATTAAAATTAAAAAGTCAGTATACTGTCGGATAAACACTTGGAGCTATCTCTGTATTGTAATAAACTTCAATATTTAAGATAATTTTCAAATTTATGATTGATTTTTCTTTTATTGATTTTACCCCAAGAAAGTCAGCGAAACCACAAAGACGCAAGACGTTAGTGGGAGTATAAAAATTAAGAACAGAAATATCAATGAGTGGGAAGAGAAAAGAGTAATCAGAAGGAGAGTAGAAAGCGATTGACATTACATTTAAACTTTTGGAGATTAAAGTTCCACAGGCGATGTTTTAGATTAGTTAATTTCTGGACTTGGGTTTATTATTTTTTTCTTTAATTTATTTTTTATGCATAATTTGTATGCATAATTTGTAGTTGTAAAGTTTTAGCCTATTTATTATTTGTTGTTTGGTCTTTGGAAACGTGATGTGCTTGTACGAACTTGTTCATGTGTCTGCATTTGGATATTAGATCTGGTGTTTTGTTCAGGATTATATATTGTTCTAAAAAGATACTGATTTCTCTTTTCCTTTCGAGGTAAAAGGTAAAAGTAATATTATTATATTTATTTTTATATAATCAATCACTCTACGCAAGATAATAACGCCACTAAGACACAAGGAGTTGCTTAGTGTGAGAGAATATGAGAAAAAGAAAACATTATTAAGGGTGGAGAACAATAAAAGCACGGGAATTAAGAAAACAGAATATAAAGATTGGCATTGCATTTAAATTTTTGAAGATCGTAATTGCCAAGAAAAGAAAACGCCGGAAGAGAGATCCACAAGCAAAAAGTGTGAGAGAAGAATCCGTTAGCATAGAACTTACGGTAATATCTAACCATTTCAACTGTAAAACCGACAACCTAGTACTGCGCTTTGGTGCGTCTAACTACCAAAGAGAAAGCATCATTAGAACAATTACCATGAAAATATTTATAGAAAAGACAAGGGTACGGTTGTGATAAAATGACTGAAAAACATCTTGTTTAGATGTAACCTGGTGCTGCTCTTCTTATTTTCCCCGATGTTTCTTGTTTTCTCCGTTGGTTTATTTGTGCTTTCGAGATTCCGTGTGTTTCTTTTTTCTTTTCTTTTTCTTTTTTCTTTTCTTTTCTTTTTTGAGCGGGTTGCACTATATGCATTTTTTTGCTGTTAAATGATATTTTGCGTGAGTAGGTTCTCTGTTTTCAGGGACATTCTCTTGTTCCAATATATATTTTTTCTTTCCTTTGAATCTTACAGTGTATTGGTTCATTACAGACACCTACAAAACCCACCTTTAACAGCATTATTGTCGGTAATTACCTACGAACCGACGTCATATATCAAGTGACTGTTTCTAAACCCTCCACTTACTCGCTAGTCCCACACTCAGTATAACCACATATCCTAGGGTGCGATGGGTAAATTGTCGACATTTTATATTTTTAATTTCGCGCATGCGCGTTGTTTGTTTTTGATTTTGTCGACTGCATAATAATAGTAGGGTCCGTTACGCAATTCACTTCGCCAGAAAACTGGAAACTGCATGCATTGGCCTTCGTATCGGAAGCTCTAATACGAACATTTTAGAATGTTTGGCTGTAAATCTGAGGACAGTGCAAAGGATTCCAAAAGAGTTGGATGATTCTAATAGTGATCACGATGGCGAACATGCCTTCATTCATCTTCCCACAGGGGGGCTCACAATCAACAGAGAGACTTACATCGTTCCTTGACGAGTTAGTGCTGCCCTGGATCAAGAGGATTGCTGCTGGAGGTCCTTATTTCTGGTAACACGACTCTGCACTATGTCATACAAGCAGGAGGACCCTGTCATGGATGTTAGACAATTTCTGCGACCACATCACCGCCTACATCTGACCAACTAACTCCCCAAACTGCAACCTCCTTGATTGTTATGTGTGGTGCGCAGTTGAGTCTGAAACCAGCAAAACCTCTTGTAACATTAAAGATGATTATGACAGCATTCACCAAATTAAAAAAGGAGGTCGTCCAGAAGAGTTGCAGGAGATTCCGAAGTCGTCTGGAGGCCGCGGTTGAAGCCAATGGCGATTTTATTGAATAAATTTATTATTTATTATTTCAAAATATTTTTGTGTAATTTTTTTAAATATATCTGTTAAAATAAGATGTCAGTGTTATTTTCGTTTTTGCGTAATTTAGACGACAATTTATCCATCGCAACCTGTATGCATCCTTAATGAAACTACTGAATATTTATCAAAAACAAGAATTGAACTTGCCGGCAAATGATTCAAAGCCTATATCGGTGTATGATATTTTAAATATTATATATGAACATTATATATATATATATATATATATATATATATATATATATATATATATATATATATATAGATAGATAGAGAGAGAGAGAAAGAGAGAGGAAGGAAGGGAGTGGGAGAGAGAAGAAAGAGAAAGAGAGAGAGAAACAGACAGACAGACGGGAACAGAGAGTGATAGAGAGAGAGAAAAGCAATTAGAATTATAATCCTAAACTCGGAACTATCCATTTTAATTAAAAACATTTTTCATATTTACGTTCCTGTTGAATCTTAGTAAAAAGAAAATGCAAGTTATTTCAATTTGTCTTAATCAAATCCTGCTGCCTTTCTCATCTGTACAGGCGATATTTCCTGCCTCTACTCTTGATTTCAAGCTTCACATGACTTTTAATACTGAGATTTAAAAAAGGTAAAATTTATTCATTCCCTTTAACATTTATCATCTTAAATACACGGCCATTAATCCTAATTAAGTAATACCTTTTCCATATTTACAAAATCTTTTAAGTATACAAATGCTTTTATGTGATAGTTTGATATACGCAAGCTACATTTGTAATGTATGTATATTTTAAACTCTACCAGAAAGTGTTGATCTTTTATTTAGTTTACCCAATTAAAATATAATGCAATCACATTTTATTCAGTCATGTAATGCTGTTAATTGTGTAGGAGGAGATAGACGTTGTGTTAGAAAAGTCATTCCGTATAAATCCAGTACGAAATTTTTGCAGCACATTTTATGAGCTTCAGACTTCGGAAGTGAATACCTTTGGAAGTAAAAATAAATTTGCCTTTGTAGCCAATATTATTCGACTAAATATTTTAGAAATGCACATTATAATCAGGGGTAACGTTACAAATCTAATTGAAGACAGATAAAAGCAAAAAACAAATACAAAATCTTTCAAATTTCTAAGTGGGTGGGGCAGTAAATTTATAGGTGTGATCTCTTTATCAAATCCTTCATGAAATATCAGAATATTATTTTTTGACAAGTGGGTCAGACCAAGAAGCTTTCAGTACTCCCTCATAATTTCCTAGTTTACTCAGCCTAGATTAAATGACACAAGGCTGGAAATATGGAGCACCAGGTGAGGATTGAACTCATTAACAATCGTTCTACTAAACAAACTTGCTAGTCATTGTACAGCGTCAAAGTTCTCGCACGTTCATACTCTCAAGATTGAATATTTTCAGTGGATGACGTTAGATAAAAAAGAAAAATTATTTGCTGAAGAACGAGTGAAAAAAGTGTATGAAAAGATTAAAGAATAAAAATAAACATGGCGTCAACAGATTTAGCCAATTTAATTTTTGATAAATATTAAAAATAAATGAAACATTCATTGAACTATTCGGAATACATTACATATTATTATGCAACATGGAGCGCATGGAGGCGGTATAGTGGTTAGCAAGCTTATCTCGCTAGAATAATTACTACTGAGTAGTAAGTTCGATCCTCACTGGGTGCCCACATCTAAGCTTGGAGAATCACAATATTATTATGCAACTTGCCTTTTTCTAATAAAATTTCCATGAATCAAATGATATTGTTAACAATTTTTGGGATTATATATGAATGTCTAATTGTTTTTCTCTCTCTCTCTCTCTCTCTCTCTATGTGTGTATATATATATATATATATATATATATATATATATATATATATATATATATATATAGTTCAGTTATGTACCATGCGTGATACACGCTTATGAGATCATGTATCTTTCGATGCATGACCGACGGGGCAGATTTTTTCCCGCAATACGTTGCCATTTCTTTCTGCAGTAGACCAGTTGCCATCCAAGGGTATAAAACCTGGTCTGTATGCTATTTACCCATAGAGAAGAGGATGCATACCTTTCCCAAGAGTATTAGAACATAAGTAAATGTAATTCGAACTCAAACCGAGCCGCTATCCATTACTCCACCGTGCCTCCTAGTAAACCCCCAAAATCCCAAATTACCTCATATGGGTTATTTTTGGGATTTTTTGCTTTACTACTATTTATTTGCTCTGTATAATAAATACATTGAATTATTTTTGTGGATCAGTTTTAATATTTTATATTACTAGGATCCACTTGGATTGTATACCAACGGATTTATTACTTTTACTATATATATATATATATATATATATATATATATATATATATATATATATATATATAAGAAATATAGTCTTAAGGCGTGCTATATTTATGGAATAAAGTGCTCAATATCAGAGATAGAGCGTGTGTAAATATAAAAGTGAACATAGAAGTCAACACTTAGAGCTGACAGTCTGTTTCATGCTATATGCAATCGTCAGGCCACGTGTGCTGTTATTTTTCTCGGCTATTTATATATATACGGGTTAGTGGTGCATTGTGGGTATTCTGTTATGGCGGTTATTTCCCCGGAAAGAGAAAATATACAAGTAAAATAAATTAACCTAAATTCATCCAAGTAAATAAATAAACAAACCAATCCCAAATAAAGATAATCAATTAAAAACTGTTCCCGCCAAAATAATACTTAGAATGAACTACAACAATCAACCCCAAAACTGAACAAATAGCTTTAATTAAATTCCCAAACCAAAACAAAACTGTTAAATAAGTGATATAAACAATTTTTTACTACGTTAATGAATAAATAAATAAATAAATAAAATAAGAAACAAAAATAAAAACAAGCAATATAATTTGACCTAAATAGATAAACAAACGACTTCCGGGGAAATAACCGCCATAACAGAATACCCACAATGCACCACTAACCCGTATATATATAAATAGCCGAGAAAAATAACAGCACACGTGGCCTGACGATTGCATATAGCATGAAATAGACTGTCGCCTCTAAGTGTTGACTTCTATATATATATATATATATATATATATACATATATATACGCACACATTATATATATACATTAGTTATATATATATATATATATATATATATATATATATATATATATATATATATACACACAAACACACATTATGTATACACATTGTATATATATATATATATATATATATATATATATATATATATATATATATATTGTATATTGTGAAATTCAGCTTATTATGTGTAACCTTCTTAAGAATATTGCTAATAATTTGTTTTCAATGTGGCCGGTTTCATAATGAAAAGAAAATGCAACGTAATATATTTATTCATTAATAAATCCAAATTATTTAGTCTACAGAAGTATATATTCGATGAACGTAACATTCCACATACAGGAATAAATTATTTTTATACATCCAATTATATATTCTTCTGATAATTCTAAACTTTTGTCAGTCTTCAAATTTAACAAAATTTTATTACTTCCCATATATTTTCTTTGCTTAAATATTGTTTTCTATTCTCATAGATATCTCTTTTAATGATGGACTATAACGTTTCTATTAATTATTTGGAGAGATCGTGAACCATTCCATTCATTCAGTGTTCCTTTACCTTTTGGCAAACTGAGTTTCACAAAATGTCAGTTGTCTTGCATGAATATAAAATTCAGCCTTAAGTTTCTTGGTTGCGACTTGAACCAATAAAAAGACATCTTGTTCAAGAACTTAGAATAATTATCTGCCTTTACCTTGACAACATTGAATACTTTAGCACTTTGTTGATACCTATAAATTTACTTCCTACAATACTAGTCCAAAATATTAGTGCTATTTGATTATTGTACGAAGGACCCAAATTTTAGGCCACTAATCAGGACCATTCAATTCATCTCAGAAACTAGAAATGTGTTTTCATTTAATTTTTTATCTAAATTAGGCTTTTGTCTTCCCAATGTTTAATTAAAACTGAAGTTTGATTGCTTTCATATCGTGTACTGGTGTTACGATTCTCCATATTTTCACTGTGTTTATGTTCGAAACACGCCAGTTTCTTCAATAATTTACTTTAGGGTCCTCCGTTAGGTCACGTAAAAAAGCAGCATATCACGATGAAAAAAGGCTCATGTCAACGAAAACAAAGTTTTGTCTCAATATGTTGTTATTAATTGAAAGCTAAAGCATTAAATTTATTACTTACAGTAAGTAACATATTCTGGTGTCTTTCAAATAAAAATTTTATAGATTGGAATGTCAAATATATGCTCGATTTTTGTTTAATTTTCTTAAAAGCGGCCATTTTCTTAAATTTTAAGAAATTTGTAAACAAAAACAAAATTTTGATTTTAAACTTCTTCCTAAAATGAATTTATATATTTTTGACACGTTATTTGAGTAAAATTAGAAAATTTAAAGTTAAATTAATCTGATATGAAACAAACAGTACTTACTTATAGCATAAAAATTTGTATCCAAACATTTCTTAACGATGTGTCTGAATTTATCAAAGAACTCGATTGTGACGAGGTGATGACAGATTACTATGGATTATCAAAATTGACAATATTTGCAAAGTAAGCGAACGCAGTTTTTCGTTTTTAACTAGTACTTTTTAAATATTAACTTTTTTATTCAGAAATTATGTAATATCTATTTTTTATTTCATACTTTCTTAATTAGATAATTGTTTAAAGTTTTTTATTAATTAGATAATTGTTTAAATTTTTTTAAGGATTATGTCATGTATACATTTCCATACGTAGAAATTATGAACGTTTTTTCAATAATTTTTTTTTTTAAATTATTTTAAAAATATTCGGGGTCAAATGACTGTTATCTGCTTTTCAAATTTCGATTCGTAAATTAACTTTTTCATTAACGTTATCATTGCATTACGTTCTTAAAAGCAATAAAGAATTTTAAACGATTTTTGAAGTATTAAGAAGTTAATGAAAAAGAATTTTAAAAATGGAAAAAAATTTGTGAAAAATATATTATTCATAGAAAAATTTTTATTTCTTCCCAAAATAATGTCCTTAATATAACGTATTTACAAAAGCAGGTGAAAGCTTTTCTAATTAATTAATGTCATACTTTTTTGCATTTTTTTATAATTCAGAGCAGATTTTCTATGAAACAGGTAACTGTTTTACAAAAAAAAAACTGGTGATTTACTTTCTATAGACTCCGTTTATAACTAATAAAACAAATCCCGTGCTTAAAGATTTATTTCTCGAAATTTCATGAAAATATGTAAGTGGGTCGAAACATGTGAAAAAAAAACTCTTTTTAACAAGATTTTCTAAAAAAAAAAATTCAAAAATAATTTCATTCATTTCTGAATAAGTCCTGAAAGTTTCATTAAAATCCGACAATTATTTGATTTTTGCAAGAATTTTCTAAATTAACGTGTTTTTTCCTTGGGAAACGCGCAAAATAAACCTTTTTTTTCTCTTATCGCGCTCTCATAAAAAAAACGCAAAATATTTAAACAAAATTTTCTACGTGCTAGAAAGGAATAACAAATTTCAAAAAATAATTAAAAATACTTTGGTATTTCTTCTTCATAACAACATAAACATATTGAGACAAAGCTTTGTTTTCGTTGCTTTATGTACCTTTTTCATCGTGATTTGCTGCTTTTTTACCTGACCCAAAGGAGGACCCTAATTTACTTGGTATTTCCACGTTTCTTGTTTATTACGCTTTTCAGATTTCTGAATGCTCTTTTCTATCACACCATTTATATCAGTTTTTTTTTATTGCTCTTATACGTTTGTTATTATTCTGCGATCTGCGTCATTTTTAAATTTCAGTAAGATATCTTTAATCATTTCTAACATACAACGGTTCAAAGCTTAATCTAACAATTGTACAATTTTGCTGTTACACGGTTTGGACAATTTTGCCCGGTATATATATATATATATATATATATATATATATATATATATATATATATATATATGTGTGTATACACACACACACACACACACACACACTTACACTTTAAAAATAAGATCAGTTGATTCCGCTACTTTGGTTTGAACCTTACGGTATCCTCCCAACGCTTCATTTAAAAATAAATAAATAAATAATAATAAATACGCTATATTATTTAAAAAAAAATAAATAAGCAAATGCACGGCGTTGGGTGTGATAGAAAGGGAGAAGGAAGATGCGAAAGAGGAAAAAGAATAAAGAAGATGGGGAGGCGGAGAAAATTGTTATTTATATTATTATGAATGTATCGGTAGATGATTTATTGAAATGTACATACGTTTTAACCAATATGAGCCTAAGAGGAATTTTTTGTATGTATGCAACGGCTCATGACTTCGAATTTCTGGTTAAAAAGTGTTTTTTTAATCCGGAAATGTTATTATTGCTAATTTTTTCTGTTTGCAGAGGATGCAAATGTTATTGTGGTTGTTGTAAGGTTTGCCTTTTTCAAATTTAAATTCTGTAGAATTTTTTAAAAGAAATACAGCAGGGATCCGGTTGTCAGATGGAAATTTTTTAAAACGTGAAATGTCCATTGTTTTGTTTTTAAATAAGGCATTGAGAGCTCAGTTGATAAAAATCGCTCGACTATAACGTAAGTTTGAGACCAAGGTAGGGGAATCAACTGATCTCCCAATTTTTAAATTTAAAAGCTCTACATGTTATTTTTTTCACACGTGTATTGTGTACTTTTAATACTACTATTTCCTGATTCATTTCATTTCTAACCATCAAGATTTTATGTAGATTTTTCATATAAATATAAGTACTTTGTGAACAAAATCAACTGACTAATACCAATGCAAATCATTTTGTCACCAAGACTCATAATTACATTCCACGCGCAAAGTTCACAAAGAAATATATCTTTAAAAACTAAAATCAGTGTCACTGTAATTTCAACAAAGATTTAAAATAAGACATTAATGTGAAATATATGTATCATGTCCTGTGTTGATTTTGTGAGCTGTAATATTTCTTCACATGTAAACATCAAACATTCTGAAGTTTTTCTTGTCTGTTAAATTGCCATCCATTAAGTTCTTCAGAAACTTCCATACATTTTCAATTCAGTTAAGGTCGTCCGAACAAGCAAACCATTTCCTTGAACGAGTGTCTTTAAAACACATTTTATTAGGATGTTCAATAGATTTCCTCGCTGAAGGTGACGTAGCATCGTTTTACATTAAAACACCTTTTTCTTTCTGAAAGTTTTTGGATATCTCTTGAACCATGTCTTGACATGTGCATTTACAAATCAATTTATTTTTCAGCTTTTATCTCAACAGCATCTGGAATTTGTCATGTGCTCACCACTTCCTCTTGTTTTGATATTTTGTCGTGTGATTATAGAATGCCACACTAAACCATCACATCTCTTTTGTCTTTTAATTGGCGCTTTTCGTCAGTAGACATCCTGGTTTTACTCCCTCCGTCCGGCATTCGTCGATGAAAACAGCAGTTAAAAACCCTTTCTTCGTGTATTCAGCTATGCATTTCCTTTGATTATTCTTCTGAATGTCTTTTTGAGGAAACCTAGCGATAAGTTTAATATATTTTTCACATTATTTAGTACCGGAAATGTGTTTTTTTTATAGTTAATCATCTTTGCAGCGCGTAAAATTTTCATAACTTGAAAAAGACGGATTTCTAATACTTTCACGACACAGATTAGCAAGATAAACATGTCTTTCTAGGGTCAATGGGTGGTGTGTCATTTTTTCGGTATTTTCCACCGAAATGTGAAGAAGTTTGATTTGGCACCAGTAAGGGTATGTCATTTCCGTCATCGTTATGTAAGCTGTAAACATTTCTCTCTACTCGCCAAATCTCCTTTACAATAGATATTAAAGCTTCAAACACGCATCATGGCTATTACTTTGAGACTTCGAAATTTAGGATATTTCATGCAAAGGTTACCATTTGTTTACATCTGCGTAAAACGAGACGGCTTTCATCATCACTGCGCAGGATGTGTTCCTACTATTCAGGAAATAATTCCTATATAATTCTAATAAATTCTAATTCTAATAAAACAATGATAAAAGCCAGATAGGAAGAAAGCAAAAAAAAGAAAAGAAAAAAAAGAATGCAAAATTATAGATTGATTGATTTGTTTTTTATGATTTATCAACGTTTTTCAGGTTATTTAATGATAGAAAATATTTTTAGAACGTTTTGGGAGATAATAATGATGTAGTGATACAAGTCTTACTAATTATCCCATAGCTGACGGTGGAAGAAGAGATGTATTCTCAACGGGTATTGGCGTGAATGTGAATATAACTAACTCGACTGGAACTGGAACTCAGCTCTTCGATTTCCAATTCTGAGCCGTTATCTATTACACCATACACACATCCAAGCTTACAGCACCTGGGATACCCAAGCTGTCATACATCTAGGTACTGATCAAGCTCGACGTTGCTTAACTTACGTGATATTGCCATAACCGGCAAAAATATGGAAGTGGGGGAGAACAGTTTCATAAGGGGAAAAAAAAGAAACATCAGTTTTTTCTTTTTTTTTCTTTTTTTGTTTTTTTAAAGTAGAGCAAATTTAAAAAAAATACTTATATAGTCTTCACTTAGGTACAGCTTACTGTGACATCACTTTGAAACATTGATTCCCGTACGATCACCGAAGATAAGCAACGTCGATCCTGGCCTGTATCTAGTTGGGTGACAATACCAGATGCCGTAAGCTTGAACGTGCGACTGGCGTAATGTATAAAGACTGACAATTATTAATAGGAGAACCGAGTTTTAATCCCAGCCGCATTCATTATATCCACTTATGCGCCACTACCCCTGGGAAAAAGCTATGAATCCACCTCTCCTCGGCCGCCACCTATGGGATTATTAGTAAGACTTGTATCACTAAATAATTATTACCTAAAAAAAAAAACTATTCTTACAATCTAAAAATATTTTCTGGCTTTAAATAACCTGCAAAATTTGATGGGCCATAGATAACGAATCAATCAATCAGGTAAATGAAAATATGAAAGTAATAAAAGGAATGAGGGAATATTCTATCTGCGTCTAGAGGCAATTACAGTGTGAGCGTGACTGAAAA
This sequence comes from Acanthosepion lycidas, assembly GCA_963932145.1. Taxonomy (NCBI): domain Eukaryota; kingdom Metazoa; phylum Mollusca; class Cephalopoda; order Sepiida; family Sepiidae; genus Acanthosepion; species Acanthosepion lycidas. The sequence goes on along the minus strand of OZ010592.1, from coordinate 69,002,719 downwards.
AAAGTTCAATGAAAAAGTTCTATTAAAAACAAGTTACCATTTTTGTTAGTTAGTCTGTCATTTTTTAGATGACATTTTTCATCGTAAATAAGCCACATAAGTGACATAAAAATGTTCTAGTATCGTAAGTAGTCCAATCGGTGTGTATGTGTGTATGTTTATATGTGTGAGCGTGTTCATATGCATGCATTCGTGTGTGTTGCGCACGCGCGTCTGTGTTTGTTTGCGTGGGTGATTTCTTAGAGCAACTATCAGATTAATGTCAAAGATTAATGAGTCAAGATTTCCGCTGATCTTCAAACCGGATACGCCTCTGTTCATAGAATCGGTGCTAATGACTTCCGGCATATATTATGTTTCCCACAAGATATCTGAAGATACTATATTATCTGTTCATGTTTTTTTTTTTTTTTTTTTTTTTTGACTAATTAAAATATTTATCAGTGATTTTTTTATAATAATGAACAAATATTTACCGGTTGTTCATTTATGGAATTTTATATATTTCAGTTTATATTAATATGTACATTGTACTTTTTCGCTGATATTATATCTTTTCAATAATTCTACTTCCTGGATGAGAGATTTGCTGGCTATATTTTTATCAGTTGTAAATTATACAAAAACGTAGTATTTTTAAATGGTGAACTTTTTTCTTCATTTTATCTGTGCAAGTCTTTATCTGGTTCTAGATTAATTATTTTTCAAAAATTTTTGTGAAAACTGATATTTTTTTCTGAAAATTATTTTAAAAATATTTTTAAATGATTTTTATGTCATTTTTTTTATTGAACTTTCGCTATACAGAGTAAATGGTAAACAAAATACTATCCCGACAAACTATTAATTAAAGGTTTATGTACCACAGTCACGCACACATAGATTTTGTGCTTTTGTATATAAGAAAAATATTGATAATATATGCTGCGGTTTGTCCGTCAGTTTCCCTTGTGAGATTGTCATGCAGGCATAACGGGATTTTCAAATATTGTACTGCAAACCAAGACCAAAATAAATAAATTGACCATAAGGTGACCAAAATGTAATTCGGGGTCACGCTAGATTGTTTCTGTTGTCATTTGCCTTTCAATATATATTTTTTTATGTTTGATTCAACATCTTCTAAATAATGTGTTAGATTTTGTTTTTAATCAGTGTATAGTTTTCTTTTAATCATAGATACAAAAATGTTGTTATTAAACAAGACATATGACTGCAAACAAATATGAAATAGTCATACACCTGGTATTGGTCTCAACTTTTTCATTTAGTATAATATGAGTATAATATATATTATTATTATTATATATAATATAGAAGTATAATATGAAAATAAACAGGCCTTACAATCAGTTCAAAAGATAATTTTACAATTTTGTTGTTTATCCTTCGTCTGTACTCTGCTAGCGGTGATACAATCATAACTTCGTTACTTATTAGTTGTGATAATGAAGACAGCTCTTTGAATACGAAATGTATGAGGAAAGTTATTATAACAAAGGCAGCCCTGGAAATGAATCAAAATGGTCGAGTAGAAACTGTTATTAATAATGACTGTACCGACAGTGTTTAAATGATGATGGCATGATGTTAATCTTAATAATGATGGGACATAACATATAAATGTTAATCATAGTCCTTTTATGTGACAGTCATTGATGGGTGTGATAATAGCTGACACGATTATGCCATCTACAGGTCATAGAATTTAATAGTGGCAACGATAAATACTGAGTTGAAAAAGAAAATAGAAGTCATAAGTCAATAAGATCATTGTTATCCATTATGAAAAGTGATGATCATTTCAAGGACATTAACAATGAATCTTTTCAAGAGCATTCTCATGATCGTAATAGATTCAGCAATAGAAGAGCATGACGACGTTAATAATGGTCAGTCTGTACATTGATCTTAAAATCTCAAGTCTGAAGTGAACAAAATAGGTCTCAACTTCAGTCACTTTGTCACCAACGTGACGTGACTTCCCTCTGTCTTTATTACAAATATTTTTATAGCAACTGCTTTAATTAGCTTTTTTCCTTTGTGCTCCGACTACAAGTATTGAAGTATGTTACTAAATTGGAATGTAGCTCTCACACGTTTAATGTTGAAATAGCCAAATTCAACCGCCACTTCTACTCCAACAGTTTTCTTTTCCCCGTTTGTGGAACTCGTTTCCGCTTACTTGCTTCCCTGATAACTATAATCTTTAAAGATTTAAATGCAACGTCAATCGCCATCTTCTGCTATCTTCTTGAATTCTGTTCATCTTTTTTTCCTTTCCACAATTGTCTCTATACCCAGTCTTTTCTCTCACTTTCATTCCCTGTAACCCCCTACGTACTAGTGGCATTCACGCCTTGCTTGGGGTGAAATGATTAAACAAATACCGTTTATATTGTCATTGATATGTTGTTTAATATGTTTGTGCAGATTTTAAAAACATTTTAATTTAGTCTCCATTTATTAATAATTGTTTCATATCATTTATATGATGACTTAATCCATATTATTATCGACTTTGTTTTATTTTCCTTTGCTTAGTTGACGGCGTATGCAGAGGAGACTATTGCGAAGGTAAGATCAACGGTCAATACAACAAAGGTAAGACGCTCAATCTGTAAACAAAATATAAATTCAAACGAAGAAACACTTAACACACAATGCCATTATAGAAATTACCCTTTGAAATTATATCTTGGGATTTGCATATAAAAATGTCTTACGCACACCAGATAGTATTTTCATTATACTCAATTTTTTTTTACTTATAATTATATATTTTTGAATCTTTTGCATGTTCTTTCTATTGCTTTATTCATTCCCTTGCTTTTCATTCACTTCCTTCCATTGAACGAGTGAATTTTGAAAAGTTATTTCATATAACCCTACCAAAAGACCAAATTAATGGGAGGATATGCTTCAGAATGGGCCGATATATTTTCAGTATTTCATTGTAGAGTGCAGCCTCCCAAATGTACATGGCAGTTAATCTCTACTCTGGTCTCTATTCTAACAATTCAATGAGGTAAATTGGCTTATAACTATCAAAGTCAACTGCTAGTAAGGTTGGTTCATTCTGTCATACTGGACAGTTTTTCTCTCCAGAGTCTATCTTCTTTTATCTATAAGTTTATCATTTTTCATAAAAAATCATCCAGAATATTGCTACCAGATATGACCCAGTTTGCCTGCTATCTATCTAGATCCCGTTGATAAAGTCCAAAGAAGTATCAGCAATATTGTTGGATCCGATCTGGCATCTCGCCTTCAGTCACTTTCCCACCGCCATAAGTTTAACTCCCTTTTCGCTTTCTACAAATACTTCCGTGGTAATTGTACGGGTGAGCTCTTCAATTTGGTCACTAGACTCTTCGAATTTAAGTGCAATATTAAAGTGGCGTCGAGACAACTTTAATTTGCAAAAATTTATATGCTAGGTCAATCGCTATCTACTGTCCTCCTGATTACTCTTCCTCTGTTCTCGCTCCTTAGTACTATTTCTGTTTCTGCCACATCAAGTGAAACTCATATATACAATTTATCAATAAAAAATGGAGAAATGGTCAACACTTTATACCAACCCAGTAAGTACTTAAATACACTCGCCATGTTCTATCCTCACAAATATCAGATCAGACCAAAAATGGGGTACTGCCACCATATCTGACCAATCCTCACTTTCCAGCCTAGAAAGACTTCAAAAACGTTTACGCGTCCTTGTGGGTGATTAATTGTTTTCCATCCTACAGCTTCTTTCACATAAATGAAACGTTATCGCTATTGTTATAGCAAATCTTCAGACGCGCTATATTGCCTTTTTCTACTAGTTCAGACTTTTAAAACTGTGACACACCATGCTAAGTACACGGAGTCAACTCATCCTCCCCCCCTTCGTATTACATTGGTAAGAAGGATGATCCAGTCAGTTTTTTTTCCCGAGAACCATTACTTTGCGGAACAGACTCCCGAGAAGTTGCTTCTCCGATCACTGCAATCTTAAACTCTACAAGTCTAGCGTAATCTATTTTCTATTCTACATATCCTCATAAACTACACTTTCTTTCTTCCTTTCTTTTACATCCATACAACAACTTCACTCAGTAACACTCTACCTTGAGTGGCACTTGTATAGGTAGAAGATACTGTCTTCTCTGTTGTAACTCTTTCTTAATTATCATATTTTGTCTTGTTTTTATTCCTTTTTCCACCCAGTTATCCATCTTTCTTCAATCGTTTCTTTCTCATTTGCCTTTTTCTCTCTTTCTCTTTCCATCCCGCTATCTATCTATCTATCTATCTATCTATCTATCTGTCCGTCTACGTCATTGTTTAATAATTACATTTAATTAATAATTACATTTTTAATGTTGTGATCCTTCAAGACATAGTCGATAATAACTATCCTCAGATGTATTTCTTCATTATACAGTGAATTACCATGACTTCTTGGAAAGATAGTGAACTCGATTCCCGTTACTTACTGCACAGTTTTGAATTCCGAGCTTCTTTCTCGTAGACTGCTTTACAACCAGGGCTAGCGAACCCATGCTACTCTGCGATTTAAAATCTAACATGCTTGAATGAAGATGTGTGTGTGTGTGTGTGTGTGTGTGTGTGGAAAGAAATATAATTAATACAAAGAAAACGTTTGTCAGCTGATTGATGTTACCGTCAGCATTCCGACTTCAGAATTTCGTAGACGTAACCTCCGGGAATTACTCCGTCCATTCGTCAGGGGATATGAGTAATATATATATATATATATATATATATATAAAGAAATTAATGGCACATTATTTTCAATCCGATATATTCTTATTAGTGCAAACGTTATTGTTAGTAGTATAGTGTATTTGAGTAGAACGTATCGTTTCTTTATAAACAATGTTTATTTCATGTACTGGCCTACGCATCAGAGAACACTTAGTAATGAAAAATGTGCATTTCCCTATGATTCGCATCTAAGAAGTTGGAAGTAAGTTCGAATCCTGGTTGAAAACACATTTTCTTTACTAAGTGTTCTCGAATGCGCATGCCTGTAGACCAAATTCTGAAATTCTCAAACAAATTAGGTCCGGTGACTCGGTGTATTATTCTGCTGGAATAGTCCATTGTTATTAGATTACAAGGAGTCCATCGTTATTAGAATATATATAGTTCATTTTTTTGTTATGGTACATGGATTCTACCCCTGTTAAGGAACATGGAGACCATAAATCAGTGCAAATTATCCCGAAACAACTCAACGCACTATCAATGGCATGATTATGTCCCACGCAATTAGGGAACTACAATCAAGCTACACAGCCTGATTTATTGGAACACGTCCCACATTACATGTTCCCCAGAGTCCATTTAGCGGAATCTCGAACCTGAGGTGATGTGTCATGTGCCATGGTGTTAACAAGGACTCGTGGTTGGTCACTGCACTGTTCACGGTGAGGACTAATGCCTTCCTTCAGTTATCAATATAACACCGTAGATCGAATGTCAAATGTCCGCAAAATTCCAGAAATGGAATGTACTATTCGTCTGGTACCCACTACCATGATGACCTGTTTGAATTTTGATAGTTCTCTACCTTTTTTACCTATAGACCACATTTACTCCTTTTTTTTTATTTATTTTTTTTTTGGTGGTGGGTGGGGGTGACCCTCATAGCCATTCGATTAATAAAAAGCTTATTTTATTTTTATACTTATAGATACTTTTAGGAATTACATTATCGAAATAGTAATTGTATATGCTTTAATTTGAAGTAAAACTCATTTAACGAATATAAACATGTATTTAACAACTAAATTCTATGAAACATTTATTTACATAAATAAAATAAGCCATAATAAAGCATTTTAAATATGTGAGTAATCAATAATTTTTTTTTAAAAAGCGTAGATTTATTCAATAAGATTGGTTGTCATTTTTTAAACTTTGGCTCCATTTATGTTAATTATTTTCACCATGTCGACTCTAATTCTATATTAATTAATTTATATTAATATATTAATATTTTATTTTATTAATATTTCAAATTAATATTATTTTTATTATTAATATATTAAATTAATTCATATAATAAATTATAATTATTTTCCTTTTTTAATAATTTTCTTTCATATTACAAATGTGCATCATCTGCAACAGAGAACATGTCCTGCCGCGAAATTGCTTTTCGATGGGTTTTAGAGACAATTCTATTACCACGGATTATATATATATATAATACTTCTTTTATATATCTTTCTCGGTTTTTATTCAACTTTTTAATTAAAACATCCAGTAGATTAAAAGAGACTCTGAATTATATCGCTTAATCTTGTTTTCTGCTAGTTTTAGAGATGTTTTCCTAGTTTTAGTATTCTAATATGACGTAGATTACTGTGAAAATTCCAATTCTCTTGTAACAACCGTTCCAAAGTGAAATTGCTCTATTGGCCACTAAAATATTACCATGAACCCCCAAATATGCTATTTTTTGTGTCGACCCCCAGTAATGTTACATGGATCTACAGGGTCCATATGCACCCTGGTTAAGAGCCACTGGTTTACATCGTCTCAACTGTTATTGGCCTGGCAGCATCTATCATTACCATTATCAATTGCTACTCTATTATCTTTGGCACGTCAGTGCATATGTGTGTATAAAGCAATAATAATAATAATAATAAGTAACGAGACCGATGTTGTTGTTGTTGATGATGATGAAGATGATCATGATCATGATGATGATTTATGTATTTCCAGATCATCTTGAGAAATGTAAAAGAACTTGTCTCAATGGGACTTGTCTTCCAAAAGTTCAATTCTTTGATGGAGTCAATGACTGTGGTGACAATTCTGATGAAGGTAACTTTTTTTTTATCTATCTGATGAACTATTTTAATTTTCCATCCTTCATGCGAAATTCTACCCGTATTACTAATATGATACTAAAATAGATATTTGGTCATTCATATTAAGCATTATATCTTATAACTATTTGTGTGTTGGAGGATATTTTCTAAAATTGTACCATTCTTTGAACATGAGAACATTTCTCATCACACCAACAAGCACTTCCCACCAAAGATTCAGATGTTCCGTCAGATTATGCAAAATGGGTTGAGCTAAGAATGTGCTTGTGTATGGGGAGGATACCCCATCTATGCGAAATCATAAACTTATCAAGCTTTAAACGGAAAAGGTCCCAACTAAATGTTACGTAGCATGCACCAAATTTTAACATTCGCATCTCTCTCTCAGACGTATTGAGAGCATCAACATGGAGGCGTTTAATCTTACAGAGCAAATGAAAATGGAAACCGTGCTCGTGTCCCGAGCCATTAAACACAGCTCGTTGAAAGGAACGGTAGGTGGCTCTAATCCAGCTTCAAAGAGGTAACCACGGTGATGCTCACCAAATTCTCACGTTTCCTGATGGTAATGTAGAACATCAGCAACAGAGAACATGTCCTGCCGCGAAATTGCTTTTCGCTGGGTCTTAGAGACAATTCTATTACTAGCATCATAGTGAAGGACACTTTGACCAACAGAATCAAAAGACATCTTATCCGGGTATACAATCACTTCCGAAGCCATATCAAGGACGCCGCTGAGTTTTATTCGATAGCATTTTCCATATTCTAAATTGCACATAAGTATCAAAAATTGAAGATATAACGAATATCCATTGAATATTGCTGCCATATCTGGTGTGATGTTTCGAGTATGTATTTAGAGATTCTTGATTACCTGACATAATGGATTCAGTTAGTTTCCCACCGCCGTAATATAGCTTCCCTCTACCTTTTCTATAGATACCTTCATGGTAATTTTTATGATGAACTTTCCTCTTTGGTACCTTGAATTTAAGCTTAGTACTATATTATCAGCTAAGTTTCATTCTTTTTTTCAGTTGAAATAACTAAATGCATGCGTAAATTCTCTGCTAACAGTTTCTTCTGTTGTTCTTCTCGATTGTGGAACTCTCTTCCGGACCCTCTTGCTTTTCAGCCAACTTTGATCTTCAAAAATTTAAATGCAATGGCAGTCGTAATCTGTTGTCCTTTTAAATGCTGGGCATCTTTTGTTTTCTATTCTTAATAACGTATTCCTATTTCCCATATACTTTGACGCTCGCAGTGGATTTATTGCCTTGTTTGGGAGTAAATGATTAAGTATATTCTGTTTTTTATGTTGAATATATATATATCTTTTACTTTATTTTGCAATTTGTTTCCAAATTATATATATATATATATATATATATATATATATATATATATATATATATATATATATATATATATATATATATATATATGTGTGTGTGTGTGTGTGTGTATTTTCGTGTGTGTCAGTACTGAGAAAAGCTAATCATAGTTTTAATTCATGGAGATTAAAATTATATTAATTCAAAATTACATTAAAATGTTCATTTCTTAAATTAATTTAACGTTGTGCGTTTTCTTTTTCAGTTAGTTATCCTTGTAAAAGCCCCCAGATGTTTAGCTGCAAGAATGGTAACTGCATTGATATTTCAATGGTTTTGGATGGACATGACGATTGCCGCGATATGTCCGACGAAGGTAATAACCATGAAGTTTTTTATTACTTTACAGGAAATTAATTAAATCAAATAAGCCTTCTTTATACTTCACCTTGCAAGTAAACATCAGTAGCCTACATAAATCATGTGATATTTCAAACTTATCTATCTATCAGATATATTTCAAGTGAAAAACTGGTTTTAAACTGTTTATTCAGTGTATAGTTTTCAAATAGGAAAGCATGCAACTATAGCACACGAGTAATATCTGACATAATATCGGTAAAGTGCTTTCATCTCTTCGGAGAAATCGACGATCGAGTAGTGAGGAATTGTAAATTCTAAATTTCAACTTCAATTTCCTGAGAGAATGTCTGTCACAATAACATACTTCGTTTCTCTCCCACTCTATCCCTCTTCCAGTCTGCTTGCCTTTATCTACAGTCTATCCATAAATATAAAGAAAAATAAACCATTATTTTACACATTTATAAATCATTCGGTTGTGCATTGCCATATCTGATCTGGTTCTCCTGCTGTTCATCTCGAGGTTCCTGACAAAATCCAAAGAAGAATCTGTAATGTAACTGATCCTGACTTGACAGCTCGACTTCAGTCACTTTCTCACCAACGTCACGTTGATTTCTTTTATGTTTTTTACAAATATTTTCATGGCAACTACTCTGACGAGAATTTACCCGGTTGCTCTGACTGTATGTATTTAAGTGTTCCACTAGATTGGCATCTAGGTTCCAACCGTTTACTGCTGAAATATTCAAATGCAACCACCACTTGTACACCAACAGTTTCTTTTCTCGTACTTGTGGAACTCCATTTACTCTTTCCGTTTAAGTGTTTCCCTGATAACTACAGTCTTCAAAAATTTAAATGCAACGTCAATCGCCATCTTAGTTTTTCTCCTGGAATTGAGGAAAGAGCAAAATATGAACTCCCGTTCATCTTTTGTTCTTTCCTCAATTCTCGCTATACTCAGTATTTTCTCTCATTTTCACTCCCTGTCACCCTCAGCCAACTGTCATCCCTGAATTGCTTCGGGTGAAATGGTAAATAATAATCAAAGGAAATAAATTTATTTTTTGAACGGATGAAGCGCTGTATATTGCTAGCTTCTCTCTTCTGCAACAAATATATTGAATAAACTTGTGTAAGCCTTAATGTATTTTATTGCTTACATTAGACTCTATTTGAATGAGTTAAAAAAAATACCAGCTCACATATTTAGATCAACATATGCGTATTAACTGTATCATCGTTTCTTCGGTTAACTCTCGCTTTCTCTCTCTCTCTTTCTCTCTTTCTTTCTCTCTCTTTCTGAATAATATATATATATATATATATATATATATATATATATATATATATATATATATATATATATATACACCTACGTTTTTCAATGACAACTTATGATGAGACAAGATACCAAACTAAAGGCACACAAGGTTGATCCACCATTTTTTCTGACATTAGTTCAAAATATACGTAATCAGTTTCAGATAGAATTCTTATTAGATTTGCTGTTTTCATAAGTGATTATCATCAGGTAAACAAAATATCATGTTGATGTGACCATTTCTGTAATTTCACACATATATTCATTTCTTTTCATGCTTGCAGAGAATCATGTGCTTAAAATTTGCATACATTTTTAAGTTTACAACATTTATACTATTGGTACTAATAATAAAAAAAAGTATTTATTTAACATAGTAAATATTATTTATCAGGATGACTTCCTTTCTTATTAATTCATTTAATTTAGAGGTGAATATTAACCACATAGTTTAATCATTATATAGAGAAAAATTTCAGACCAAAATTCTATTTACAACGTATACTGATGTATATCGATCATCAGATACATTTCCGATTTGCCAAAATATCTCTAAGTTCAAACATATAATAATATTTAATTAAAGAACAGAGCATTTACTTAAATAAGTGTATCAATAAAAAATAACGTAGAAACAGAAAATATATTAAATATTTGTCGGATTTAATCCATTTCCCATTATATATATATATATATATATATATATATATATATATATATATATATATATATATATATATATATATGTGTGTGTGTGTGTGTGTGTGTGCGCGTGTGTGTGTGTGTTTTACGTTTTTTTCCTAACCTCAGAAGAAATGGCGGCTAATAGTGGTGACGCTACTTTCTTGGTAGTGATAATATTCTTTTACGGATTTAAAAATAGTATTTAACTAAAAAAAATACTGTTTAGTTAAAGAACAGAGCTTCTACTCAAATATGAATATACATAAAAAATAACGCTTAAACAAAATAATATATATATATATATATATATATATATATATATATATATATATATATACAGTGTAACCCGGATATAAGAGACCCGGATATAAGAGAAATCCGGATATAAGATAGATTTTCTCTGGTCCCAAATTAGATCCATACTTACCTAAACAAAATAGACCAAACCCGGATATAAGAGAAACCCGGATATAAGAGACTTACCCGGTCCCGACAACTCTTATATCCGAGTTACACTGTATGCAAGTTTGTGAGAAATTTTTTTTTCCTAACCCATTTCCCAATTTTCTTTTTCTATTGGAAAATCATCAGAATCGTTTCTTGGTCAGTTTGAGGATTTTCAGCACCCCGATTCTCTGTATATATTCCTATCTTTAACAGAAGAAAATAGATACTGCGCTTAAAGTCTATTCTAATCCTTCAGACAGGAAACGGGATGAATATTCACATATCTTCTCTTGACACTGGCTACATTCTGTAGTTCTTTAAGAGAGAGAGTATAAAGTGACACGTGTCGGCCAACAGCTGAAACAACAGTTGAGTCAATCAAAGAAAGCAGTTAAACTAACGGTTTTCGCCACATTCATCGGCCGAGCACCATCGTTTCGTATCTTATTGTGTAAACAATCAGCTATCACATGGCACAATGCAGCATCTTTCTCGCGGTTGGAAGTCGTTACTATCATAGGGATATGATCAACAGACCAGAGAACTTTCACTAAATTTACTTTTTTAAAATCGCTTCAGAACGAACAATAATGTATTTCGCCGACCACAACTTTCATGCATTTACCTAAGTAAAAAAATTACTGCACTTCTTTCTTTTCTGTGCCGTGTCCCTCTTGGGAGTAGGCAAATATGGCCTTCCACATCTTCCTGTTCCTTGTAGCTTTTAATAAGTTTTCTTTTTGTTATTTCTTCTAAAATCTGTTCTGCTATCCATTTACTCAAACCCATCAATTATGATATGCGTTTTTTTCCTCTGTCTCACTTTCCTTGTGCGCATCAGATTTTCCAAACCCTACGTGCCCCAGAAATATCAACTACTTTTTACTGATATTAAGTATAAGTTTCCTTTTTGTTTCCATTCTCTCCAAAACCTCGTTGTTGCTCACATGAGCTGTCCATGGAATCCTCATCATCTTTCTGTAAAACCATGTTTCTGTTGCTTCAAATCTCCTCGATGCTGCTATTTAATCAGTCTGTGATTTGCTATTACTGTTTAAATAGACAGTATATAGAATCATTAACATATTGATCCATCTCCCAATCATTCATATTTCTCGAACAATAAATACTAACTAAACAGTCCGTATAGTGACAAATGAATCAGCCAACATGTTATGGGATCTTACCCATAATAATAATAATGGACTATTCCATACTTAATAAATACTGCGCTTCAGTAGTAGGCAAGGGGGCAGTCGTTCAAGTCTGAACCGGCTGTTCTGTTGAACTCTCTGCCTTCGGGCGGGGAGGAACCCGAAAGAAGCTACGCCAAATGGCGGATTCTCTTTCGGGGAGGTAAACCGACCCTGAACCCGTTTATACGGGTTCAATGGGCATATTTTTGGGCCGAGCCCACGGACTCGGAGATCCCACGTTAATACCGGCCTTGTGCCACATGATGCCCTAGTGGCGGGGGTGACTGAATATCGTCAGTCGTTCAAGTCTTGACCGACTGTTCGGTTGAACTCCCTGCCTGCGGGCGGGGAGGGAACCGAAGGAGGCTACGCCGAAGGGCGGAGTCTCTTTCTGGGAGGTAAACTGGCCCTGAACCCGTTTATACGGGTTCAATGGGCATATTTTTGGGCCGATCCCACGTGCTCGGAAATTTCACGTTAAAAACGGCCTTGTGCTACATGACGCCCCAGTGTGTGTGGGGGGGTATTGACTGAATATCGTCAGTCGTTCAAGTCGATCTCGGTCGACCGGCTGATCGGTTGAACTCTCTGCCTCCGCACGGGGAGGAACCCGAAGGAGGCTACGCCGAAGGGTGGATTCTCTTTGGGGGAGGTAAACCTGCCCTCAACCCGTTTATAAGAGTCCAATGGGCATATTTTTGGCCGAACACACGGGCTCAGAGATCCCACGTTAAACCGGCCTTGTGCCACATGATGCCCTAGTGGGGTGGGGGTGACTGAATATAGTCAGTCGCTCAAGTCTTGACCGGCTGTTCGGTTTAACTCTCTGCCTTCGGGCGGGGAGGAACCCGAAAGAGACTACCCCGAAGGGCGGATACTCTTTCGGGGAGGTAAACCGGCCCTGAACCCGTTTATGCGTGTTCAATGGGCGTATTTTGGGGCCGAGCCAATGGACTCGGAGATCCCACATTAAATAACCGGCCTTGTGCCACATGATTCCCCAGTGGGGTGGGTGATTGAATATCGTCTGTCGTTCAAGTCCTGACCGGCTGTTCGGTTGAACTTTCTGCCTTCGGGCTGGGAGGAACCCGAAGGAGGCTACGCCGAAGGGGGGAGTCTCTTTCGGGGAGGTAAACCGACCCTGAACCCGTTTATACGGGTTCGATGGGCATATTCTTTGGGCCGAGCCCACGGGTTCGGAGATCCCATGTTAAAAAAACGGCCTTGTGCCACTTGATACCCACGTGGTGAGGTGACTGAATATCGTCACTCATAGTTCACGACCGGCTGACCGGTTGAACTCTCTGCCTTCGGGCGGGGTGGAACCCGAAAAAGGCTACGCCGAAGGGCGGATTCTCTTTCGGGGAGGTAAACCGACCCTGAACCCGTTTATACGGGTTCAATGGGCATATTTTTGGCCGAGCCCACTGGCTCGAAGATCCAACGTTAAGCCGGCCTTGTGCCACACGATGCCCACGTGGTGGGGTGACTAAATATAGTCAGTCAGTAGTTCAAGTCGAGTCAGTAGTTCGAGTCAAGAGTCGTGTCAGAGGCAGTCCGAAACAGAGTCGCGTTCAGACAATTAATGCAAGACATTGGAATAGTGATACTGGTCGAAACTACATTGTTCTCTCTACTAAACCTGATTGTTCATACTAACACTTCTACTTCTCTGTATATATTCCTGTTTGTAATATATCTGTATTATTCCATACCTGTGTTCGAGTTCTTCATTATTGGTTCTACCTTGGACTATCACCGTGGTACAAGGAACCGGACCATAACACAATAAAACACTTGTGTTTGCCAATAGTGTCATGCTAATTTTGGGCCGGTTTATTTTCCTACGCTACTTTGTTTCTGCTCGGCAAGCAAGAGCATGAACGATATAAACAACTTATCAGGAGACACTATTTTCCTACACAATATTTGCATTGTCTAAGTAGCCATGATTCATTGTTGCTTAAGACTTATTTGTCGGTTCTTGACTGGACTCCTCCAATTTATAACAAAGCTTGTACAATTTATTATTCGTTCATTTATTTTCTACTGGCACAATTCCAGGTTTATTTTTTATGCATTATGGTATCGGAGTTCATATTATATGCAAGATTAAAAAGTCCTTAAATTGTACAGCACGTTCTGAATAACTGCAGAAGAAAATGGGAAACATACAGTTTTCTTATGAGAGATTCCATTGTTATAGGAATCCGGAAAATGCGCTTCGCCAATCAGGGCCTGAAAGCAAAATCAGTTTGGGAATGTTAAAACGAATATCTACTATTAGGATTAAATAGAGTAAGATTTACAGAATTTAACTCCATCCTTATGCACTCAATCAGACAAACATTTAGATAGATAGATAGATAGATAGATAGATAGATAGATAGATAGATCTGAGATAAAATATATTAGAATAAATCGATAGATATAGATAGTTCTGAGATAAAACATGAACATAGATAGTTCTGAGATAAAACATGAACATAGATAGTTCTGAGATAGCATGTGAGCATTGATAGATAGCTAGATAGCTAGCTAGCTAGCTAGATAGATAGATAGATATGGAACAGTAAACATGTTGATAGAAAGAGCGATGATTATGCAACGCATAGATTCTAAATACTGAATACAAGCCAAAAGTTAAAATAGACGTATAACTGTTTTGTATGTATGCATGCGTTATCTAGGTACATACGTATTAATGTATATATGAATTTACGTATGTATCTGTTTATAGATTCCCTATGTATACCATTATAGACATATAAGTGTATTATCATATGTGTGCATGTGTTTGCATTTGTTAATACTCTTTTATGTCTGTAAACATACATTTTCTTCCGTCTGCCAACTTTGCTGCTCGTTTCAAAACTAAATTTAGTTCTCCATTTGTAAAGTTGAAAGAAGGACAACTTTCAGTTCACGTGCTGATATAATCACAAAAAAGAACAAACAATCTAAGACAGTATAAACATCGTTGAATTCATTCACTATGAACGTTACGTTTTTCAACAAACTCTTCACAAAACGACGCATTTATTTCAATGTTTCTTGCCGACATTATACTGCTTTTTTTCTTTTATTTGTATAAACAGTAATTGTCTATTACTATAGGCGTTATATTTTATGTGTACTCAAGTTTTACTTGACATCCTTGTTATTTTAAACAGTGAAATTTATGTCAATCTGTTAAGAGTTCAATAAATTCTACTAAAGAACATTAGGAGATTACGCATAGATGTTGGAGCAGCTCAGCTACCTTGATATATTTCGAAAAGATATTAGAATAACCAAGAGCTTATACTGAAAGCAAACAGTCTGTATACAGACAGAAAATGAATTCAGCAGATATAAAAAAAATATATAGAAAGGTGCGTATAACAAGGATTCGTCTTTTCACAGTATTTATTCAATCCATATAGCGAAGCGTTTCTGAGAGAACTAGAAGTTTCACCAGAATTCATTATTGGCGGCCATAATCTTAAAAAAATAAGGTATGCAAATGACAAAGTGTTGATAACAGATACAGAAAGAAAGTTACAAAAAAATGTAATGAAGGAAAGCGAGAAGATAGGATTAAACATCAACTGAAAGGCAACAGAACGCATAGTTGTTAACAAAAGGATGAACTCAAAGTGCTACCTGCAAATCGGAGATAGCAAAATCAAACAAATGCGCAGATTTAAATATCTGGGAAATGTTTTAGCAGAGAACAGAAAGTGCAACACTGAAATCCCAAGACATATTTGGATAACCAAGGAAGTATTCCACACGTTAAGTAGGATACTAAGAAAAAGGAAAATTTATCTAGAAACAATGAAATGAGTACCAAACTACTATGTGATATCTGTTCTCTTGTATGACACTGAATGCTAGACAGACTCCTCAAAGATGAAAGAGAGACTTGAAATAAAAGAAATGTGGTTCTACAGAAGGATAATGTCTCCTCTGTAGAACCACATGAGACATGAAGTTGTGGAAAGCCATGATCGCCAACGAACTGAGGCAACACGGCCCATAATAAAGAAATTATGGAATCTAACCTAAATTCGGTCTTTTGTCATCCGGAAAAGTACGTTTTAACTAAACGTACTAAAGTGTGCCTACGTAAAGTGTGCCATCACTTAGAGCAAAGGGTGACAATCCCCAAGCCACATCCGACTCACGAAGGATTTTTATCCGACTCACCAACTTAATACCTGGACACTAATTCATTTGTCGAACAAATAGAAAAATATTAGTTGGAGTTAACTGACTTACAGTGCGAGGAATTTTTTAAAACAAAATTTAAATTCCTATATTGACTGCTGAATTCTACAAGAAATATGTTTTGCCAAGCAGAAGATATAAAAAGTCTATTGAATAATGCGAAAATGATGGTATCATTATTTGGAAGTACTTATACTTGCGAACAACTTTTTTCGAAAGTGAAATATACTAATAGTCGTTTAAGAACTAAGTTCGGTGATGACTATCAGTGTGATGTTTTGCTCTTGTTATCAACAAATATTTCACCTGATGTGGAGAATTTATCGAACAATAAGCAGAAACAAATATTTTATTAAGTAATTTGCCATTTCTAACAGTATTTCGCTTGCACTTGTTTAAATAAAATACAGTGTAACCCGGATATAAGAGACCCGGATATAAGAGAAACCCGGATATAAGAGTAATTTTCTCTGGTCCCAAATTAGAGCCATACTTACCTAAACAAAATAGACCAAACACAGATATAAGAGAAACCCGAATATAAGAGACTTCTTCTCCGGTCCCGACAACTCTCTTATATCCGGGTTACACTGTATCATTACCTCCGTTGTTTTTTTCTTCAAACCTCCATACCGAGCTAGCTTTCTAGACGGAGCGGGCTGAGGTCGTGACAATTTATTATAGTACATTTGATATTATGGCCCTTCTTCGAGACAGTCATAGCTGTCTGGCACGCTCTCCTCAAAAGTTTGCCGACTCCTGACTTAATAAGAAATAATGGCGGCTTAAAATATCCGTTTATTGCTTAAAAATTACTTTATCTATGTTTCAGTTACGAAAATAATGCTAGCAGATATAGACTTCGAAAGGTTCCAAATTTCTTTACTGATTAGCTACCTCAATAATTAAATGTGTAAGTTTTCTTGCATGAATATTTTAAAGCACAGGCAATAATGTAAAGATTACATGCACAAAAGTAACTGACTAATTGATTTTCAATGAAAAGATAACATTTATTAAATCAAAATGAACAAAAGTAAAGTTTAAAAGAAGAGTTACTTTTGTTAAAAGTACATTGCATACACAAGATGTTCTTGAATATTTTATAGTGGGACTTATCTGCTGCTGATACAGGGTTTATTTACTTACGGTTGTTACTGCTACTAAAGAGCACTACACAAGAAAAGATGTGTATTTCTTAAATAGATAATTGAACCGTGCATCATACTGATGTTTCCTGTAGCCTAATTAGTGGATCCACAGTTTGGGAAAAAGAAGCTTTGTCACTGATGGATTAAAGTCAATATAGGTTCTAATCCTGTCGAGAAGTACATTTTTCTTCAGTTGAATTTCTCGATCTCTAGCCTGGTTGACATTAATTTCAGGGTGTCAATTCAAACACATTTACACATAACGTATAGTTTTCATAAGAAGAAATACTTTCTAATCTAATAGCTGTTAATTGTTTATAAATCATTATCTATGAATTATAGTATATGAAGTTTCAACTGTGAATTTGCAGTTAATAATAATTTTCCACTATATTTTATAGAAAATAAGAAACAAGGTTTTAATTAACGCATGTCTGGTTCTACATAAATATAATTTACCATTGTTATAGGGTGTACAAGAATTGGGAACAGAAATATTAATAATCGGCGGGAAGAAGAAAGAATAATCAGAAGGACAGTAGGTAAAGATTGACATTGCATTTAAATTTGTGTAGATTAAAGTTGGTTGGAAAGCATGGAGCCGAAAGGGGGTTCTACAACGAGAGGTGAAGAATAAGAAACAGTTAGCATTGAATTAACGGTTGCATCTAGCCAGATCAACTATAAATTGATGAGATCTCGATACTAGTCTAGTACTGCGCTTACATTCATAATGTCTAGGTACCAGAGCGAAGAGCTCCTCCAAATAATCACCATGAAAATATTAAAAAAGGTACATAGAGACAACCTTACGGCGGTAGGTGACTGAAACCGAGCCGTCAGATCAGGTCGTGATAATAGCGCCGATTCTTCTTTGAATCTTATCAAGGAGTTGATGGTAAATAGCAGAAGCACCGGACTATATGTGGCAGCAATATTCTAAGCAGGGACGAATGGTAGACTTACAGATATGTAAGATACATTACTTACAAACTGAAAATTTTTGCATTTCTGCTTGTCTTGTTTAATTCTGGTTGCCCTTAAAAATAAATAAATCGTACAACCTATCCGAGATTTTTGTTGTTTTATTTATTTATTTATTTATTTATTTATTTTTTGCACACTCTGTCTTGGCATTTCATCCGTTTTACATTCATATAGGCGATACCCATATATAAAAAAAACCTTCATGCTTTCTGGTTCAGTCATCATACAAGGAATTAGTCGTCAATAAAACTGAAGTGTGTAGGTAAGCGTGTGAATATTACTGTTAGAAAGGACATTTTTCTAAAATTATTTAGCGTTTATTTCGCAATGTAATTCACCATTTTACATTTTAATTTTAAATTTGATATGAAAAATGTATTAGAATCTCAAGAATGATTATATATTAGACAAATGCAATGCATTACTTGGATATATAAGGTGCAAATCTATGGTGATTAAACTCCGTTAAAATATTTCACGTAAAGATTCACTCTACCAGATGTCACCAGATTTAAACAGAAATTTCAGCTTGAATATGAATGCTTTTGATAGAGAAAATAAACATATGAGCGTTATTTAATTAATGTCATTATTTCTCTACATGTTTGACACTTTCCTAGGATTTGATTGTAAAAGAAAATATGTAATCATTTGCTTTAAGTCTATTAATAGCATGCTTAACAGCAGCAGCAGGCAGGCAGGCAAGCAAGTATTGAAGGACATAAAGTTTAAGGCTTCAAGTTCTAGGGTCAGGTTAATCCCACAAAACAATATCATCGTGGATTAAAGTGTTTGATCTTTAATTCTGATTTCTCTACAGACTCAGGATCAGAATGTAAACAAAGCAATAAAAACGGCACCTTACTATAAAGACGAAATATCCCCTAGACCAGTGTTTCTCAACGGGTGCGCCCGGGCGTGCCCAAATTTAACAGAATGTTTTTTTTTGTTTTTTTTTTTATTGGAGTAGATAATTACTTGTGGTGCAATTTTGAAGCAGTACTATGTTGGAACGTACAGGAAAGTTTCCAATAATCAAATTCCATGGTCATATACATGTTAAGGCATCATGCAGAGTTCTTTCCGTTTATCATGAAAATAGATTTACTTGTCAGTTCCCATGTCTTCAACATGTAAGATGCTACTTTCATTTTTTTTACTCGTTCTACAAATTGACCTAATCAATATACCGTAAAACAGCTAACTGACTTTTTGACAAGCTTTACGGTTACATAGGGATGGAAGTCAAGATTGTGTTCTCTCTCGATGTTGTGGTAGTAAGATAAGATCCATACACTGCCTCTCTGTTATGTCAATTCATATGTAAATGTCACCAAAATTTCAGGCGGAGAGAATAGAGTAGAAAGGAGAGGAATGATTGTTTAGAACCACAGAAGTATAAGCTACAAATTAATAGTAATAAATAAAACTTTATTTTTTTTTACAGAAAGGCAAATTTAACAATACGTTCAAGACTAATGGTTCAATCTTTTAGGAATACGGAAGGCGTTTATCTTTCTTTGGAGGAGATAAGTCATGTGGGTCACGTGACAGACCGCTTAGAGATGTCACTACATAAAGTGACTATAGCGACAGTCAAATTTCAGTTCGTTTACAGCAGCCACCACGCGAGGCCGAGCTTGAGGCTAGATCTCTCTCTCCCAGCATCTTACAAAGTCATGGTGCCATTTCCTTCTGGGAATATATCATTCCCAGATATAGAATGAAACTCTATCTCGAAGTCCTTCATTTGGGAAAACCCAAGACTTGATGTTCCCTTCGTGGAATATGTCCTCGCCTGGGGGATAGATGAATCCAGCCCATTTGAATCTGGTGTCCTAAATAATGCTTCTCCAGATGCAGGAGAATCTCCATATTGTATGTAAGACCCTTGCTTTTTGCCTTTCCTCATACTCTGTTTTGCTGTATAGATATATGCGATATATTATTCTCTTCTTGGGAAACTTGTAGAATAAAAGTCTGTCTCAGACTTTGTTTGTCTTTCTCTTTCCTTTCAGCCATTCTGTTCCGTCCGTGAAGTAAGGTGTTATTATATCACGGATATAATAATGCCTATAATGGGGAAATAAAACGGAAATGGGAGAATGAATCGTTCTACCATATCTCACTCCCCGTTATATCCTCATGTCAGCCTTCATATCTGAATAACTAAAAAACTACACTCATGCGAGAAAGTAAGTTATTTCCCCTTACAAGCGAAGTAGGGCTGGGCTTGCAATGGTCAAAACCTATGATCGTGAATAATAAAAAAAATGATAAAATTGTACCCACGACAGTGAGTAATCTCATGTAGATGACGATTTACGCTTCAAATAATGAATTGAAAACAAACTATTTTAGCTGGAATTAGAAGTTATGGATATATAGATAACATTAACAGGGACATTGCTTGCTTCTCAACATGAAAAAACAAAAGCTACAATACCTGTATACATGAATAGAAAGGAAGAGTTTGGAACAAGAATTCGAAAAGATAAAGAAATGTTTTTTTTCTTGGAACACGTTCTCTTTGTTTTTACCTTTTTTTTGTCTTGCCTACCAATATTTTAAAATGGAGCTATTAAAATTAGTCAAAATGTTTTAAAAACTGCACAGTCTCACAAACATTTTGCACTGACGAAACACTTCTTACATATTTTTGCGATGAATTATGTTACTTTAGCCAATTGAAATATGTAAGTGAAAATGTATATAATAAAATTCAGTCAAAAATTTATTTCATACTTTAAAAAAAGAACAAATAACTAATCAAGGCTCGCGATGCACTAATTTGAAAATCTTTGTCCAAAATCATTAACTTTGCACAAACGAAGTATCCCTGCTAGTAATACCAAGGTTAATATTCGAACAATTCTAATTCTACTTTGTCTTGTATTTTATTTCAGTGAAATTAGTCGGCAGTAAATGCAATGCTTACGACGTGTCATGTTGCCAATGTGAGGATTATGTTATCAACTCTAGGTGTGTGTCTGGCAGGTGTCAATGCTTTCAAGGCTTCTTGAACATTAATCGTGGTACAAAATGCGTGAGACGTAAGTGTTTTGCTTTTTTCTTTATGTGAGTGAATATTTTTCAGCCTGACCCACTTCCCAAAATCTAACCAAACGACAAAAAAAATCTGAATTTGTTTGAGCTGAAACATTTTCAGCAATTCTTGTAGACATTCCTAAATAATATTTAATTCTTTTTTTATGTTATTTATTATTTATTTATCCCTATAATTTCAGTTTTTTAACCTTTTTATCGTTTTGATCTCGAGTAAAATTCTGTTATGAGTTGCAGGTAAATTAAATACGTAATTATCAATTAAAACTGATGTCAGTTTGGCAGTAAAAGGTTGCCACTGAAAATTAATTAATTTTTTTCTGAGCGGAAACAAAACCAAAAGTGCGTCAGGAGAAACTTTTTTTTTTTTTTAATGAGAAACTTTTCTTTTTTTTACCGCAAATCTTTTAAAGTATAAAGAGCACATATACTGGGTCAAACAAGCAGAACATACCTGCTGCCTAATCACTGTGAGGTTGGATAGAAAAAACTGCCGCGTTTTGTTGAAACAAACAATTAACTTATATTTAATGATCAATTATAAATACAATCAAGTTAATAGTTTCCTTCATTTTAAATAACATTATTTGTTGTCTAGTTTAATTGACTCGTCTATTTTCGGTTATAAACAGAAATGGACTCGTCGCTTCCCGGTGTATAATACGGCGCGATGCTGTTGGGGTTTATTTGTAATCCTTTCGGCTTACTGAAATTTACAGGGTGAGTGAAATGTAACTCCTTATTTCATAGTAAAAATTATAGTTAGACGGGAGAATCCATCATACATAAAATAGGGAGTTACTTTTCAACGACCCTGTCAGTCAAGAAGAATAACGCGGATAACCAGTTGCGATGGCTCTCTCTTCGACTAAAATATTTCTGCTACAAAATACAGTATCATAAACAAGTTATTAAAGTCTCGATCACAGAAATTTGGCGATTTCGAGAAAAAATATATATCTTTTAAGGGTCTTTCGTTAATTTCATAAGTAATCGATCGTTTCTGTTAATTTAATCTAAATTATGTAAAATACTTATCGCAAATATTAATTCACCAAGAAATTATAAATTTTAAATCAAATTTTGTTTGTCTTTTTATTAAATTTTTGACACCCATTTGAAATTCTAAATCAAAATTTCTTTAACTCGCCTCACAACTCCAACCCTCAAATCAGGGAGTTATTCATATTTCATAAGTGCAGATGATATTCTGGATACTTACAAAGATTTTTTTTTACATTTTAAAAAGAAAATTTAAAAAAAAAATGTTTTGATTATCGGGGGTGAGTGCGATCGAAGACCCCCCACAATTAGAAATAATGCACACGAATCGCCAACATGTGGGACGATCGCAATGATCAACCCTACCGGAGTGCAATGAAGAGAGAATTTGGTTTAAATCTTAGTCGATATAATTTCATTTTATTTTAGGATGAATTAATATTTTGGGGTGAATTCGCTGAAAAGAACCTAAGTGATTTATAGTTTTTCATTTTTCGAATATCTGACGATTTAAAGTCCGGGAAAGTAGAATAATATAGGTAAAGCTTTTCATATCCAGAGCCAAAATATTTTCTTACGTATTTTGCAATGTGTGCTCTTGTCTTGCTTCAGAGTTGTGTTATACATACACAACTCTGAAGCTGTTTAGCATTTTTCACCTTTTCAAAGAAAGCGAGTGTAGTTCTTCCAGTTGATGAACTGACTGTTTCATTTCAGTGGAACAATTTAAAATAGACGACATCCTACCAAATACAGTACAAGAGTTAATGTTCTCTTAAACTAAGCCCAAGTTTTTCCTTGTTTTGAACAGGAGTAGAGGTTTATACCTTGTTTTTTGTTTATGATTGGGTTTCCTGTTCTTTCTAAAGTCTATTTCCACACTATACTTCTAATGTCTTCGAAAGAATTCCGAAATGTTATTTACTAATTAAATGTTGACCTCTTCAAGCCTAGAGTTAGTCATTACCTTTCCTTCATAGCCCAAGAACTTGTCCCTTCTTATGTTAATACAACAGCGTACAGTAACTCTCTCCCTTGAGTGGCTCTTTGGCTTTTGGGGGGTGAACATTAATACAGAATACCATGAAGAAGTAACTTTTTATCACTAGCAAATCATTTTCAGAAATGATTCCGTTGCATATCTGACGTTGCTTCTGGTTAATTTGCGAAACTCTTAAATGATATGGAATTAATTGGTGAAGTTTTAAAACTTTACTGGAGGTGGGTTATTGTATGGTTTGTATTATTATAGGTACATTAGGACGTTTCTCAATTATAATTTGTAACCGAATGTAGTCATCCAGAAGAAAGAGAATCATTGAGGATATGACTCATGAACCAGAACTGAGATTTTTTTAATCGTTTTCACCCCATGCATGGCGGTAAAGCCACTAATACAAAAGGGGTTACAGGGTGTGATAGAATTAGGAACAGAAACACTAATAATGAGTAGGAAGAGAAAAGAGTAATTAGAAGGACAGTAGACAGCTATTGACATTGGATTTAATTTTTTGCAGATTAAATTTGGCTGGTAAGCACTAGATTACTATCAATAGCATTTCATGTCAATTAAGCCTTTATTTTCATAGATAACGCAAACATTATTCACTATTTATAAATCCGATAGACGATCTGAAATCCTCAGTCATGCAGTTGAATCTTAGCTACACTAAATTTTATCAAATCAAAATTATTGGCATTAAAGATTCGTGAAAGCAAAGTGCAACGATCAAAACACTAAATTCTGTGTATATCTGCCTTATATAATGAAACAAGTTTGCAGAGCAAAACAAAAAGCAGGAATGGCTTTCCAATGTAATATCAAGGAAACATGTTAGATTTTTATCAGAATTTCACTTTAACAATTTTGAAGCTTTTAATTGCAAATATAGAATGGAACGTGAATTTTGTTATGCAAACGTTGAATATTTTAAAATATTATTGTGAGCCTCAATGTAACTTTTAAATTCTTTGGTATAGGGAAACTTCTTGCATTGACAATTGTTTGTCCTAATAGAAAGCCCATTACAGTAGAAGTTTAATGTTACTCAAGCATTTTATAAAAGTATAATACGCGTTCGCAGAGAGTTACAGACGATTAAACACAAGTGGGTATTTCTGAATTAATTTTTGAATTCTTTCTAATAAAATTAATCTGCTTTTAATAGCCCCAGACAGTCTTGCCTTTATTTTAGTATTTCTTCTCTGTTTGAAAGGTTGGAATGGCATAATCAGAACTTGAGAAGAAGTTTTCTTTTCTTTTCTTTTTCTTTATTGTTTAAACGAATAAGCAAAATAGGAAGAGGAAAAGCAAGCAATTTTACGAGTAAATAATCCCAGTCTCTTTTCTTCTCTCCTTTTCAAGGCAGTTTACAAAGTTTTCATTTAGGATCTGTATAAGATGCCTCATCGAGTTATCATTTCTGTTAACGCATACACAATGAGGTCTCCTCTGTTTAGCTGTCAAGACACATTACGGCCATTCGATCTCTAACCTGTTATTCCAGATAGCTGTTTTATTTCCGGACAGAGCGGCGGCTACACACACACACACACAAACACATACAGAGATAAGAAGGCAGAATAAAACCAGGCAGAATTATATATATATATGTGTGTGTGTGTGCATATATATATATATATATATATATATATATATATATATATATATATATATATGCACAATTTTATGTTTCGGGACCAAAATCTTTATTAATCCCGTCATCAGTCAATGTTCGGTAACTTCTCATGAAAATGATTTACGTTTGGAAACAGAAAACAATACGTTTGCTTATTAAAGAGTTAAGTAGGAGTGGGGTCCAAATTATCAAATCTTATGAGTGTGTCTCTTTTGACTAATCAAAAAACAGTTCAAAGCTAAAGCAGAAAAGTTAAAAATATACGTTAGATGTTGGAGAGGGGGCTATTCTTACATGTCTCGGGGATCTGTCATATTAAGACGAGACACTATACTTCCGGTTAAGAATATACATTTTATTTTTGAAGAAATATTCTGAGAGATATGTATATCACTAACAAGAGTTTAATTTATGTTTCTTTAAAAATTATTTTTATATTTGCTTTAAAACTATCTTAAAGGGGTCTGGTATGATTAAATCATCTTTATATAATTATGAACGTAAAATACAATACTCATTTTATTCAAGAGGCCTTAATACATGCAATATTAAAATTAAAAAATCAAAGAATTAAATCAATATTACATGTAGCATTATATATAACAAAATAATGGATATTTAATTGTAATACATAGATTTTTATGAAAAAAAATCTATTAATTATATTCTAACGTAAACATTGTACAATGTCTATATATTACAGTTAGTTCATTGCGCTGATTTAATAGATCATTATTTTTAGGAAAATTAATAATATGCAGCTTTTCATGTCGACACAGGGGGCATGGATCATTTAAATACTTACAAATTCTATGTTTTTAATATTTTACTTTTTACTGTGGTGATTTTATTGATTTCTTTTAAATACCAAAAATATTTAGATAGGGATGTTCTGTTACAGTACGTAAAGAAATATGTTGGACCATATTAATTTAAAACAGTTTTTTTGTGCTTCCAGTATAAAATTTCTTAACATCTGGGTTTTCAGTAGATGAAATAGTGCATTGATAAAGAATAGATTCAGTAAAAGATTTATTTTCTAATGGACACTTTATGGTATTTCTAAAATTACAAAATTTATTATCAATGTTATTGATTTCAGTTATGGAATTGCTATTATTTTTTATTTATGTTTAATTGTTTATTTAAAATTTTATTATTATGTTTTTATAATTTTTCTACATTATCAGTACAAATATAACAGAATTTTAGCGTATTTTTATTGAAAATCTTGCTTAGAGGATTATTATTCGGAAAATATTTCTCAATCAAAGTAAATCATTTTCATCAAAAGTTACCGAACATTGCCTTATGATGGGATAAAAAATCTTAAGTCCCGTAACATAGAAATTTCCGTGTCGCAATGTAAAATATTTTTAAATAAAAATATCATTAAATATATATATATATACATATATATATGTGTGTGTGTGAGTGTGTGTGTGTGTGAACATGCAAAGAGTGAAACATATATATGAATATATGTATATGTACAAAAACAAGCATTACCAGTTTACTTACAATTGCTGATAATAGACTGAGCAGTATTTTCTTAGCAACATTTGCATTTAGTTCCCGCAAGCTTCTTTTTGATTTCATTTTAAAATTTATCATTCTTAAAAATTGTTGTAACATAGGAAGGTTACTGAATGAGGAATAACCAAAACTGAGGTTGGAAATGAAATGCTAATCTTTATAACATCAACAAAATACAATACTCGCCAACGACATGAAGTAGGTAGAATGAGTCATTGTAACAGTATACATACCCTCGAACTTATATTTATATATGTCTGTCTGTATATATATATATATATATATATATATATATATATATATATATATATATATATGTATGTATGTATATGTAGTTATGATATGTATATGCATAAAGACGTGTACTTTATTGTATATCAGAAGGCAAAAATACTCATACACAAATACAAGAATACATTGCGATCGGTAATTAGAGAGCAAGCCCATGTATTTGTATATCTGAATGTTTCCTGTGTCGGCCGGCGTGAAAATCTTTGCTCTTGAGAGCTAAGTCGGGGAGTAAGGGCCAAGGCGCAAACACGTCACGTGGATTTTTTTAAATAGTACATCATTTTCGAAACACTGAACTCAAATGATAATAACAAAAATAAAAGAGACAGCGAGAGAGAGAAAACAGAAAATATTTCTTGCTTTCTCAAACATGTTTCTCATTTCTTTGACGTTTATTCTGGTTTTTGTTTGTTTATATTTTCTCAGGGTACACGATATTTTTTCTTTGTTTTCCCTTCTTGACGTTTGATGGATAAGTAATAATGTTAACATCTTCTGTGGCTTTTGTACTGCCTTTCAACTATGTTCGGCAATGAGCATACAGAGGCTGATTATTCGCCTCACTCAGTGGCTTTTTTTTCATTTAGTTTTTGTTTGTTTCTTAAGCTCACGTTATTTTTAGATCATTTTACATTTAATTTCTTTTACAATTTTTTAAACTCCGAAGTGCTGTCATTACAAATTATAATTCAAAGTAGATTTTAGATTCAGTGGCTCGAAACAATTAAGGACAATAATTATTTTTCAGTTTACAAAAGTATCTTCCTTCATATATATATATATATATATATATATATATATATATATATGTTAAAGAAAAATCTATGACAAAGTGTAAAACTTTCTAACGGATAAAACGCGTCACAAAAACTTTTCCAATTTGTCATACATCTTTTCATTCAAAACTGTTCTTGATATATAAAAAAGTATACTAAAATTTATTTATCGCTATCCCATATATATATATATATATATATATATATATATATATATATATATATATATATATATATATATATTCTCAAGCATGTCTTATTACTAGACAAAAAAAAGAGAAAATACGTTAAAAAACGACAATATTTTTGCACCAACCTAATATATATATATATATATATATATATATATATATATATATATATATATATATTCTCAAACATGTCTTATTACTAGATTCTACAGGAACACATTCAATACTTCCTTATACAAAAAATCACAAGAAAAATAAACAGTTATTTTACGAATGAATACCCACTTTGATATAAAAAGTGTGTTATAATATAATTCCTCAAGCGAGCACATGAGAATTCATCTTTTGTCCCCTTATCTTTAAAGAACTAAACAATGTGTAACAGACGCTAGTTAAGAACGGTTTTCCCAACTAAATCATAGATCACAAAATTAGACTATTTCTTTCTAATATAACCAAGAGCTATACTGAACATACAGATAAAATAGCATCATTTTATACAAAGATTTTTGAATTTTCCCTTTTAAATATTATAAAGAAATACACAACACCAGTCAACTAGAACAAGAATTTTAAAGTAATGTATCTACTATAAAAATTGTTTCAAACAACTAACCTTGTATGCCACAACAACAACTCACCTCTATGATCCAAATTACAGAAAGCCAATATATTTTATGAATTCGCATACACTTTAAGTAACTCTGTTCCTGATCAAACCACATTCATAAATAAGTGTATTGGACAACAATACACGATTATATATATATATATATATATATATATATATATATATATATATATATATATATATATACAAACGAAACTGGCTATTTTTCCTTTACAAAAGCAACCTTTTTTCGGCCAACACGTCATCAGACGAAACGTTGGCGGCTACTTTATGTAACGAGAATCGCGAGATAATAGACATACCGATAGGAGACGAGAAATTACGATTAAAATACAATTTAATATTAAAAATGGGGGGAAAACAAAATGGGGGATGGTAAAAATCGGAATAAACAGTTCTTTCTGTCTTTTCATCATCCCCTTTTGTCCCTATTCCACAACTATTCGCACAGACTTTTGAAGTAGTTTACACACTCTTCCCCCACCCTGTATCGCTTGAATTTTAATTTTCCAGGCCCTCGTTCCTCGCTATGTGTCTTACAAAGATCGTCAGTCTCTTTCGGATTGGGCATAGCAGATTTCTTGTAGCTCATATTTTTCTTAATCTAAGCATTTTTCACAATATTTATATTTACTTACAGAAGTTAGCGACTGAAAGCGAAAAGCAAGAAGACGCACTGTCTGGTTGTAAACAAAAGAAACAGCACTACTGTTGAAACTTGACTAATGCATGGAATAATAATACAACATAAAATGTACTTAGAACAAAATGTATTGAAACAAGAAAGTGTACACAAAATTTACATATAGTCTTTTGTATATTCCTGGGAAAACAGTTCATGGAATGTGTGTTGACTGAGTCGCAGTCGGGCAGAGTCTCTGGTTGAATCTCCTCCTTCCTTCCCGGTACCAACCATATTTATATGGTCGGTACTCCACTATGCAAATTAGGTGGCTCCTACCACAACAACTACATGCAAATAACAAATTAGAAATACCAAATTCAAACAGGTAGAAAAAAAGAATTAACTGGCAATTTTTTTAACAGAGGTCGGAAATTACGACTCTGAAATCCGAAGACGCAATGGGTAGCGAAATATTTTTTGAAAACCTAAACAAAGTATTAAGAAACAGAAAAATAGTACTCCTATATGGCAGTGAATGCTCGACAATCTTGCAGATTAAGGAGAAACTTGAAGCAACAGAAATGTAGTTCTACAGAAATATGCAGAGAATACTATGGGCCGAACATGTCAGCAACAATGAAGTTTTACATAAAATGGAAACAAAACGGGGATTATACTTCACATCAAGAAGCTTCAAGAGCACATAATTGAGAAAGTTGGCTTGGATCAAGTTGCCTGAGGATCAAATTCCTCATAGGAGAGAATGAAGACAAGAAGCACTTAGGAAAACAATGCATACCTACCAACGAGGTTGTATTTGATGTCTGAGCAAGGTTTACGAGAAATAACGCAAACATATTTTTAAGAGCTACAAAGGGCAAGGAATTGTGGAGAGCCATGATTGCCTACGTACTGAAGGGACACGATACATAGAAGTTCTTAAATAGTCCGATATCTTAAAATCGTTGAATATGCAGTTTTGATCAATAATTTCTCAAGTATTCTGTAGAGAAATGTAGAGATAGTCAAACTTAATTTGTATCCATTTAGATTGTATCTTTATATTTATTGTACAAATGTTTTGTTTGTTTTTTGTTTTGTTTGTTTTTTGTTTTGTTTTGTTTTGTTTTTTGGGGTTTTTTTTATGAAACGTATCCATTTGGGACGTTGTCCGATGGGGATTCGTCACGAATATGACCATCTTGTTTAAAAATTTCGCCGACAGCGGTTATTCCTATTTTTCACGTTCTTCTGATTAATTGAAATATCATAAATCTTCTTCAGTTTCAGTTTCCGAGAATGCATATGAATCTGATAGACACAATATGCAGTGATGCAACTAATGCAACAGTTTCAAATACTGGATCTCGAAACGAAATGTTTGCTAATGATTCCAACTTCCTGCTCTGTTTCATCATACGCTGTCTTTATTACACTAAGTAATGACACAAAATAAGTGAGACTGAAATTAATCTTTTAAACAGCCAAAACGGACGATATCACATCGTACACAAACGGAGAAAGTTTATATTTAGTAACAAGTGACGTTTAATATAGAAGTTGTTTACTCTACATTATTACGCTTTGCTTCGCGTATTATATTCTTACTTTCAGAACTATAACGATTCAAAAGATTTACAACATTTAACGAAATTATTACTACATCAAATGGATTTAGGAATATTCGTCAAGAATACTGGTCTAAGAAAAACTAGTCTAAAGAATATTGGTCTAATGTAAACTTGTCTAAGGATATTTGTCTAAGGAATACTCATCTAAGAACATTGCTCTACAGAATAGCCGTCTCAGGACGATTGGTCTATTTTTTTTTCTTTTTATAAATTAACACTTCATTCATGTACAAAATGCTCCATTTTATTGATATTCACTCTATTACAGAATAATATTAGGTTGGTGCAAAAACGATATTATTTTTGCACCAACCTAATATTTAAGGCATTTATAGCAACATTAATTACTGATGATAAATGTCGTTTATAAGCATTTATTGGCAGGAATTGTTTGTATATTCATACGAACTACATTAGACCATAATTCAGACGAGCGTTCCTTCAACCGATATTCTTAGACCAATATTCCTTAGACCAGTGTTCCTTAGATAAATGTTCCCCAGGAAAATATTCCTTAGACGAATATTCTGGATCCTAATTCAAATGGATGTGGTAAATTATTCTTTCTATTAATCTTGTTACCCAAAAGAGACACAACAAAACTTTGTTGCCTACCAAAAAAAAAAAGAAAAAAGAAAAATATATTCACAATTATGATTGTTCTAAAATAGACGGATTTTTTAAAAAGATTTGCAATTCAAGATTCATGTTTGTTTTTAAACATTTTACCCCAAGTAAAGCAGTAACGCTACTAAGACACAAGGGGTTACTGAATTTGAATGAATAAGAAAAAAGAAAAATATTATTGAGGAGCGAGAACAATAAAAGTAAGAATAATAAAGAAGACAGTAGATAATGTTTGACATTGCATTTAAATTTTTGAAGATCAAATTTGGCTGGAAAACCTGAAGGCTGAAGAGAGTTTCACAAGCGAGAAGTGCGAGAGAATGAACTATTAGCTTATAAATTACGATTACATATAACCAAATCAACTGTGAATTGTTGAGACCTTGTTGCCAATCTAGTACTGCGCTTAAATTCATAAGATCTTGGTACCATAGAGGAAAGTTTATCGGAATAATTGCCCTGAAAGTACTTATAGAAAATGCCCAAGGAAGCTACATTACGGCGGTGGGAAAAATGACTACAGCTGAAATTCCAAGTCAGGACCATTAATATTCTTCTTTGGAGTTTATCAAGAATTTCTAAATATATAGCAGGAGCACCAGACCATATGTAGCAGCAATATTCAAAGCATGGATGAATGGTAGACTTATAAATATGTAAGACAGATTTAAGAGAGAAAAATTAAGGAGAGAAAAATTGTCTCGTGCCACACAGTGAACCAACTTTCTTAACAGCAGACCTAGAAATTGATTCAATATAATCCTTCTACTTCATGTCAGCAGAGAATGTTAGCCTGAAGAGATACGATGAGTCAATCACTTGAAGATTAACATTTTTAATGCCATCTCCGTAGACGGTGTAGACCAACATGACTTTTCACAGATTTCATTTCCATATTATCTGTGAATTGTCATGACTCCTTAGGAAAAATAATGGAATTGTTTCTTGCTGTCTTCTTCCCAGTTTTTAATTCAGATAAGATATTCTGATAGACTGGCTGTCACGCAAATCTAGGGAAATCCTATTTAATCCATAGCTGGTGGAAAGAAGAGTGGAAACATGGGTTTCCCAACGGTAAAGTGTGCAAGTGAATGCAACAGAAGAAACCGGCATTTGAACTCAGCTCACCCATTTCCTTTTTCGTGCCAATAACAATCAGTTTTCTTACATTGTTCGAGATCCAATGTCATATTTGAAATATTATATGCCCTTGGCAACTATGTATCCAGAATGGAGACATTAGTATTACAAAAGTGAGTGCTGAAAGGTTCTCAGCACCAACACGAAATGACTAAAACATAATCAATGATGCAACTTACCACGAACAAATTTCTTCAGTTGTTCCCAGACTTTGTGTGCATCCCTACGCTTCATAACTTATTAATTTAATTACTAGAAAAGCCCGTGAAATGTTCACGTTTTTCCTATTTAAATTTTCTGATGAATCTTAATTCTTAACTCTTATGTTAATTGTCGAATAAACTTATGGCGAGGTTTACCACAAAAATATACGTAGAAATTATCGCATTGTTATATATTTGAGGATAACAACTTTAACAAAATATTGCAATAATAATCATAAACATGAATGTTGGCGGTTATTTTAAGAAGTGGGTAGGAATAAAAAGATTGGAAATTGACAAGCTTTTCCACTTCACAGCCGTTAAACACTTCTATCTTACCTTCTTTCTTTCCTTCTTTCTTTCTTTCTGTCTTCTATTTTCTCATTGAAATCAAGTACTGTCTTTTCCTCTTTCGCACCCTCCTCAAAATAGAATTGTTCATAATTTATGATGTATTGGCAGGAGACGTTAAATACTTTTATCTTTCATTCTGTCTTTTTTCTTTCTAGTTAAATCCTCGTCTTACGAACATTTCTCTTAATAATAATGTTAAAATAATTCAGCAGGTGATATTATTTTGTTTAATTTGTGGTAATTGGATTTTTGGCGATTCCTTACTCGGTTTCCGTCGTTCGATACTGTATGTCTGAAAAAATGCATACGTGTACTATCTGAATCTGACTCTCTCTCTCTCTCTTTCTCTCTCTACTTCTATTTTGCCTTCTTTCTTTCTTAATGAGACCAAGTACTGTTTCTCCTCTTTCCACGCGGTCAAAACACGGAATAGTCCATTATGTATGAAGTATTGACAGGATATAACGCTCGTGCTAACTAAAGAAGCAAAATTATAATAAGATTTTATATGATGTGGAAAAGAGCATGTACAAAATCTATAAAATACTTGGTTTGGGTATTGTGCTAATTATGAAACCATTTCTCTCACTGTATTCGTGTACTTGCTGAACTTGCGTCGCAGTTACTTTATAACAATGTATTTGACTACGTTCTATAACAAAAATACAAGCATAGGCAATGGTGTATATTTATATATCAAGCTGATCTAAAACAAAAAATGGCGTATTGCTGCCAAATCTGTATTGGAGCAGCCTCACCCTCTTTTTTAAACTTGACAGAGTCCAAAGTCGTTTACGTGACTTAGTGTGGGGAAAGATCTGTTTTCCTAACTTGCAGCTCATTTCCCCAGAGATGCAACATCGCAAGTCTGTCGCTCATCTGTCACTATTTCCGTGGCAAATGTTAGGACACGCTCCATTCTTTAGTTCCACAAATTGAGACATTAAAAGCTAAGACCCACTATGCTTCATTCACAAATTTGAACCTCTCTCACTCACTCCGTATACCACTTGAAAGGAGGTAATTCAATCTTAACCTCTTTAAGCCGGTTTATGACCTTTTAGAGCCCCCAGGCTAATGAAATCATGCCCCTACTACAGGCAAAGCTATCGTCTTGAATATTTCTTACTCGTGATATATTTTAGCGATATTTACATACCTTGAAGTAAACTTATTACAATTTTTGAAATAAACTAGAATACCAACCTTTTGTTTTTCAATAAAATATTCTTTAAGAAATACCAATATTTCACTGTTTATTACAAATCAAATTAGCACATGTTTCAACACAGCCGTAATAACAAAAAAGTATTATAACAATAAAAAAAAATCGAAATAAATATGAGTTTGTCAAACTGTTTATAACATCTCGAAAATTAAGATCACTGCTTCATAAAAATTTCGAAGATTAAAACATTCTAAAC
>OZ010592.1:68830522-68963022 GCA_963932145.1 Acanthosepion lycidas | reverse complement strand
CGACAGTGACTCAATTCGGCTTGCGAAGAGTCTCGCTATATAGCTATAATAGTCACTGTTTACAAACCCATACCTCAGCCCGAGAGTGCTCAACTGGAATTAAATTTAATTCAGGAGCTAATATAATGTCATCCACAGACAGACTGTTTCGCTGTATCACAGCTCATCAGTGCGGCTAGACATCCGGTTGCCTCTAGCTTGGATTGAAACCCGACTGAATTGGTATCAGGCGGATATATATATATATATATATATATATATATATATATATATATATATATATATATATATATATATATATGTGTGTGCGTGTGTGTGTGTGTGTGTGTGTGTGTGTGCGTGTGTGTGTGTGTGTATTGGATCGACAAATATAATTTTAACCGTATAATGTTTAAGCTATAATATGAATGGAATTAATCAGATTAATGTTAGGATTACGTCATAGAAGGAGATTATGCTAAAATGTTTGCTGCAAAAAATAAATTCTTCATTCATCAGGCTAACGTGTTACTGATGCGAATAATGTGCATACATACGCGTGTACACACATACTTACATACATGTATCCAGAGTTAAAAGAGAGAGAAAAAAAGGAAAGAAAATGATAAGAAAAAAATAACTACAACATTCATTCTACGCATGTGGGCATATATACATGTACGGGCGTGCACACACACATGCACACGCGTATACGCACACGCACACGCACACACACACAATAAAGAAGAAAATCTCAACCTAACACCAACAAAAAGCCTACAATTTTTTTTAACTTAATATAGAAATAAGGAAAATGAGAAAATCGGCGGCAGACAATTGCTTATACCTACGAACGAGTGGACCGAACAATTAAAAAAAGCTTCTTCTACGAAACTCTGATTTCGAAGTGTTTAATATAACATCAGTTAAGTAACATATCTTATTTCCATTAATCCAATATATATATATATATATATATATATATATATATATATATATATATATATATATATATATATACTCCGAAAGAGATCAACACGCCACAAATAAGCAAAATAATATAACATAAATATTATATAGGCTTTAAATCAAACTTAAAATTCTGGAAAGCGTTATAATACAAATTAAGCAGTCAACTTTAAATAGGATATATTTCGCCATAGGAGTTTGCATATAAGTGTTTCACCGTTTGTAAATGAGGTCAAACTGAGTGTCTTAAAGTTGGCTCTCACCGAAGGAACGCCGGAATTGACAAAAGCATTTTTAAAAACAGACAAGAAAATTAAATCTTTTACAATGACTGTAGCAACATTCGAAAGAACTCGAAAAATAAATCTGACGGAAAACAAAATTCCAACACCCCCACAACGGTCTCGATTTTGACCTGTTTACGATATATACATGTCCGCAAATCATAGATATTTTGATGAAACCTTCAAAAATTGTCAGCTATCTTGTGACGTGGCGAAATATTTTAGTAAAGCAAGTACTATTTTGCGGAGATTGACATTTGTTCCTTTCTTATTTTAGAAGCGTTGGGAGAAGTTTGTGGCATTTTGGCAAATTTCTGCGCCTATTGCTCTTGTATGATGTTGACAACAGTGGTCAGATGAACATTTCTACACCTTTAGTTCAAAACTTGAACGGACACGCAGTACAGGCGTTGGCCAAGATTGATTCATTATGAGAACAATAGTAGCAGTGTGCACAGCATCTACATAACAAGGAAGCATGTTACAGAATAGCATAGGGGTATGGCAAAATAATGCCAAACGAACAGAAACTAAATCCCATAATGATATTATCTCCTTTAGCCCATTCACATTTTAACCAATCAGAAGTGCAAAAATGATTCTCCGCGGGTCAGTCGTCTCCCCGTTCTTCATGGCGCCCAGCAGATTCAAATGTTCATCGTGCTCTACTTATTTCTTTAGATATGTAGAACACCGTCATATCATAACAATTTCTGCTGTGGTCCCTTCCCTTGACGCCCTAAGCACATGCTTATCTAATCTTCCTGAGGTCTGTCAATATTAACGGGTGAGAATGATTTACTTACAGCACCTCGATTCAAACTGTTCGACCTTGTGTCACAGACGAAAAGGCATTCACGAAACAATGAGAAATATTATTTGGACCAATGAAATCCTTCAGAGAACTTGATCGGTGAGCTGAAAAGTATGAGGAAATCCGCAAGCCTATATGAAATGGTGGACCAATATGAACCCTGTCTTCACAGAAATTATCAGTTGAGCCAAGAAGGAAAAGAAAGTAGCGAACCTATGCAAAATTCCTTTTGATGCAAAATGAGGAGAGAAAAAAGAACGTGACCATTCAAAAAATTTCCTCTGAACAATCCAAGAAAACTATGTATTAGGTTGGTGCACAAATAATGTCGGTTTTGGCCGTTAAAAATACGTCAAAAACCGACATTATTTTTGCACCAACCTAATATTTCGAACTGTCACTCTACATCTACTTTTGAACATATGCAAACCATATTTCACTTCGGTGTGCAACGAACTCACTTACATTTATTGTAAACATTTTTTAATATTATTTTGTGTCAGATCATTTAATCAGTCATATGAACATTTCTGCTTCATAACAATTCATTAAAACTACAAGCTTTAAACATTTTTAATTTATTTTCCTGAAACGAGCTACTGACACGTGTAAATTCATAAATGAATTCTTGTTTTATTAGGTTGGTCCAAAAATAATGTCGTTTTCTCACATATGTTACTATGTGAGAAAACGACATTATTTTTGCACCAATCTAATATTAAAACCAATACCATTGTTTTTCCTCGTTATTATCATGATCCATTAATCTTATTGGAGTGGGTAAGTCAAATGTTCATTTTAAGCCCAACAGAAAAAAGTTCCCTACCTTGATCCAACTTCCGACCAGTGCTGTCACAATAGGGTCATCTATAGATCAAACACCGATGAAAACAGAATCTGCATTAATGCAACTGATGGCTGACTGCGTATCATGCTTTAGTTATGCCTAAAAGATAATATTTTGTAAAATACTGGGTGATGTAACTCTAGGTTGTCTTTCATGTTTAGACCTCAAACTATATGTTTGTAAATACTCGGTGTGCGCCCCCAATACGCACACAAACACGCACACACACGTATCAATTTGACCGACCAGACTGTCGGGAGCTGTTTCAGCTCCGCTGATTACAGTACTTTCATTGTTTTAAATGTCGCCACCATTAAATTTCCCTATTCCGCCGGACCTAAGCGTTGTTCTACAGAAGGATGATGAGAATACCATAGGGAGAACAGTTTTAAAGTAAACGGAAACAACAAAGAGACATTTGCGATTTCTAGGGCACATAATGTGGAAAGAGAGCAGGGAAGATTCCATACTGACAGGACATATTAAAGGCAAGAAGGGCAGAGGAAAACTGCGCTCGCCATACTCGCTGATGCCCTGAAAGGACATGGCTCATTGAAGGGAGACTCAGCTGGCTGGGCGGGAGCCAATTCACAGGGCCCAGCAGTCACAGATTTCGAACTCTGAATTTTCCTTCTAGATTGACAATGCTTGAGAGGCCCGTCTACCCTAATATTTAGCCGATAATTAGGACATCGCTAAAAGAAGGATTCATGCATTTCGCAAGGGTATTTGTGTGAAAATGAACGTAAACAACCACAGGCCGAAATTGAACTCGGCACGCCGATTCATTTTGCATAGATGGATATGAACAAACTAAGATAGATAGATAGATAGATAGATAGATAGATAGATAGATAGATATGAACAGATTTAGAGATAGATAGATAGATAGATAGATAGATAGATGTTAACAGTTATTTGCACAAACCGAGTGCTTATGAAATTTTTACATTTTATTCGCGCTGAATTTCGTATTATTACATTTTTATGCCTTAATGTGCGAAGACTGGTATATATATATATATATATATATATATATATATATATATGTGTGTGTGTGTGTGTGTGTGTGTGTGTGTGTGTACACTATGTATTTCTGTATTGAATAAAGCATCAATTAATCAAAGCCTGCATAAACTTTGTCTTGCTTACCGGGTCACGATATTTCATTCGTGTTTTGTAGCAACAAATTGGACTTCTCTGAACCAAATAAATGCGGAAATTGAACTATGTGAAATATGTTAAAACAGATGATGGCAAATGTGACAAAAACCCAGAAAGCGCATTGGAATAGCTAAAGATATATTCCTAATATAAAGAACAGGAATTTTTAGTTAGAAAAACAGAAAAGAGTGCTGTACTGCTATGTAATATCGAATTATTCTATGTAGTAGTGAACAGTAGACAATGAAGAG
Organism: Acanthosepion lycidas; assembly: GCA_963932145.1. Taxonomy (NCBI): domain Eukaryota; kingdom Metazoa; phylum Mollusca; class Cephalopoda; order Sepiida; family Sepiidae; genus Acanthosepion; species Acanthosepion lycidas. The sequence continues at coordinate 68,958,714 of OZ010592.1, read as the reverse complement.
GAGCCTTGAAGACCATGGATTGTTCATGCGAGTAATGAGGATATTTTAAAGAAAATGAAAACGAAAGTACAGTTTATTTTCTGTAAAACTGTTATATTCCGTGCTAATAGGAATATATACTTGAAAAATACGGTGGATAAAATAAGTAAATGTTTATTGTAAAACCATTGCAATAAGAAATAAGATAACAGCTATGCGCACGATCGTCGCAAGACAGTTTAATAGTGAGAGCTGCTATTGGAAGGTCGGTAGTTCTCGCGTAAGTCTGAGTCGTACTCAACAGATCCCAGCTAAACTCCGTAGCTCGTTGCCTTACGGATACTTATAGATAGTTACTACCTATAGCGTAGTGACTCATGGGGGTGACAGGTTATTCCATTACATCAGAAACATAATACAGAAAGATGGCTTGGAGTATTTGTCACTCATATGAAATACAGAAAGTCAGAAAGAAAATTTATAAACTTAACTAATGAGCTCGAGTAAATAGACGGCAAAATACGTACAGGAAATATTAGAGAACAAAAATTGTTTAAGTGTACATGGGATAGAAAATTGTGGAGAGCCATAATCTTCCATGTCATGAGGGAAAGGACACAGAATATAGAAGAAGAACTAGCCGAATAATTTTATTGTTTTATATCTCCGCGAGTGCTTAAAATCATACGTGTTATCTACGTTTGCAGAGAATAACAATGATTTATGAACTTCGTGTGTAGTAACTTTTGATTAGGTTTCAAACAAATGACGTCGACTGTGATGATGATGATTATGAAGAATGAGAATTGTAAGAAAAGGCCATATGAACGAGCACAGAGCGAATCTTCAAAGATGGTACCTGTTCAAAGGCAAAAATCAAGTAGAATCTAACTAAAAGCCACTTCATGAAAAATGCAATGATCATAACCTAAATGTAATACCGTAGTGACCTTTTAACATAACTGGAAAGTATTTTAGGAAGTCAACTCTTATATTATCCCATTCATTAATGATTCTTAGTTAAGCACCATTCAACGGTCAGGTGTTCTAGTGGATTCTCGTCTTTAAAATGGTTGACGGTAAATTACAACACAAACACACACATTCAAACATTCAAACACACTCAACCGCACACAGACACGCACAAACACACACACTTATAATAGATTTTTATTTATTTATCAAGCATAGTTTTATCACTTTAAACACTATTATTAGTGGATACACATATTTGAATATTCAGGCCGTTAGAGAAAATAAAACACTGCTTAAAATAGATAGAGCGTCTACTCAAATATGAGTATCCACTACAAATAATATTTAAAGTGATATATATTTTTCTACATACAATATGTGAAAGCACGCGAAGTAACCTGTTATGATCAGCTGCCAACCAAGCGAGTTAACACGGTTTCGGTGGAAAGATGGTACTGTCACTCCTGGCGCCATCAGCAGCTTTTGCCACCGGACAGGGTACTGTTTTTCGTTGTAGACATTTCAATCTCTGCGATTTTTATGCAATTGCAACTCAGATTTTTAACATTGTGTTCAATAAAATCGTCTGGGTTTGATCGTTAAACAAAACACAACGCACTCGTAGCGACCGTTATCAGTGACATAGAATGGAAGACAAAACAAATGTCCTTCACGTCGGAAGTAAAACTTTTTTATTTGCGATCTTGACCAGATCCAACCCGATGCCTGTTGAGCTGATATTTGATGTGAAGCACGCTTCAGTCTCTGGCCAGTGATGCCCGCCTTCAATAGGAAAGAAACGATTGGCCGTCCAAGGAATCCACGGAACCCGACCTCAATAGGTAACACATGACAGGTTCACCCTCTACCACGCACTCGGGTCAGAGCGATTCTTAGCGGTTTTTCGCTATTTTGAGTAAAATTCATCACGTTTTGACGTGAAAATTTTTCAAGGAATCAATTTCGTTTTCTTGAAATAATGTTTTCTCCTGCAAAGCGTTTTGCAGCGATTGTAAATTGTAATTATCGCTTGGTGCATGGCCAGGTGAATATGGTGGATGAGATAAAATTGAACAACCGAGTTTCTAAATTGTTTTTCTGTGTTATCCTTGCTGTATTTAGACTTGCGTCATAATGGAGGAGAACAAAATTTCCCTTTTATCTACTGTGTAATAGAAAACTGTGCATGCTACCACTGCAGTGCAAAATCTAAGATATGTTATTACATTCCAAATCTTAACTGGTACTTATAATTTACAGTTAGGATCATATATTTTTCAATGCAAATTATTTCCCCAAATGAAAATTACTTATGACTCAACCTAACATATTTGTCTAATCTCTACAAGACCATACGCACACCATCCTACACATAGATATGTACAAGGATGCAGATATTTTTGTATGTGTAATATACGTGAATTAAATTTTCGATTTAATAATTGTATTTTAATAAAGATATCAGAAGTTTGTCTTAGTGAACTTATTTCTTACAAAGAAAACATATTTCCAAAAACATCATTAAAAAATAATATAAAATATACATAGATTGTATGTTTAACAATTCTCTCAGGTCTACCTCAGTACGTGGTGTGTATGGATTCATGAACCACGTTTATTCTGAGGTAGCAGGTCGCTTTCATACTAACTGTACTTGCTTAATAGCGAATATTAACTTCTAATTCAATTTAAAACAATTTATTTTTAGTCACTTAACAGTAAAAAGCACTTAAATTGGTTATCTGCTTAGTTGAGAATAACTCTTCTTAATATAAGATAGTGACCCTACTATATATATATATATATATATATATATATATATATATATATATATATATATATATATATATATACTACTGTTCAAAAGAGTAAAGTAACCCCAGAATTACCATGGGATTTACTTAATAGCAGAGTGAACAAAATGAAAAAGAACTCTTTGATTCATTGAAAAGAGAATGGAATCCATTATGAACCTTATACTTTGAAAAACTTTTACAATGAATGCCGAAAATTTCTGCTGCTGCAGTAATCGAGACTCAAGGAGGATATTTTTTTTCATTATAAATTTTCTAATAAAAATTATATCTCATTTTTTTAACAATCTATAATAATTTTCTCTTCTTTAAAGTACAAAACCGCTACTTTGGGAGCCAATTTAAAAAATTATCAGGGTTACCTGAAACTTTTAGTGAATATATGTACTGGCATGCAAAAAGTCATGGGTATCAGATATTGTGACACTGAGTAGGTAAGATGATTAAACATTAATTCTCTTTCTGGAGAAATTAGGAAAATATATATTGTTAACGGAAAGAGAAGCGGATAAGGATCATATTTTCATTGATGAAAACAAAGAACGAACCCTTTTTTCTTAACGTTGAGGTTATGAAGATCAAACATGTCGTTGTAAGAAGCTGACCTGGTTTGATGGAGAGATGGAGATCGACCACGGATGAAAAACAGTTTTGTTTCTTGTTTGATAATTTAGGTAAACATATATATTTCCGTTGATGAAAGCAGATTGGTGCTTGGTGCATTCTTCGATAAATCATGGTTCATCTTGTCTTGGGATGATGCTTGTCTTCGTGGGTGATGGAAACCCTATGATGTCACGGGCCCCACAATATACCGTGCAATCAGGTGGTAGCCTTGACTGGATGGGTTGGTCTTCCTACTTTACACAGGTCGCTGACACATTAAACCCATGGATGGACCCCACCTCAACAGCAAGGAAATTCACTATGTCATCGGGCCCTAACTGCTCAACTGAGGAGCCTTCAGTTGATTGATGTCGATTATTCTGTCCATTAGCTTCACTCAAAATGAGCTGAGTTGAGTATCTATGGGGTGTATCGATTAGGTCTATTCGCACACAAGATCCTGCACTTTCAAGTATCAGGGAGCTGTTGAGAAGTCTCAACATCTCAGTATCACTCCAGGTGTCTCCTGAACTTGTGGAATTGCATAGCAAGTTGATGCATTTCAGCAGGTTAGCAAGAGTCCTACACGATACCAGTCATCTCCCTCATAACCTTTGCCATATCATTATATACATTTATGTTGATCGATACCTTTTCTTTTCGCTACAATTGGGGAAAAATTATCTCAGGTAATCCAGATTGAAGTGTTCCGCGAACACATTTTCATATAAATAACCTGTAAAATTTGATTAAAAATGTATAGAAGAGAAGACTGATAAATGGTAACACGTGATAGTATTAGGTTGGTGCGAAAATAATGACGTAATAATGTCGTTTTTGACCTATTTTTTAACGTCAAAAAACGACATTATTACGTCATTATTTTTGCTCCAACCTAATAAATAATAGTTACTATATAATTTAATAAAATAGCATTGTATTTTATTTTTGAAGAGTAAACTTTATAAACAAAAACGAAAATTTGTTATTACTTAAACGTTAGATATTTTCTTTTTCTTATTTTGAATAAAACTGAATATGATGGTAGTATTCGCATGTTACAGTACAAGATTCAGATAAAATGAATTGTTTCTATGTGAAATGTCTCAGTTAAATGACATAACCTGTTGTAGAGGGAAGTACATGACGGACTGAGTAAATTAAAATGTCATAAGCTTGCTTGATGCGCCAAAAGTTTAAAAAGTTATTATTGATTACTTCCAGTATCTGTTCGTAAGTAACATGGCGGATCCTAGCCGTGAAGCTTAGACCTGGTGGAACCAAGGAATGTAGTTTTTCCGAGCACTTTCCATGGAAGTAGCGATAGAGCAATGAGATGCTTGCCAAATCCCACCTGTGAGAGAGAGGTTGGACGGTGGAAAATAATTCTTCTCCAGCAAGGACTCAGAGACGCTTTTGAAATAACAAGACTGGAAACTGAGCAGCACCCCCCCCCAAATATGGTACTCCATTTCCAGCTGATCTGGCTTTTATATTTATTGTAAGATAGTTTACGAAGGTAAGATTGGAGGTATATTGTATCATGTTTTATTGGAATGTTGTTAAACCTCCAAAGACAAGCTGGCTAGTCGATGTTCAGAATTTGCCAAATCCGTGCCTACATAATTCAATGAAAAAGATATAAGCACATTTTCAGTGTTCATTATATTAGGTTGGTGCAAAAATAATGACGTAATAATGTCGTTTTTTGACGTATTTTTAAGGTCAAAAAACGACATTATTACGTCATTAATTTTGCACCAACCTAATATTATTATGGGAAAGGAAATTTAAAGTATTTTATCATTATATTAACTAGAATATTTCTTCAAATAATATCAATAAAATATCGTGAAATATTGTGATAAAAGAATATATATTGGCTTACAATATTATACTGATTTTCGAATTATAAGTCGAGGTTTAATTTTCGAATTATAAATCAAGGTTCGAATTATAAGTCAAGGTTTTTCACAGAAGAAACAAGTTTTAATTGTAATTCAAAACTATTCTCCAATAAAATATTTGAGGGGACACCAAAAAAAAAATAGACATCGAATTCATCTACAATTTTACCTTTTTGAGTTTTATTTTCTTTTGTTGGTATGCATAAAATGAAGAGAAAATCTATAGAAGTCGACCTAACGAAAGAAGATTTATACTCCGTTTGAAACCGAATAATGACGATTTTTTACACTGCTTGAACATTTTGCCGTGCCATAAAATCCATGTACGTAATGATCAAACTATCAAACATCTTTATTTTCCACAGTCTGATACCATCTCTCTTTTGATGAATTAAAATAACTTGTTTATTGCAATTTGTAACTGGAGAATGAACTCTGAACCAAAACGTCTTTATTCTTCTCCAACTCTTTATTAGCTGGCATCATATGATGATTAGAATGATCGTCTTACAAACTCTAGCGAAAGAGTTTGTCCTTCGGTTTCTCGGCCATTTAGATAGCTTTCGTCCTGAAATTGGTTTTGCTTAATGTACCTAATATTACTCAACTTTCACGAGTCAAATCGAGAGAGAAAAGTATTATTGTTACTCAAGCCGTTTATTTACGTCTCTAGTAGCTTTGCAATATAAAGAAAGTTAATGAAAACTTATGATTTAAAATATGTATGAGCAATTACACTTACTTTCCATCCCTTTGTGTCTTATACCAAGAAAGCATTAAAGGAAAAAAAGCCGCGCAATCCACTTTACATGAATCATTGCAAATGGCAGAGACCCTACATTGCTTTACAGTGAAAATAAAAACCTTTATGCGCATTTTAAAACGCATAAAACATACTTGTTTTCAGCTTTCTCTCTCTTTTTTCTCTCTCTTATACACCCCATATATATAAATGATATTCTCTTTGTATCTCTTTATCAATATATATTTGCCTGTTTTCTTTGTTCGTATGTGTTTGTGTGTGTGCGTGATATGTGTCTGCGTGTGTGTGTACGCCATAGGCTGGCCTACATCGCAACACCCTTCTGCTCGATGTGCATTAACATGAGGTTTGTTTTCACCAATAACACCTATCAAGATAAGAAAAGCAAATTTGTTATTTGGAACTTATACAAAATACGACGGTCGGTCAAAAGTTGTATCTATTCCTTTAAATAAAATATGCTGAAGTAGAATCAAACAAATTATATACCAAATTGAAGACAAAAAATTGTATGATTATTAAACGTAAATTAAAACAGAAATTACGTTTGAACTATCCCTCGAATATAAGCAGTCATTTCAAATACAAACAAAGGTTCAATATATATATATATATATATATATATATATATATATATATATATTGGCGCTGAATGAAAGTTCAGTAAAGCAAAAGAATGAAAGGTATATATGCTGTCTATACAGCTATTGGCTAACAAATTATTCAGAAGACAAATATACTAAATTTTATCCCAGTTAAACAAATCAACAAATAACAAAACACTGAATGGTTGATAAGTTTGCATCTCTTTGAACGGCACCTTTTCTCCGTCTTCGGAGATCGATTCAACTTTGTCCTACAATAATATTGATATTAAAAATAAGCCATAATTAATATGGCCCTTCAAAATCTTATAATGGAATTAGAAAACTAATCTATGTGCGTAAACATTGCTAGAAACAAATACAAAAGACTGTAAAAGAGACGAATGTTTATTGAAGTAGAAAATACAATTGTTCTGACCAAAATTGCTTATCGTTTTGTAATTCTTAAAATCGCTGATTTCTTTTCTTTTTTTTTTCTTTATACTTGTTTTGTTTTGTTTTTTTCTCAAGATATTGTAAGGAAATTGCATAATACCAATATCACAAGAAACAATTTGACATATGACTTCTTATATTTTATTTACATACAATATAATAATACCATGTGTCGTAAGTATTTCTTAAATCAAATTTCTTAAATTACAATACAGTTTAAGATATGTCTTTCTTTTTTAGGACCTACTTTGACAAATATCATTGTAATAATTTAAATCTTCAAATAGAGAAAGATGATCAGAAGCGAGACGTTTTATTTTCTACATTATTCATTGGCAAAATAACTGTTAGTCTTTGTAAAACCTAAATTTAATAAAAAATCAAAATCTGAATCAAAATGAGCTCATGTAGCTAGGAAATATCTAACTCTATCATCTGTCTATCTATTATCCATCAATTTCATCAAATATGCCCTGTGTTGAAAACAGAGTTCTTCAAGGGAACTTGAAGTGTCTTCATGGGGTTAAATTGTGTCAAGCAGACTCTCGAGGATTAGATGATGTGAAGTTTAATTTCACAATGGAAGGCATAATGTAGGCTTAATCTTTATTTTCAACCATAAGCTGCTAAATAAAGACCGCATAATGGCCGCAGTAATTGATTTCAACTGAAGGTGAATGATGTGATCGTGAAAATATTATTTATTCTTTCGATTTCGTTCTTTAATATGCATGTTTCTTTACAAAAAATACTATGAACTTTAAATAATTCATGTAAAAAAGGATGATTGGTCAAGAAGACCTGTGCTAATTTTATTATTCAGAAGTATAACTCCGAATGAAAGGTATTATCTCCGGTTGAGCTTTTTCACATCTGGAGCAGAAAGCAGGGTATCTTCTATTTTTAAAATTCTGTGATTTCCGTCCATAATACCCTCTAAATTAGCCAATCGAAACCAACTTTGGAGGAGAAGTGCAACATGTAAGTGGGTACAAAGTACAGCTGGTTTTACTAGGGTACGTAGCTTATTTGCATTTCATCGATTGGTTTATGAAATTGAACGAAACGAAGAGTTTATAAATCTCTGAAAAATGTTCGCGATAACTTTAACAATACTAGATACAGCGTGTTACAAAGAATTCTAGTGATGAGAAATTACTTTCCATTTGACATTTACATTCGTCCCCCCATTTCTTGCGTTCGTTATCTGGTTGCCGTTGTCAAAATGAGGAAATAACCTCGTCATTACTCTTCTTCTACTTTCTCTTGTTTACATTTTATTATTTATTTTACATTAAAATACACAGTCTAGAGTCAGGAACGTACAATCTCTACGGAAAAGACAGAACCTGTACTATGAGAAATCGTCAAAATTGTCTTCATCTAGTGCAACCAGCGTCCAATGCATGTAATTCACCAGCTGGGAAATTCAGAAAACTGAGTTGCTTCAACAATGTTCTGTCGGGTTTCAGGCGTTTTCTGATGCATTATCGAAAAAGACTCTCAACATTGAAATTCTCTTTATTCATACCGACCGCTCTTGTGGAATGTTTCTGATTGTGTGATACTTAAAATGCACATTTTATAGTCTGATTAGATAAGGTGTTTAATGTTACCATCTCTTACTAGAAAGTTTGGACAGTCACGTGAAGCTTACGTCATGTGTGTGTCTTTGTGTGTCCATCTCTTCATTAGATGTATGCGTCATCTGTGTCATCTTCAGTTTAAATAAGTCAAAAATGATGTTATATCTGACACTTCGACTAAACATAATTTCCTGGAAAACGTAGTATTTTCTTAAGAACTGGTTCACAGACAAATATGTAGATCAAAGAGGACAAGCGGCATATAAGCAGTTTTAGTGAATGGATCAAACGCGTAACCACTGCTGGGTTACAGATGATAGAATTATATGAATTAAATCCTATATATATTTTTCGACCAATAAAATTCCACCAGCAGGTTTGTTTGATAAACAATCATTACAAGAGCAATTACTGCCAAAACATTTGCGGATGTAGTTGTAGAACTACATGTTATTTTTTAATCATTTAGAAAATAACAATAATAACTCCTTTCTCCACTCCTGCAAATTCGAGAAAAAAAATTCGGGAGCCAGTGTGAAATGATTATCTAACTAATGAAAACCTTGAATTCAAAAGGATATTCTTTGTGCTAATATGCTATCAATAGTTTAGACTGGATTATAATTGGTGCCCACGTTTGTTGTAATAATGAAAGGTACGCTAAATCTAGCTATCTTTCATGTAAGAGTGTGAGGGCGATAGTCTCGACCGTGATATTCGTCTGTGGAAATGCGTAACGATCACTACATGACAGTGGTATGAGTATCTATTGCTCAGTGGCAATGACTCTACGTACACATGAGCGGAACATTCGTGTTTGACAAGAAGCGTTTCAACAGCTAGGCGAGTGCGCTTGTAAATTTACAGTCTGACAAGCCATTCGTGTATGCGCCCATGTTCGAACATTTAAAAAAAATAAGGCAGAATTAAATTTAGGCGAATAAGAACGAGAATGATACGTTATGCAATGACGTGAAAATCTTGTGCAACTACTTTTATGATACGAAGGAACGTAAGTTATGGCATGATAGACCACCACATGGGTGCCAGGTACTGTCAGTTTTAATAACCATGTAAAGAGAGGCTCAACTACATTTGAAAGTCCGGATGATACCTAAATTTAGCATCTGGTTAAATTCACTTTTCGCGGTATTTAATTTGTCAGATTGGTAGATATCTGGGACGGGCATTAATGGATGGGGTAGTTGTGATGATTTGTGTATAATATATTGTGCACTGGATGAAATGAATGAAAAAAAGGTTACGTTATCTACAGAATCTACATACTTAAACGAATATATATGGAACCTATCGCGATATTAGTACCCATTTTCCCTGGAATTTGACAGAAAAAATATCTGGGTCTGATATTGTTCACAAGTTCAATAAATGAATTTTTATCTGGGTCTATTAATAGATCAAATTGTTGCAGGAAATCTAGAGACACTTTTCTCCTATGATCCAAATATAACTAAAAATTACTGATATGAATCAGTGATTTATTATGAGATAATGGTTAAGTTTTCAGATTCTTATTCGTTGTGTTTAAAAGTGATGGGAAGTAAAAAAAAACCCTGATAGCCATTTTCGTCTAAGAAATATAAGCTACTTGTCCTGTTGAATTTGTGTAAATAATGCCCGATTAGTCAACCGCACCCGGCGTCGAAGTGACTTGGGATATAAACACGGCTGCATAAAATCCCCTGGTTTATGACGAAATTTGGTAGGATACTAACATAACGATCAAATACTTTTAAGTTAAATACAGCGACCAACCTATTGGGTTCATTTGAATTAACCTCAATGACTGTCATTGATATATGTTTCTTTGTGGAGTCAATGACGGAAACACCAGCAGCATATGAAATCATGTCAAGTTCCGTCAGTCATTTTATCTAGTAGGGATACATTCTCAAGAGATGTTAGGACTAACTTCAGGCCTGTGGGAAGTAAAAATAAGTACTCTAGATGTCATTCTGAGTTTTAACTGCCAGCAACTGTAGACAGTATCATATCTGCAAAGAGCTACTGTAGTCTGGCACCGACATCCTTGCACTTACCACCTCTTTTAATCTATCATAAGGAGCAGGGGTTGGTAGGTTCAATATTAAATCATTAACTTCGAAAACATTTCTGATACAATAAATGCTAACTTTGGTTCTGGAATAGAATATTCTTGCAACAAAAAGCTGTTCTAATGGAGCGAAATATTGTGCCGTGTCTATACTTAAAAAAAAGGGCCATGAAACCCGAGTCTTGGCAAGATCATCCTTCTTTGACACATTATGAACTGACGCTACAGAATCAAAAACAAAGAACTGTACCAAATAACAGAAACCACAGAAGCAGAGGACTACCAACAGCAGAAACAACTAAAATGGATAGTACATGTAACTCGAAGAGAAAATAATGACATAATCAAGATGTTAGTATGCTAAACCATTTCAAATAGTAGCTTTGGAAGGAAATTCTGGATATTGGAAAGAGCTATAAAAGTTAATGAACCTGCAAACACGAAAAAAAATATTTCAGAGAAGATTTTATAAATTTCAACTGAAAACAGTACTGGCTGATCGGTCAATGAATTCCAGATGTTTCCTTATAGAGAAACGACCAATATTACCATTACCATACTATAGACACTCGCCGCTATTATAGTTTTTCAGCCTATCAGTTGTCATGTTTACAACTAAAAGAGTTTTATTTTATTAGAAAGGGAAAGAAATTCCTGTCAAGTTGGAAGAATGAAAACAATGAAATTCTTCTTTGGTTTTAATTTATATTTGTAATTAATATTTATTTTAATTTAATATTTACCATTCTTATCAATAACATCATCCCATTCTTTTTTTTATATACTGTTCATCTTTCGGAAGTAAAATTCCTCAGAATTTGATGCAAAGAAACATTGAATATCAACTGTAACCACTTCAAAATTGATACACTATTTCCACTCTAATGTTGCAATTATCTGAAAAGATTATATTCAGATAGAACAAGGTCAGGAGAGAAAGGACGATGAGACAAAGCTTACATATTTAGCGAAATTATTTTTGGGGGAGTAACTAGGGCAATAGGTGCTTTTGCATTATTGTGCAAGACTGTTATCGTGTAAAACGGATTACGATTAAGATATGATGAGTGCTTTTTTCCGGCCTATTTTGGAGCAATGCTGCCAAATGACGTCAATTGTTTTTCGTATTAACATCTCCGCTTTGGTTTATCGCTTTATAACATACGACGCTATTTATATTCCACTAAACACAGAACATAAATATTTCGATGTTGTTCTGGTTTAGAAATGGATTCTCTTTTTTCCATCAGTAGTAACCATTGTTATTTTCGTTAGATGTGATTATAACGAAAACACTTTCAATATCAGTGAAGATTCCGCACAAAGTTCGTTAGTAAATTTACTCTTCAATGACGAGCAGAGAGATAATTTAGATTGAGATGACATGGGACCTACTGACCAAGGTTAGATAATGTTACAAGTTCTTGAAGGTGTTTTATAATCCAAGTGTCGCTTGTATTGAGACGCTTTGCTAAATAACGCGCAATAACTGAGGAATTTCCTCAACTATGTTTTGTACAATTTCATTGAACCTTATCATCCGGATCGAAATTAGCCAATCTATCGTTGACATATCCAAGAAAAAAACTAATGGTTATTTGCGGTAAGTTCTGGGAATGTTCTTTTAACTATTTATACCAAGCAACGTGATAACGTTACTCAGATGCAAGAGGTTACTGAGAGTGAAAAAGAAGGAAACGACTTTAGAAGGAAACGGGAAATAATGGATAAACTTGTATTCTTGCTATTAAAAATGGGGAGACTGTGAACCGGACGATAGACGAACCTAACTTTAAAGTGATCATGTCAAAAACGACAGGAATCATTTTCCAACCTAATGATATTTCAATAAATTTGGAAACAATACAATATTGATAAATGAGCCACAGATTTCACCTACAGAATGTTTGAATATGTAGTAAACAAGCTAAAGCTGTACTCTACTTCTTATATTCTACTTAAAAAAAATGATTCTCTATATCTGATTGAAAAATAGAATACTGACTTCAGCAATGGTTTAGGGAAGTCTGATCTGAACTAAAACATGAAGAAGGAAGAATAAATACAACGGTACCGTTAATTCCCAAAAAGAAACCGGAAATATTTTGCTGTTGGGTAGGCGTTGAATAAATTTGAACAGCGAAGAATACATTTTCTTTCTATGAATTAAGGATACAAAATACATGAGACGTTTGACCAGTTATAATTTATGTTAAGCTTGAGATGCCTAACGACACGATTAATTCTTAAACCATTGTAGGGTAATGCAGGCTAAGGCACGTCTTTCAATCCAAACCTCACGACAATAATTTAATTCCTGAAAGAGAACAAATACTGAATGGAAAAAGAAATATCAAACGAGATACTCTTTCTTTATATACCATTAACAAAAGAGTCATACTTTTTTCTATTACGTTCTGTGTCCGTGCATGACATAGGCGATCATGGCCATCCACATCTTCCTGTCAATTGTAGCCCTTAATAAGTGTTGTCTTTTTGTTATTTCTCTCAAAGCCTGGTCTACTACCCATTTACTCAAGCTTATCAAGTATGTTTCGCGCTTCTTTCCTCCGTAACTCAATCTGTCCTGTGAGTATCAGGTTTTCCTAGCCCTCATTACCTGCCAAAGAAATGTTAACTGCCTCTTCCTGATGTTAAGTATAAATTTCCTTTTTGTTTCCATTTTCTCCAAAACCTCGTCGCTGCTCACATATTGGGCCCATCGTATCATCAGCAACTTTCTGTAGAACCACATTTCTGTTTACCTGAAGTCTCTTCTTCATCTTTGAGGAGATTGTCCTGCATTCGCTTCCATACAAGAAGATAGATATCACTTAACATTTCAGTACTCTTTTCTTTGTTTCTAACGACATTTTTCTGTCACTTTATACCCAGCTTAGATTTTCGAATACATCTTTGACCATTCCAATATGTCTTCGGATCTCAGTGTCGCACTTTCTATTCTCTGTCAAAACATTTCCCAGATATTTAAATTCCTGTACCTGCTTGATTTTAGTATCCACAATTTGTAATTTTCATCCTGAACCCATTCTTTTGCTGATAACCATTCATTCCGTCTTCTTGTAGGTTATATTTAGTCCTTTCTTCTCGCTTTCCTTCGCCACATTCTGTAGGAGCTTTTGTAGTTTCCTTTCCGTGTCTGATACGAGCTCTGTGTCATTTGCATATCTTATATTGTTAAGATTGTGGCCGCCAATAATTAATTCTACTAGGCCTTCTAATTCTCTCAAATGTGCCTCGCTGTATACAACCTGATTGAAGATATTATCCATTTTTTTGTTATTTTTAATGGGTAGTTTTTGAGATATTTCGAATTTATCAAAGTGAACTGACAGTTTAAACTAATATTAGATTAAAACTTCTGAAATCTAATAAAAACTATTTTTCTTTTTGTCCCTAATATATGCTGAAACATGGGTAAAGGGAAGGATGTAACAACTGCTGACAAACAGAAAATAACAAAGTTGTTGAGTGAGGTATGTCCACAATGGCGATATCAAATGAGCTTTGCAGAGATCATAGAACGATAAAAAGGCTATTGAAAATATAGCTAAGTTAAGAACTCAAACAATGGAAAAGGCTTTAAAAACTTGCTTCCTCGAGATGAACGTAAACCACAGCGAGTTATAGAGAAACAGCCTCTTTTAAACGACTGGGATTGAAGGAGCCAAGAAGGACAAAAAGATGTAGAATACTTTGTGAATTTGGGCTTTGTAAAATAAATCTTCTAGGCAACGTCTCACTAAAGCAAATATTTTAAAGTCTCAAAATTGGGCCACAAAATATATGTAAATTGACTTTTCTAAAGTAATTCTCACGGACGAATCTCGTGTGACATTTGATGGACCTGATGGATAAGCCAAAGGATGGATTTTTATCTAATTCAGATGTACCTGTGGTTAAAAGGAAGAGGTAAAGTTATGATATGGGCTGGAATTGTCGACCAAACTATTATTGGACCATTCAAAGTCGATAAAAGAGTTAAACTGAGCAGTGCTACCTATTGCGTACAAGTCTCAGTCTCGCAGTTTCAAAGTGATGTTTGTATTTATGCACCACAATGCTCATTCGAAAATCTATGCTCAGTTGTGAAGCTGAAATTATATGAAGTTGAAAAACAATATAACAGCGAAAAATACCCATGGGAAGCAATTAAAACTACCATGTCGGATAATGAATTCGCTGAAGTAAAAAAAACATCAATGAATAATAAATTAATGGCTATTATTAAGAAGAGTCACAATACTAAAATTTAAAGGAGTAAAAACCTTATCATATGTGTTTGTCATAGGTGTTGATCAATCTTTGATGACTTTATTAGCTTTTTATTTAAGTAAAATGTGATTATTTGGTTTTATCTACTAACTTCAGATGGCAGTTTTAGAATGCATCAAATAACTTCAATGAATTTAATAATTGATACTACTTAAAATTTTAACCCGGGTTTTGCTTTTGACATCTAAATTGATTGTTTAAAATTTGACAATTTCTTTTCAAACCAATTTTGAATTATTTAAGTTTATATGATTGGCTTAACAACATCAGTCAGGGTGTAGGTTGAATAAATCCGCTGAGAATACAGATCCTTTTCTGACATCCCTTTCTATTTTTGTAAACCTGCTGAACTCATTTTCTGTCCGTATGCAGGCAGTTTGCTGCCAGTATAGATTCTTGATTATTCTAATGTCTTAAATTTGTATAATAAACAAATATTGAAGTCAAAACAAAGAACAACTAAAACTACAGAAAATATCTTCAAATGATAATTTGCCAAGCTAATCGAATAAACCCATAAGCATGTCAAATTATCTAGCATCGTTTAAACGACGAACGAACTCTATTTAACGTTTGAAAGATAAAACACATCTAGTACAGAAAACAGTTTATGTATTGCGTACTGGTTCCGTGGAAGAATATATTCTTGTGTTAAAAATTAGTTCTTCAAAAAACGTTTAAGAATCGTTATCTTAACCGGTTAAGATGCATCAATATCGCGAGGACATGAGATGCAAATAACATTCTTGTAGTTGTTCTTAAGAACCTTAACACTGAGCTAACCCCAATCTTGCCAACATTGTTTAATCACTGTCTGAATAAAAAAAAAGTTTCCCAGGTCTATGGAAAGTATCAGTTGTAGGCCTGGTTTGCCGGTGAGCGCTCATCTCCCCGTCCGCTTGCTAACTGCCATCAGCAAAATGTTGTGGCTATCAACAATAAGGTTATCAATCATTTCAAGAGGAAAAACCTACTGAATAACAAACAGTATGGGTTTCGTTCCGCTAGGTCTATGCTGATATCTTAACTGTCATTCCCCGAAGAATCTGTGAAGCGCATGATAGTAAATCCATCAAGACAGCAATCGCCTTAGATATCCCAAAAGCTTTTGAAAAGGTATGGACCAGGGGGTTGTTACACAAACCATCAGCGATGGCATTTCTGAGAGAGTCTTTTTGGTTATCAAGTCCTTGCTATATCGGATAGGTCAATGAAGGTCTTTTTTAATGGCCACTTCTCAGATGTTCATGAAATCAATGGAGACGTATTTAAGATCCATCGTTTGTTGGAAAAATGATCGGCTTTCTGTACAGCTTTAGAACGAGTCTGATATTTCCTGCCATAATCTATCTTTACAAGACGAAAAACGGAGTGTTTCAGTTACATATTGGCCGGAGCTGTACAATCCTCTCTTTCCAGCAATGGTTGAGTTCAAAAGTGTCTGCGTAGCATTGAATAATTTCACACTCTACAACCTATTTCCCACAGGCTGAATGGTACAAGCCTCTCGCTACTCTATTACTATTTTCATGGCAGATTTTCGGGCGAACTGCATTTCTTGATTCCACCAGTTCAGACCTTCACATCATAGAACACTTCTCATAAAATGGAAGCAAGTAAAAGTGTGGAGACGAATTAAGGAAACAATAGATGAAGAACGGTAAAGATAGATGAAGACAGAATGTATGGTTGTCAGCAAAAAGAAGAGCCCTACATGCGAACTATAAATCAGAAATGGCAAAATCACATCCAAATTTGGAAATATCCAGTATTTTTTAAATAGAGGACGGGAAATGCGACACCGAAATCGGAGGGGCATTAGGATAGCAAAAGATTCCTTTCAAAAGATATGCAAAGTATTAAGAAACAAGAAAATATTGTTAAAGTCAAAGAAAAGAGCACCTAGCTGTTATGTTATATCGGTGATGGCAGTGAGGGCTGGACAATCTCCTCACGGAAGAAGATACTTGACATGACAAAAGTGTGGATCCACAGAAGGATGTTGAGAATTCCACGGACCTAACATATGAGACCAATGACGAAGTTTTAGAGAACATGGAAACAAAGAGAAGACTTCTGCACAACATGTGAAAGAAACAGTAGACATTTCTACAACACATAATAAGGAAAGAGGTCTAAAAAATTAACATTCATAGGACAAATTGAGTGCAAGAGGGACAGAGGAAAACAGCGCATAACAAATCTAACGAGCTTGTGCACATAGAACAGTAGAACAGGAATTAGGAGAGATAACAAAAAGACTAAATTTACTAAGAGCTAAAAAGAACAGATTAATTGTGGAGAGTCATGAGCGCCCACGTCCTAAAGGAACATGCACATAACATAATAATAATAATAAGAAGAAGAATAAGAAGAAGAATGATAATAATAATAATAATAATAATAAGAAGAAGAAGAAGAAGAAGAAGAAGAAGAAGAAGAAGAAGAAGAAGAAGAAGAGTGAAGGCGGTGACTGATTGAATTAAGATTTGTTTTTGTTTCCTCTACATGAAAGCGGCAATGGGAGAAGACAATATTAGTAAGGGAAGGGAAATGGGAATTAGAAAAGCAAAATTAGATACGATAACAGAAACAAAGAACGAAGGAGAAATCTGTTTAAATGTCTTATATGAAATCGAGAAAATATTTTGGTGAGTCACACGGTGTACAGAACCAACAACTCACCCTGCATGAAAGAATTAAAGAAGCCGAAGACATTAAAGGAAAAATAGAAGGTGGAGAAGAAGGAAAGAAGCAGACAGACATTGAAAGAAAAAGAGGGAAAACGTAAAACAAACAGTGAATCTTTGAAAAGAGGTGGGAAAAAGATAAAAGAAAATATAAGTGAAACAAATGTGATGAAAATGATAACTGATGATGATAGCTAAGTGAAAATGGAGAAACGTGTGAAGAATTTAAAGCAGGTAGTTAAAAAGACAAGATTAACAACAACAATAATAAACAGCAACAACAACAGCAGCAGCAATAATAATAATAATAATAATAATAATAATAATAATAGTAGTATTAGTAGTAGTAGTAGCAAACGTCAAAAAAGTCATACATTGAGAAAATAAACTATGACTCAACTTGTTTTGAAAGGATTTTCAGTAAAGTATCTGCAATTGCCAAGGGCCGGACTTTCCCCTGCTGAGGCTCTAAGCTATATGAAATTCGAGGCCCTTCTCTAAAAAAATTCGGGTAAAAAATTTAAATATATATACACATATATATATATACACATATAATGTATACACGCACACACACACACACACACATATATATATATATATATATATATATATATATATATATATATATATATATATATATATATATATATATATATATATATATATATATATAGCTGCATCATTCTGTCGAATGAAGATAGCTCAGTGGGAGAAACTCTGACACCAAAACGGTCGAGTTTCAATCCTGATGTGTGAGGCAATTTGAATTGTCTGCGAATTATATATATATATATATATATATATATATATATCAGTTCACCACAAAGATGCAAGGGATCACTGGGAGTGAATTAAAATGAGAAGACTTTAGAAGGAACCGGAAACCGAATCCGAAATAGGAAACAAGAGATATATTTCTACGCCTGTTCAAGGCATCTGGGAGGAGTGTGAACCGGACGATAGGTGAAACTGTTTACTTCTATTGAGGAAAAAAAATAAAAATAAATAATAAATAAAATTTCAGAGTTTATGCAGAGATGTTAGAAATATAGATTTTAAGGAGACATAGCGAACCAAAAACCAAATCCTAAATACGAAACAAGGGCTAAACCATTACTCCTTTTTAAGAGACAGAGAGGAATGTGAACCGGACGATAGACGGAACTACCTACTCCTACATGAATGCTATTTATTAATGATTATATCTACTGTTTTATGATTTAGTGGTTTTAAGAAATAATGATAAATAAAATATATTTAAAAATGAAGGTTTCGATCTGATTTAGCTTATATGTAAGTCCAGCCGTATCAAATTCGAACGTGACATTTTTAAAGATATGCATCAGGGTAATTTAATCTATTAGAATGGTGCAAAAATAATGACGTAATAACGTATTTTTTAACTTTCAAAAAACATTATTACGTCATTATTTTTGCACCAACCAAATATAATAAAGCGATTAATTGCTTTCAGTAACAAATGATTTTGATTTATTCGTCTTCTATGGTTTATCAACGGTTTATCAACTTTTTGCAGTTTATTTAAAGCCAGAAAATATATTTAGATTATAGGAATATATTTTGAGATAATGATGATTTGGTGATACAAGTCTAACTAATTAACCCATCGCTGGAGGAGAAGAGGTAGATTCACATCTTTCTCAAGGGTAGTTGCGCGTAGTGAATATACCGAACCCAACAGAAATTGAAACTCGGCTATTCGATTTTCTATTCCGATGGATAACCCATTACACCGCCAGCACATCCAAGATTACAGCACAAGATATTCAGAAGCGGTCACCCATCTAGTTACTTAACTTGGGTGATAGTACACAGAACAAATGTTTCAACGTCATATGGACATAAGCAGTAATAAAAACAGTATTTTTGCGTGTGATTATTTATAATACGTAATATATTTTATATATTTTCATTTAATATTAGACTCCATCAGACATTAATTTTAAATTCTCGCTAATATATTACTGATAAGAAAAGTGTGCGCCTCCATGTGAAAGAATCGAAAACTTTTTAATGCTTTTAAAAACAATATTTGACTATAATTTTAATTTTAAAAAGAAACTGACTGGAAATATATACAAGCCATTCCTTTGTTGCTTTGGGCTGAATGTGTTTCTCTTACAGAGGCTAAGGAGTTTCTTGGATCAAAATCACATTTCAGATTTTAATATTACAGTTTTCAGTTTAGTTTTCAGTTTAGTTTTCTAATACTAAATATTCAATATGAAAAGGTCATCCTTAAAGAATATTGAAAGAATAATTACAGTTTTGGGATTGAATATGAAAAACTATATACATTAATTTGTAGGTTTACGTTTGCTGGGACGGATTTTTGACTTAGAGACGATATTCCATATGTGGCGTATTCCTTTTAGAACGTGGGCGATCATGGCTCTCCACAATTTCCTATCCTTTGTAGCTCTTAATAAATGTTGTCTTTTCGTTATTTCTCCTAAAACCCTGTTTTGCCATCTATTTATTCAAGCTCGTCAAGTATGTTATGTGTCCTTTTCCTCTGTTCCACTCGACCACAATCGGGCCTGTAAGTATCAGATTTTCCAAGACCTCCTTCTTCATTATGTACACGAAGATTCTCAGTTATCTCCTCCTGATGTTAAGTATCAGTTGCGTTTTTGTTATCATTTTCTCTAATGCCTCGTCGTTGCTCACACATTCGGTTCTATGGTATCCTTAGAATCCTTCTGTAGAACTATATTTATGTTGATTTAAGTCTCTTCGTCATCCGTGAGGAGATTTATCAGTATTCACAGCTATAAAGAAGCACAGATATAACGTAAATGTTCAGGACTCCTTGTTTCTTCTTACGAAGTCTCTCAATACTTTACTTAGATTTGGGAATGCAAT
Organism: Acanthosepion lycidas; assembly: GCA_963932145.1. Lineage (NCBI taxonomy): Eukaryota > Metazoa > Mollusca > Cephalopoda > Sepiida > Sepiidae > Acanthosepion > Acanthosepion lycidas. Next base: position 68,938,095 of record OZ010592.1, on the reverse strand, counting down.
TTTGGTCATCCCAATGCGTCTTCGGATTTCAGTATCGTAATTTCTGTCCTCTGTAAGGAGACAGAAATTCTTATTTTAAAGAGGATTATCAGCATCATGGCAATCTTTCTTCATGCATTTTTCGTGTTGATGAGAAAGAAACATCGATCTATTTATATATATATATATATATATATATATATGTGTGTGTGTGTGTGTGTGTGTGTGTGTGTGTGTGTGCTTGTGTTTGTGCGCTACATATATATATATATATATATATATATATATATATATATATATATATATATATATATATATATAACATATCTTAATTCAAATATGTTTCATCGAATAATATGGACATATTGTCTTTCCAGTTTAATCTGTTGCATGATGTTAAGATGAAATTCATCAAGGATGGCGTCTTAGTATATATATTTTTTTTAATCCAAGTACTTTCGACCTTCTCTAAGATCATCTTCAGGGCTAAGCTATACAGATTCTATGGCAGTTACAATATGTTTATCTTCGTAATTATAGCATCCTTATAAAAATAAGTAGGAACATATGTCTATGTTACACAATAAAAAGGAAGGAAGGAAGGAAGGAAGGAAGGAAGGCAGGCAGGCAGGCACGGTGGAGGTGTGGATAGCAGTTCGGATTGAAGGCTCGGAGTGCCGAGTTCGAATCCATTATATTCACGTACATGCTAATAACTTTGGGTAAGGTATTAATCCTCTTCTTCTCCATACAGCTATGGGTAAATAGAAGAATAGACTTGTGTGTGTGTGTGTGTGTGTGTGTGTGTGTGTGTGAAAAAATAAGAAAAACGTTCCGTTTGACGCGTTTCGTCGATTCACAATTCATCGTACAAAACGCGTCCCAGGAAAGCATTTTACACTTTATCATACATCTTTCCTTCAAAACTGTTCTTGATATATAAAATTTATATATCTTTATTACACACACACACACACACACACACACACATATATATATATATATATATATATATATATATATATATATATGTATATATATATATATATATCTTTGAGCAATGAAAAACATATACGTTCATTCCGAAATCAGCGTCCCTCATCTATCTCTTTACTAATAACACCGAATAGAGACAGTCTGTTTCATGCTTGAACGTAATCATGTCATGTCTGAATATGCATATGGCCGGAAAATTGCGTTCAAGAATGAAACAAACTGTCGCCACTAGGTGTTGACGTCAGTGTCTACTTTTATATTTACCTAAGTTCTATCACTGATAAATATAGCATACCCCAAAACTATATTTGTATCATATATATATATATATATATATATATATATATATATATATATATATATTATTATTATTATTATTATTATTATTATTATTATATATATATATATATATATATATATATATATATATATATATATATATATATATATATATAATTATTTTTTTTTAAATATGATTCCTTCGCTGTATATATTCGCATGTTTCAAAAACAAGAGCCAAAAACTTTAATATAATTATTAAAATTAAATTGAATTAAAGTATCAAGCTCTGTTTCATCCTCTATCGAATTTTTTGGAATAACTAATCTTGAAATTTACGCATCTTTATAAGCATATTCATTCGTAAAATTAATTGCTAAGGAAACAGCTGAAGCAATTATTTCAATAAGGGGCGCCAGGGTTACCAATTTGTATCAACATATTAGTTACTTTCGAAAAGAGGTCAAATCAAGGTAGGGTCGGGGTGTTTATTTTAAAGCGAATGATTACATTCATTAGACACATATCGTCTAGTCTGTTTCAGCGACAGAGAGTTGCCCGCATTATTGTTATGCCGTGAAATGTCTAAAGAATTTTTTTGTACAAGAGTTGTTTGTATATAAATGCATTGTATTGAAATACAATTTGTTTATTGACGACTTCATAAATGTTTTTTTTTTATCTTATGATTGGGTCAAACTTTTAAACCTTTTATTAGACTATGAAATTTTAAATCTTTTTATGCTAATTATTTAATGCGAAAATTTGTTGATGTCGGCAAAAAAACCCGTTAACTGATGTCTATGGTTTAATAAATTTTCATTTTTTAGAAACTTAATAATTTGTAGTTTTTTATGTAGGCATAAATGGCATGGGTCATCCCAGGTTTTACAAGTTCTTGTTCTATTTATTATTTTCCATTTTACTTTTGGTGTTTTATATACAGGTGAACATTGAAGTCAATACTCAGAGTCACATGTGTTGGTTTTACTCGTTTTTTATTTATTTTTATCTTATATATATTTTTTTTATTCATTTCGGTTTTCGATTTTTTAATAACGTAGTAAAACATTTTTTTGAGATCAGATCTAATCGTTTATTCAGTTGTATGTTTTGGTCTGGGAAGGTAATTATAGCTATTTTTTCATTCAATTTTTGAATCTATTGTTGTAGTCAACTCCAACGTTTATTTTGGCGGGAGTGGTATGTTAGTTTGTTTATTATTTACTTTATTTATTTTTTGGATTTCCAATTTTTAATAGTTTTTGCTTATTTATTTTTTTTATTTTTATTTATTCTTTTCAGTCTATTCTAACGGCTGTTATGGTGGGAGTTTGTTAATTTGTTTATTATTTGCTTTGGTTAATTTATTTTACTTGCTTTTTCTTATTTATTTTATTTTATTTAATTTTTATTTATTCTTTTCAGTTTTCGATTTTTAAGTAACATAAAAAATGTGTTTTCCTGTCTGCATTTTGATATGAGATCTGATCATTTATTTAGTAGTTTGTTTTAGTCTGGGAAAGTAATAACAGCTATTTTTCTTCCAAGCAAATTTTTTGATTGATTGTTGTTGGCTGATGTTTTTTTCTTTATTTTCCATGATGTTTTTTATGTGATTTGCGTTTGTTTGTTTTTTTTTTAATTTCCCCGATATATTAGAAAGCTTTGTGCTGTTCGAGTATTTACTATTTGTGAAAGATTTTTCGTGTACATAGTTTCTTTGTTTCCAGGGTCCTTCAGTTAATCCTATACATTTTTCTTCATTATCTGGTGAGTTTACCGTGGGTTCGGATATTACGTTGTTTTGTAAGCTATTACCGTTTAAGGGACATTCATTAATTATTCTGCAGTTAAACGTGGGTTTAATTTGTTAGGGTGGATTGTTGATAGCTTTTCTGTCGTGCTTTTTTATTATTTGTGCCATGTCCTCGTCGCAACTGTAGATGATTTTTACTGTGTTTTTGTTGAATATATTGTGGAGAGAGCTTGATTCCGGGAAGTATTTGTATTTATAAGTCTACCATTTGTCCATGCATTGGATACTACTGTCACTTCTGATTTGGTACTTATACTAGATATCTAGAGATTCATAACACAATCAAAAGAAGAATCTGCAATGTTATCAGTCTTGACCTGGCATATCAGCTTCCGTCACTTTCTCACCACTGTAACGTACCTTTACTTCCAATGTTACTGACGAGCCATTCTTTTGGCATCCCGACTTTACAAATTTAATTAGTTAATTTTTTTTTTGTACCTGCTTTATTCTAACGTCTCTAATTCGTACCTAACAACTTCGGTTGTCTTTCTTTATGACGACCATACATTATCTCATTTTAGAGTTAGTATTTTCTTTACTACTACTTTGTCTCGGAGTTATTGCAATGCTCCTTCCAAGTCTGATCATCAAAACAATGACATCTGCGTATGTTGCTATGTTAAGATTATGTCTGCCGATAATAAATTCTTGTATGAACGCGTCTCGATGTGGCGGTTAAATGAATAAATATGGTAAGAAGATGCATAATTGTCTCATTATTCTTCAATATTTTAAATATATTTTCAACTCAATTTCTCAGCACATGCAGGCTGATTCTTCCCAATAAATATTACATACTTTCTAATATATTTCCAATCAAGTTTTCTTAGCAGTTCAAATAGGTTTGTGTGTCATATCCTATTAACTGCTTTTGCACAGTCAAAAAAAAACATAGCTGGAAATGTTTATTTTATAATTTTAATTTTCATATATTCTGCAAAAGTGATCTTTATATATATATACATATATATATATATATATATATATATATATATATATATATTCAGTTTATACATTATTTTTATGGATACAAATATTTAAGCAAATACACTGTTTATGATAATAAACAGTATTAACTACATTTACCGGCCTGAATGTCCGAAAAATATCATAAAAAATATGCCCTCCGACAGGAATGAAACCTGGAATTGACTTTGCTAACCAAACGCTTCCTCTGTAGCTAAATGACATAGCACATCAGGCTATATTAAGGTTCCGTGGAGAATACATGTTCGATTCTTTTCGGAGTACACATATTTTCAATGAACTTGCTCGGACATTCAGGCTGGTAAATGAAGTTAATATTGTTTATTATAAACAGAGCATTTACTTAAATAATTGTATCTATAAAAATAACTTATAAACAGAAAATCTATTAAAGTAATTGTCGCAAAATATATATGCGTGTGTGTGTTTAAATGAAGTGCATTTAGACAAGAATATACATACGTACATATATATAGTGAATGGTATTTAATTTCTCAAAGAGCATATATATATATATATATATATATATATATATATGTACGTATGTATGTATGTATGTATGTGTGCGTGTATGTTTAAATAAGGTATATTTATACAGCAAGAATATATATATTCGTCTGCTTACAGATATTTATAATATATATATATATATATATATATATATATATATATATATATATATATATATATATATATATATAAGCAATGGAGAAACTCATAGAACATATTAGTAAGTAGCATGCGGATCATAGTAACATTAGACCCCTACTCACAAACAATACCAACATACTAGCAAGTCAAATAGTAAAAACAGATTTATAATCACCGAAGCAATTCCCATACAACAAAAATAACCATTAATACATAAAAGACCCCGGCTTCCTCTGTGTATATATATACATATATGAATTAGATCCGACATGCTTCACAACAGTTAATATTTCTACGAAATTCACCATTTGTCTCTACCTACCGTGATGGTGAGTTTAAAAAGTCGAATCCTTGGACTATATTTCTCCGAAATGAACTAGGAGATATTCTGATGGAATTTCTCTTGCCTGGGAAGGATTATTCGTAATTTGAAAAAGTCGATCAGTAAAGTTACTCAACTCAACATGTCTGTTGTATTTAATAATGTTTCCTTAAAGAACATTTGCTTCCTATACACAGAATATATATATATATATATATATATATATATATATATATATATATATATATATATATATATATATATATATATAATGAATTTTGAATTAATGCTGTGAACGTTAGAATTTATATATTATTTTCGTTCTCACTGCATCGGATATATATATATATATATATAATAAAAAATAAACTTTCGGTTCTCTTACTAAATTGTCCCGCAACTGAATGCAATGAAGTGGAACGGAATTCTGAAAATATCCTGGCCAAAATTTACGAAAACAAAAAGTAATTCTTTTTGGTCTGTTTGCTCTCTACTATATACTTTACAATGATCACTGTGTCTTTCTATCGCTCACGTCTTTGACGCAAATTTTATTATTATTGAAAATATATAAATGTGTTTGTGTCTGTGTGTGTGTGTGTGAGAGAAAGAGACAGAGAGAGATTGAGAGAGAGAGAGAGAGAGAGAGAGCGCCCGCGCGTTGCTCTAACACTCGCATGCGCACCTTGAAAGTGGGTGCTGTAAGGACAGAAGGTAGTATGCCAAAAAATGAGGCAAATTTATCACTGAGTTTAAGATAGAAGATTTAGCACGGGTTGTTTTTGCTTATGAGGAAGTAGAAACGCAACCACCCTGTCAGCAGCCACTGCTACAATCAACAACCGGCATCACATGTTCAACGCTGACAGCAAAAGTATTCGCGGCTATATTCACAATATTACTATATATATATATATATATATATATATATATATATATATATATATATATATATATATATATATATAATGGAAAATCAGGAAATTCAACGACAACAATGAAAACTTAAAAACCGTCCTTATATTTTATCATACTAATGCATATATAAGTCTAAGAAAATATTGAAATGATATTGTTATATGTGCAACGGATGACCTTACGATAAACAAAAGCAGAGATTTAAATCTACTTTTGGAATATTTCACATTTGACATTCCAACATTTTCAAGGAAATAATCAAAATTTAATTACAAATTTTGTTTAATTTATGCTGTAGTGAAAGTAATCCTGAATATTACTTATGTATATTTTATAATAATTGAACGAAATATTTTGGAATGAATTTTGATTTAAAAAGAAGACTCCAAAGGGCAACTGATCGATATAAATGAGAAATATTGCAATCGACACAAGACAAATATGTGAGAACATGTCTCAGAAATGAAAATCGGTAAAAAAGAAAGTTATCTCCAAATGTTGCTGCTTTATATGACAGAAAATTATTTAGAGGAATAGAATCAACAAAAATATCTCATGATATCTGAAAAACGACATGTTTGATTTTGACAAAACAAAAAGTAGAAAAAATAATTGAAAATAGAAAATCACTGAGAAAATAACAATGTAAATATGGTTACGGGTGTTTCCTGAAAGAAATCTTGAAATACATTTGGAAATATATATATATATATATATATATATATATATATATATATATATATATATATATATATATATATGCATACATGTGTGCGTGTGAGTGTGTGTGTGTGTGTGATTCTAAATTTCATTCAGGAAATTGCAAAAAAAATTGTCTATTAAGAAACAGATGAATAAGCCCGAGCTTGAATTTTTAAACAAAAATATAAAAAATAATGGAAATATTGAATGATGGTGAAGAAGAAATAACGAAAAATTTCAAAACACACCATGAAAATAATGAATATGAAAAACTGGAATATTGCGTATGGAAAATGACTGAAAAAGAAAAGACAACTTTCATTTCAAGTGAAAACTCGTAATTTTACATTGGAACAAACAAATATACGAAATGACCAGAAAAAAAATCGGAAAATTGGAAAGGGATATGAAGTCCTGTTCACATATAAATCATTCAAGTCTTCAATTGATTCCAAAACTGATTCTAAACAAAAAAAACAGACTTTCCATCGAACTGTGATTTCCAGATCTATACGTTTGTATTTCATTGATTTTATTTTTGCATTCATCTTTCTTTTTAACCAAAATTTCTCACTTTCCCATTCACGTATTCTTTGTAATCATGCCACTGATAACTTCAGATGTGGAATCAATATTTGGCACATTTTACTTCCGATTAACATTCTCATTTTCAAACATTTGTTATGCCTGATTTCCTAATATACCTAATTTTGTTTATGAAACTACACGTGAAGAATCATTGGTTCAGTCAGTTGCCTCTTGATAGGACAGTCGCTTTCTGACAAACATGACTTGTTCTTTCTTCTCTTTACCCCACTTTTGAAATACGAAATCTAGTTGAACCAATTTATGCGAATTGAGGTTACAGTATGTGGGCATTTGAAATCATGAATTCGCAAGGGTTTCGTTACAGAAAAGACTGTACGAAAATGATTTCTTTCTCTTTTCTCTGATTTTCATCGAGGGCTTTAAATGATTTCTGTGTCCGTATGGTTGTTATTTTAAATATTACGATGTTACTAAAAATAAGAAATATTAAAATAATTTAATAGAATCTTTGACTCTAGAAACACACATTCATGCACACGCATGAACTCGTACGCGCACACATACACATATAGTGTCTACAAAAATGTAAAACAAATCACGCTCAAATGTCCATTTACACCTCTCATGCCCTAAATTTCACATGATGTTAGTTCTTGTAAATATATTTGATCGAGTTACATAATTTATTTATTTAAACAAACGAATTATATTAATGCTCAAAATTTGAAATATTAGCCTGTAATGAGTAACATATATACAGGGTGTCTCAATAATGTATACACCTTTTGAAGCGTTTTCAAGAAATAATACAAGCAACTAGAATCAGCTATGTCTAATTTAAATAATGCATACGAAGACAGTATTTATTATAAATGCATTCTCTAAAGATTTTGTCATCACATGTTTTCCAATTGATGTCCGTTATGATCCAGACATTGCTGACAACGTGATGCAATGGATTTACAAAGAGAAATCGATATTTCGATTTGGCTACATTCTTGCTCTATGGGCACTTCATTTTCAGCGATTTTTGTTGGCTTTATAGCGTAGACATCAGTTTTTAAGCATCCACATAAGAGAAATTCTAAAGGGGTAAGATCTGGTGAACGAGCTTTATACTGCAAAATGTGCATATATTTTTTAGACTCCCTATGATATTGTTGGTATTTCTGATTGAAAATATCTCAGACAAACAAACTTTGGTGAAGAGAATATCTCAGCCAAACAACTACTTTAGTGAAGCGAATTGTAACTTTTTTTTAATGTTACTTTCAAAACGTGAACTAATATAAAGACACACACACATCTGTTGATAAATATTCACAAATGATTGAATTGTTGTTTTACAGTCGGGATAATGTTATCAACTTTGTTGTTACAATCAAATTTTAGATGTCGCAACTTCCGTTCTTCGTCAGGTATCTGTTGATCCGAGTAAACTTCAGAAAATTTCAAACTCATTCCTTTATTTAATATATGAGAATAAATTGTTCTCGTTCTACTGTTCACCATTATCTTGAATATATCTAGAGTAATAAATTGCTGGTTCGTGTATTTGATGGTATAATCATTATCAGTTCAATACCTGAGCTGTGTAGTACAATCTCAAAAAAAAACACCGATAATTTATCAGTACTAAAATGGGCAGCGGAATAAGAACAATATATTTCCCCGTAAATTGAATAAAGGGTTCATTTTGAAATTTCCTGGGGGTTAACCAAACCGACAGTCATTTGATGAATGTTGGAAGTCACAACGGTTGAAAGGTTTTGGTAGTAGCAACAAAAATGAAGATTAATTCGACTGGAAATAATGATGATCCCTAATTCCAGAAATTCTAGGAGAAAATCAATTTTCTGCATTACTATTTCCGTTTGTTTTCCTATATAAGTTTAGACACAGTCAGATTCATAATAAAACAATACATTCCGATGTCACCACAAATTACGGGATTAAATGACATAAAACATAAATATTTTATAAGACTATTTCAGAAATTGACATGCATCGGTAATTTAAGAATTGATACTTAAGTAAATAACCGGTCATTGCTAAAAATATATGAATGAAAAGGGTCAGCTCAAATTTGTCAGAAAATTATGCCAATACACCAGAGATAATAGGTAAATACATATCTAGATTATTTAAAAACAAGGATTTCATAAAATACGATCATTTGAAATTGTGGATCTGTTCTAGTGACCATCGCGGGTGAAGACCGCAAAGGGATGAAAAAGGCAGGAATAATACGAATGATTCTACAGAAGAATGCTGAGGATACCCTGGACCGAGCGACAAGGATTGAAACAAAAGAGAATGGAGAGAATGAAAACAAAAAAGAATTTTAACATCTGGAAGAGGCAGCTGAAATTTCTGGGACACGTACTGAGAAAGGAGTGCTTGGAAAATATTATACTCACAGGACGGATAGAGGGAAAGATGGACAGAGGAAAGCAAAGTGTAACATAATTGATTGGCATGAGCAAATGAATGACAGAACGTCGTTTGGAAGAAATAACAAAAAATATTATTAAAAGCTACAAGGAACAGGAACATATGGAGGGCTATGATCGCCTACGTCCTGAAGGGACACTGCACATAAAAGAAGAAGAGATGACATCAAAACGTTCCTGTACTTGAATAGACAATGCCAAGATGATGGACATTTTGAGAAGCGTCTATGGTTTTGCTTTAAGAAACCTGAACATGAAACTAAATAGTTAACAAAAAAATGTAATCTGTGAAAAGAAAAAAACTTTTCTACTGAAATTATTATCAATGGTTATACCATAAAAACGGCTTAAAATTGGCTGTCCAAAGACATTTTCAGGAAACAGTATTAAGAAATAGGAAAATTTCGTTAGAAACAAGTAAAATAGTACTGAACTTTTAAGTAATATCAGTCCTTCACAATCACCTCAAAAATGAAGAAGAGACTTTGAGCAACATAAACGGGCTTCTACAGTAGGATGTTGAGAATATCATAGACTGAACATGTGAGCAACGACAAAGTTTTTGAGAAAATGGAAACAAAAGAACACTTATGCTTAACATCAGAAAATGACAGGTCAGATTTCCAGGATTCATAATAAAGTAAGAGGACTTGGAAATTTTGACATTCACAGGTCATACTGATGGTAAAAAGGACGGAGAAATTGTGTAAATGGCAGAAGAGTGTCGAGGAGAAATAACAAAAAAGACTTAATTTCTACGAAGTACAAAGGACAGGAAATTGGAGAGAGTCCTGAAGGGGCATGATACAAAGAAGAAGACCTTTTTTTAATGAGACCAAATCACCAATATTCACCAACTTAATGACTGAATCATTTCCGGATGTATTTGAAAATTCTTTTTAATCTTCGCTATTTAGTACTCATCTATTTTGCAAGCACACAAATATACAAATTAATCTTTCAAGGGAAAATTATGTCTTTGAATCAAGGAAATGTTCTCAAATTCCCAGAATTCAGGGAAGGATATAAGTAATCGAAGTCTGAATCTCATTTCTTCTCGTGGCAATTAAGTGAAAATAAGACTGACCAAAAAATGCCTTACTGAATTTTAAAGCCTGTAATATAAAATTTTGTATGGAACTTTCAATATAAATAAAACGTATTTGTAATATGACATTTCCGATTGTAATATGACCTCTGAAATGGAACATTTGATATATTGTCTACATCTCTGCACATATATGAAAGTATCGTTGCAATTGTAACGGATTTTGGTAATAAACCCAAATTGGACAGAGGAATAGCAAAAATCCCTAGTCACAGCCCGGCGTGTATATTTTAAAAGGAAAAAATGTTGAATTATTTCTGCCAAAACGAAAAATTATGGATTTCATTGCATTTCTAAAAGAATTTGTTAATAAAAAAAGGACTGTTAATTTGTCTGGACAAGACATATATGGTTTAAATCGTTAGGCTACGTGTAACTTCAATGAGAGCGACACAATCTTCTGTCAATTAATAACAAGACATTAAGAAAACCACAAAATGTGTAATTCGATCGTGAAGAAAAAAAAAAGGAAGAAAAGATGTAATAGAGAGGCTGGTATCTTCCGATCACGTATGTACATGAAAATCAACACATGCATACTTATATATGTATATATTTATATATATAGATATAGATATATATATAGATAGATATGCTTATGTATGTGTTTCCACATTTGCGCATGTGTAAAAATCTCAAAATTTATTTGAAATGCATGAAATGATATAAATACATTCATGACTATCATATATATATATATATATATATATATATAATATCGTATTTCTTTTCTATTTTGATAATATTGATTTTGTATCTTTCATTACGAGAAATATTCTTTTGGGAATAGTAAATTATCAAATACAATCCTTGATTGAATATATATAGATGTGTGTGTGTGCGTGTATATATGTGTGTGTGTTTCTATATGATTCAATACACCCCTTGATTGAATATATATATATATGTGTGTGTGTGTGTGTATGTGTGTGTGTGTGTTGGAGTAAGTATATGCAGATACAGACTGATCATTATCACTTCCTTAAATTTGTCTAAATGAATAGACATCAAATTATTTGATGAAGACGGCTTCTCGGTTGATAGTTCTTAACATCCACATATATATATATATAAATCTATATACACATCCAGACATAAATAAAGACTTTGATGAGAGTGCACAGGCTTGATGATAAATAAGAGGCATTATTATTATTATTATTATTATTATTATTATTATTATTATTATTATTATTATTATTATATAATTTAAAAATTATTACAGTAAAAAATTCTGTGAAGTATATAAAATCTTTTCAATAATGCTCTGGACAATTCGAATTTAATTTCAGCGCAAACCTCAAGGGATCATCCCTCAGGAATTATCTTTCCTTCTAAAGTTCACAGGTGCTAGAGTTGTACCCAAAAAATGGAATTGCTGAGGGGGTTTGAGCAATTTTTGTGCGGCGTTTCCGAAATCACACTTTAAATTCTGATGTTGTGTTACATTCCGTTGCGATGTGGACGCGCGGATGAATACTTACCAGAAGTAATACACACTCTTTAAGAAAAGGAAACAAAAAGCAAGGCGTCTATTTGAAACATGATTTTACACAGATACAAGATTATACACAGAAAAATAAAGTTTGATATTACATATATATATATATATATATATATATATATATATATATATATATATATATATATATATATATATATATATATATATATATATATCTTAAACGAGTTAGTATTCTTAAAGATGATCTTCATGAGACTCTCGGTGGGTACATTATTATTATAGCCTCGGACATTCTGTAGTCTTACGCCTAATTATTAGCTGATTATTGATCTGACAATTTCACTTTATATTTTTTGTCTATGTCATTAATCGATTTGATAAAGTGACTCCATTCTGTGTGAATTTTATTATAACTGATATTATTTTTTTAATATCCCACTGTATTTCCTTAACTTCTTCAAATGAATCCTTGTACGCAGCATTCAAACATTTGTTATATATTAACACAATCTTATTTTTTTGTTTTTCTTCTTAACTTTTCGCTTTTCTTTGATATTTTGGGCAGTATGAATATTAGACGATGCATTTTGTACATAACTCAGGGTTATATTTAAAGTGTATATACGTATTGGAACGGCGAACATGACACTAAAAGGACAAATTGAATGCAAGAGTTGCGGAGAGAAACATCGATTAATATACCTAACGAGCAAGTTTAAATAAATTGCAGAACAAGGACTGAGAGAGATAGTAAGGAGACAAACATTGCTTATCACTACAGAGGATATGAAGTTATGAACAGCCATGACGGCCACGTTCTACAGAGACACAGCGTATAAAAGAAGATATATATGTAGGTACATCAATTAGTCGGTAGTTAGTTTGTAGTTAAAAATATATACACCCATTATTTATTTCTTACATAAATATCCTTCACTGTCAGCACACTTACTTTTGTGGTGAATATTAATAACATAGATAAAAAAATATAAAGAAAAATTGTCAGACAAATAATCAGCTAATAAATGCACCTAAGTCTACGGACTTATTAAATGAACTTCATGCATTCAAAGCTGAAGACTTTTACAAGGCTAAAATAGTAAATGAGACTTCATCTTTAAGGATACTAACTCGTCTAAGTATATATATATATATATATATATATATATATATATATATATATATATATATATATATATATATATATATATATATATATATAAATAGGAAAGAACTGGTTAGGTAAATAATCCAAAGTTCTTTAGTATTTTTGTCATTATTTTTTAAAATTAGTGCTCGATACAAAAGTAGAGCATAAATATAATTATTTATTTAAAAATATGATTCCAACACGCTATACAAGAGGTCTCATGTTTCAAAACAAGTGCCGAAAACTTCAATATAATTATTTAAATTAAATTGAGTTAAAGTAAGCTCTGTTCCATCTTCAAGCGAATTTTTTTTTTTTTTTTGAATCGCTTGAAGATGGAACAGAGCTTACTTTAATTCAATTTAATTCAAATAATTATATTGAAGTTTTCGGCTCTTGTTTTGAAACATGAGACCTCTTATGTAGCGTGTTGGAATCATATTTTTAAATAAATAATTATATATATATATATATATATATATATATATATATATATATTTCTTCATAAGTATATTGTACGTATAATCTTGTTTGAAATAGATACCCCATTTTTTTTTTTTTTTTTTGAACAGTGTTTATATTTTCTATCGGCCTGTGCACTCGAGGAATTTTAATTAAAGAAATGTGCGCTCCGCCAGCGTACGAACCTTTGTAGGAGAAAACCGTTTGATCAAGCGTGATTTTGACCGCTCAGCATAGGAGGGCGCCATAGCCTCGATTTGATTTTTCTCTAAAGTCCATATCTACTCAGTTTTGTATCCGATACGTAAATAATGCAATTTCTAAAGAATTCATGGATTTAGTTTTAATCCAAATTTTTTATTTCTTCAAACCTCGTTAACATCGCTAGATTATGGAAAGAAACGCTGAATTTTAAATTTAATTGTTATAATTAAATTTACAACTTTAGTTTCAGTTTTGAATGATAGAAATTTCTGTCGCCATGGAATCATATTTTTAAAAAAAGAAAATAATTATATATATATATATATATATATATATATGTGTGTGTGTGTCTGTGTGTGTGTGTGTGTGTGTGTGTGTGTGTGTGTGTGTGCGTACCAGTTTTTAAACGGTTGCTAAAATGTTAAGCATGGTAATCAACTATTTTATTATTCTGCATGTCCATAAATCACCCGTTTCCACGTAGGCATATTGTGGCAAACATGTATAGCGAAAAAACATCTGCGCGTTGTAGTATCAAAGATTTATTGGACAAAATAGATTTTGACTGACATGAATTTGCTTTTGATAAAAAGATAGGCACACCTTAAAAATGAAACTTGATACCTGCTTTGATAAAGATTTATACTTTCTATGTTCTGCATGTAAAACAGAAATTTATTTAGATTCCTTGTTTGTAGGTTAGAATGAATAAGTGAGAAAAAGCGAAGGAAGTCAATATTTAAAGCGAAATGATCGTTATAACCAAGATAATTTCTACATAGTGCAAGTCTAAAATATCCATCTCAGCACCCATGACATGTAATTGACAAATTAAATGTGAAAATACTTTAAACATTTATTTGAGCCAAGGATAAAAAATAAACATTTTAGCCGAGAATTTCAAGAACACAAATACAAGTAATCAAGTCAAAAAGAATATTAAATCAAAGTCCACATTGTCAGAAAGGTGAAAAAGTTTTTTTCAAAATTAATGATAACTCATTGTTATTGGGAAACTGAGTAAATTTCTAACGAGTCGATGAGAAGAGACTGAAGTAAATGGAAGTTAGCAAAAAGTCTGAAACTATCCTGCGGACGGCATTGTTGTAAAAGATTAAAATTCTGAGAAGTGTACGGCAATATTGAGGAGACTTTCTGTCACTTAATAATAATAATAATAATAATAATACATTCTCCGATGTCGTAGTTCCTATGGTTTCGGATCTTAATTGATTAGAGGTGTTGTTGTGCTCCGTATTGTCATTGCCTTTACTCTCTCGAACCCAACCCTGCTTGATATATGATTTCAACAAAAGATGGTTTCGTTTTATTATGGGAGAGGGACAGACGTGGTAGCATCGATTCTAAGAGGCAGCGGGAGGAAGAGTTTCGTGGAAATGCATGCTGCTTGTTGTCTTAGCCTGTTCATCGAACCTGGGTGTAGGAAGCGTATCGATGCTCCCAAATTCCTTCGCGTCGATTTGATCTTCTATCCAAAACATAGAAAATGGCAATCTATCTTTGTCAGAATACCAAGTCCATGTGGTATTCTTACCAATCGCTGACCTCCAGGAACAGCCTTCGCATTCTGTGACATGTGCATGTTTTTTGGTGAATTAAGATAAATGTCCCATTAAGTAAAACAGAACTACTTGTTATCTATCTGATGACCAGTTGAACATGTCCTCTTGGGGCTGATGCACTGTACATCGGGTGTAGTATGGGAGCATCATGATTGGGTGTAGTGAGGCTTGTTATTTTTTTTAGTTTGAAAGATGAGGCAGCCAATAGCATTTGGGAGTTGCATTTCAATATTTTAAACACCCTCAATCAGAGACCGTCTGAATGGACCTGGCTAATCGATTAAGATATGTCTACCAGAGAACCAACTACAAGGTTATGCACAGATTTTATCAAAACCTATTGGCATGTTTTCGCACAGGTGACTGGGATGAATGTGCCTCGTATATACTTAACAAACTGGTTGTCATAATGTGTCTATTGAAATTCATATACCTGTACACCAGCGTCATTGTGTTGGCATGCAGCTTCCTTGTACAATAATAATAATAATAATAATAAAAACAAACAAATAATAATAATAATAATAATAGAGACATTGTTAAACTATAAATAGAAACTGAAGACGATTTAGAATTGTAGTGAGTTGATTGAGAACCCCCACTGTCATAGGGGCTTTAGGTACTATCTCAGAAGAGTTCCAAAGAGAGCTTCATAAAATCAAGCAGCTGCATTAGATCAGCCCCAACATCTACCCCAAAATTTAATAAAAGGCTGTCATCCCAGAACAGCGAAGGACTTGAGTCATGCGCTGAGCATATGAGATTATGTATATCAACAGGATATAGTTTAAAATGAACTGGCTATTTTACATTTTTGCAGCTAAGATGAAAGGCGAATACTACTACTAATACTAATACTAATAATACTACTAATAATAGATAGATAGATAGATAGATAGATAGATAGATAGATCTAATTATTGTAAGGAAGATAATGAAATCGCGAATTTCGCTGTTACAGCAGATCAGAAATTAGAAGAAAGTGAAAAGGTGGGCAAGTATTTGAACCTCATAAGAAAAATTAAAGGAATATCGACTATGAAAATAACAGACGTGTCCATTGTTCTTGTGGTACTTCAAGCAACCTGAAAAAGCATAACAGCTGAAGAACTGAAAGTCCAAAAGGGAGATAATCCAGATACTACTATTAGTGAGAGAATCAAATTTCCGTTACTATCGCAAAGAACACTCAATAATAATTCGAACAGCCTTGCGAACATGTTGGAAGAAGCGGAAATGTGAAAAAAAAATTGAAATCATGTAAACAACAGAATTACATAATCTAAAATCCTGAACAAAATGCTAAAAACCGAGAGCATTTGGTTTCCGCTTAATTTCCAGTGAATGTTAATGATATCAACCTCAATGTGTACAAATAATAACACTTAGAAAAAATTGATAATGGCAAATTTCCTACACAGCGTAATATCGAACAGCTACCTTCATTATTGTGTTTTATGAATTATATCAAAAAATTTCAAGGAGGTTTTTAAAGAAAATATTATATGAACATTCACTATATTACAACAATCCCAGAAAACACTACACTTTTGAGTTTCATCGGGCAATATTAAGAAGTACTGATAGAATTTCTTGTAGTGTAGAACGTAAATTATTGCGTGAAATAACAAGGATGCTGAAAATTTCACCGATATTAAAGAGATTTTTTTAAGAGTAGAATGAGTTATTTTTTAACTCATTTGTCAGTTTATACAAATTATTTATAGCGACAGAATACTGCAATTGAATTGAAATATATTTTATCGTTTACATTTTTATCATAACGTAACTGATATTATATCGCTCGGTTCATACTCCTCTCCCGTCTTTTGAACATGAGTCTGTTTTGTTTTTTTACCTTGTTTCCTGTTTAGGATTTGATTTCCATTTTTTTTAAGTCTACTTCAACTCTATACTTTTAATGTCCCCGGCTGAACGCTGAAATATTATTCACTAATTATTTTTTTTTTTATTCTCCCCAGGACGAGTAAATAGGTTTGCCTATCGTCCGGTTCACAATCTATACTGATTTTCGGACAGGAGTAGAAGTTTATCCCTTGTTTTCAGATTCCGGTTCCGTCTAAAATCTTTTCATTTTCCTTCACTCCCAATATAAAATATCCACCTCGCTAATTCTTTACTACTATATATTATGCATTTCGTTTTTAAAAGTAACACAACTCCAAAAATTTGTATCTTTCGTTTTTTGTTGTTTTTATATATATATATATATATATATATATATATATATATATATATATATATATATATTAGAATATTAGCCTCCTACCCTAAAAAAATAAATTGCTGTTGGACATCTTTTTGTTGTTCTTTTATATTAGGTTGGTGCAAAAATAATGCCGTAATAATGTCGTTTTTTGACGTATTTTTAACGTCAAAAAACGACATTATTACGTCATTATTTTTGCACCAACCTAATATATGT
Source organism: Acanthosepion lycidas (assembly GCA_963932145.1). NCBI lineage: Eukaryota > Metazoa > Mollusca > Cephalopoda > Sepiida > Sepiidae > Acanthosepion > Acanthosepion lycidas. The sequence goes on along the minus strand of OZ010592.1, from coordinate 68,920,019 downwards.
AACCATGAAATATCCAAAGTTAAAAAAATAGGAAAAATTAGGGAACACAAATATTTAGAAATTCCGTTTAATATCTGGAATCTCTAAAGTTTTTCTCGGGTGATTGTATTAGCACCAAAACCAGTAATTTTAGCATCTATGAATTCTTCTCTTCTGTGTGCTGTTTCTCTCCAGGACGTTGTCGAACATGGCTATCCACAATTTCCTATTATTCGTAGCTCTTAATAAATTTTGTCATTTTTTCAACTTTCATAAGATTTCGCTATCCATTTACTCAAAGTCGCTAGGTAAGGTCAAGCGTTGTTTTTCTCTTTCACCATTGCCTTCAATATCTACTGTGAGTGTCAATTTTTTCAAGCCATCCTTTTCCATTATATATCCTACATATTAGAACTGTCTCTTTCAGATGTTAAGGATAATTGTCCTTTTCTTTCCATTTTCACTAAAACTACGTCGTTGATTACATGTTCGGTTTATGGTAGACCGAACATGTGATCACATGTGGTCAGCATCCTTCTGTCGAACCAATTTTAATTTGCTTCAAGTCTCTTCTTCATCTGTTAGGAGATTGTACAGCATTCACTGACATAGGAGGACTGATTTCATGTAACAGTTCACTAATCTTTTCCAACGAAATTTTTCTGTTTCTTAATACTTTGCTTAACTTTTGGAAGGCAACTTTTGCGATCACAATGCACCCTCGGGCTTCGCTGTCGCAGATTCCCTCCTCTGTTAAACACTTCCGAGATAGTTCTCTTGCTAAGAACCATACATTCTGTCTTCCTTTCCTTCACTACTTTCTGAAGGAGTTCTTGAAGTTTCCTTTCTGTAGCTGTTATTAACTCTGTGTCATTAGCATATCTTATGCTGTTGTGGCCGCCAATAATGAATCTTGGAAGGAGTTCTAATTCTCTCAGATTCCCCTGTCTGTTTAGCTTCAATAAACCCAGTAAGAAGACATATCCTTCTTTTACATCCCTTTCTATTTTTTCTATTTACTGAATTTAGTTTCTATCCGTATGCAGGCTGCTTGATGCCGGAACCTAAATCATGACAGTCTTACCTAGCAATTCTAACAGTTCTTTGTTAATTATTTTATTAAAAGCTTTTGCATAATCTATGAATCACAGGTACACCTACTTCTGCATCTTTATTGCTCTTTCGGATATAATTCTGAGCATAAATATTTCATGCTTTGTTCCATTGTTTTTAATGAACTCGCACTGTTTTTGTCCTCTTTCCGGTTTAATTTTGTTGCGAGTTCTATTTAGCAGAATTTGGATTGTTTTGTTATATGACTAATTAGGCTGATTTTCCTATGGAGTTCACATTCGTTTACATCTAGCTTCTTAGACCGTGCTATGAAAATAGATCTGCTTAGATCATAAGTCTTCCACTGTTGTATATTTATATGTATATTCAATTTATTATATTTGTAATCTTGTCAATACATAAATCATATATGGTTGCCAACATCTCCATGTTTCTGTTGATTTAATTCTGCTTAATTTTGCCAGTTCTGATTCCAACTCAAATTTTAATATTTTTGAACCTTCGATATTTCTGTATATTGCCGGTTGTCCTCTTTCGTCCTGAAAGAGTTCCCCGATATATTTGTTCCATGTCTGAAGTGTTTTCTTTCGCTGATACCAGTTCCCCGTCGTTGGCTTTGATTCATCCTGTTGATGAGCATGTCTTTTGACCTCTTCTCAATTTTTTTATGAATATCTGCTTTATCTGTGATAGTCATTCTTTCTATTTCTACACATTTTTTTGTCTAGTCATTCCTCTTTATCTTCACTGCTTTTATTTCTAATTTCTTTGAGCAGTCTCCGATATTCTGTGCCGTACATTGGTATTCTTTTTGTCTCATTTTCATCAAGTTGAGGATTACATCTCTCATTCATTTTTTTTAATCATTATCTAGATTTCTTTGGGGTGATCTCGAGTGCTGATGATTTTAAACATCAGCACTGTTTTTAATGGGCCCCATTTCGTGTTTCCATTGTCATTTTGTCTATTGTGTCTACTTTTAATCCTATCTATATACCGGATGTAACAGCATAATTTTCCAATTGTTAGATTAAGCTCTGAACCGTTGTATGTTATAAATGATTAAAGATATCTTACTGGAATCCTTCGAGGTTATTATAACAATACTCTACTTTGAGCAATAAGAATGTATAATTCCTCTCCAAGCTTAACAGAAGGATCGTGATGAGATCGATCATAAACGAAAATGACATGTCCATCATTAATTAATCAGAGCTAAGGATCGGAATCTCATGAAGTATTGAAGTAAATTTCAAATATATATATTATATTCCAGGATCATTTTCCTATTTATTCACTAACCTTCTAATTTTCTGTCCTGTATTGACGAAGTGCCTCATAGGTTTCACGTACGATTTCATTTTCAAGTCTTTTTCGATGCACCTTGGACTGTCATAGCTGAAACTCTTCTCTCACGTGCTAAGCGTCTTATGAATTGAGTTGGATGTTTTCTAATTGGTCTCTAGCTGTAAGTTGATATGATGATCCCTCTTCTTGTTTTGTCCTCCTGGGCCAGTTTCCTCTCTACTGTTCCCTCTTTTTTTAACTTCAATTTAATATGCGAAGTATCTTGTTATCAAGTATATATGGATGTCTTATTTACAGAGTTAAAAATGAAAAAAGAAAATAAAAAGTAACCATTTATTTAAAAAAATAAAAGACTAAAAATTAACAAAGAAATAATCTTAAATGTGTGCAAATTTTAATCAATGCTTCGCAAATAATGTGATTTTTTTTTTTTTGCGTTGGACTGTAATCAAGCATTTTCTTTCATTGATATCAATATAAATTTTCTTCATTTGTACTGCATCCCCTCGATCTTAATCACACTTTTTCATTTTTGCTAATGTCTCTTCCTTTTTCAAATACGCAATTAGTTTCTCCAAATTTGTGTGCATGTTAGTATAACTTCGCTTATTAAAATGTTTGCATCGAAGTAAGAATATTGTGAGCAAGATATACTTAATAACAAAGTACTTCACATTTAAAAAATGCGGTGTAATTGTCTTACGGCAAAAATCTCATACGGCAAAGTTTTCTAGGGCGAAAGTTCCCAAGGCGAATTTTCCTACAGCAAAAATGTTTACAGTAAATGTTCCTAGAACCTATATTTACAAAGAAAATTACTCATTAATATTTACTAAATGTTCATCTTAGGCTTGCCCATTCTCCTTTCATTCTTTTTTTTTAATTTTCACTCCATTTTCGATAATTTTAATTTATTCTTTCTTTTCTGTCTTGCGTCTATCTTTTCTCATCCATTAAGGCATTATAAAAATACGACTTTAAACACTGAAGAAACCTTCTTAACGTAAAATGGTGTCAAGTAACAGTTGTTATTAAATGTGTGTCTGTTGGTATTATGGCCTTGAGAAGGGTAATCTTTCGTGAACCTGGTTGTCCATTGAATTCAGTTATATTTTTCTCTTAAAAGTAGATGCAATAAAGAATTTATCTGCTCAGTAGCGAATCCATCTCCGATTTCAGAAGGAAACACGCACCCCTACATTCACAGAAAGACACACACTCACCTAATATTTTATTCTAATTGTTAATTTCCTCTTCCGATATTACTCTCATGGCGATTAGTTAGACATTAAAATGATAAGGAAAGAAACTAAATGATGTTTACTTCCTATGCTTTAAGAACTAGATAAAAGGCACAACTCAATATCATCAAGGAGACATGATGAGACATACATCTTCCTTTGAGACTGTAATTTTATACCACAGAAACTGAAATGTTTTCCTAAATACAAATATATCTTTGAAGTCAATTTCCATGCTAGCTTTATTATGTAAGTTTGAATTATGATTAAAAATTTGAATACTTAACCAATTGCTATACAAAATTGATTTAAATGAAAGCGTCATTTTATGCACGAAATGTTAATATAAATGCAATATTCTATTGCCTATGTTACATTTGCAACAATAGTTAAATAACGTAAAACAAAAACACTGGTATTTAAACCTTTTATTGCCTTATAGATTATTATATTTTTATAGATATTGACATTATATTAAAAACTGCGAAGAGGTTGAAGATTATCCAGCAACATGAGTTCAGAATCCACACAACACACACACAACGCACACACACACACACGCGCATATATATATATATATATATATATATATATATATATATATATATATATATATATATCCTTGTGCTGGTATGCAGAAAATAGAAAAGAACACGTTGGGTGCATAATCAGGGGTTGTGGGCCTACATCAGTGTCTGGGAATGAGTTAAAAAGTATCAGAGTTATAAAGTCATTTGATATCATTTCTAAAACAAACAAGCTAGGGATGTAGTAAAAAAGAAGTTGTGGAATTTTCAAAATCATAATATCCAAGTTATATCACGATGAACATTTGATAAAAAATGGCATTGCATGAGAATAAAAAAGATACATTAATGAGATTTAAACAAAAAATATTATTATATTATATATATATATATATATATATATATATATATATATATATATATATATATATATATATATATATATATATATATATTAACTTCTTCAGACATAATTTAGGGGATATCCATAGTTGAAAAAGACGCCCCGTTTTTATTTTTAAATGTGTATATTATGTCTACCGGCCTAGGCTCTCGGGAAATGTTCAGTTAAAGACAAACAATAATCCATTTATGAGGAATTATTGTTTATTTTTATTCCAGTGAAAAGTTGAATATAAATTTACCAATATCTGAGTCCTTTCAGATTTCATCGACCAATATGAAAGAGTGTAAAATAAACAAAAAATTAACAAAAAATCTTCAACAGCTAACTTGCCTTCGTCAGTAATCAAAATTATATAAATGAAATCATGCTTCCTAAATACACTATATATATGTGCGTGTGTGTGTGTTGTGTTTTTAGCCAAGTTTTATTAACAAATGAAAAGGTCTGTTTTTTAATTTTTATTGTATTTTTTTGCAAATTTTCGAATCAATTGTAGCACATTCAGATTAAATGTTTTAGATAAACTGTCCAAAGCCATTTATTTTTTCGAGTAATTTCGAAATTATATGATTCCAGTATTGTAGGCAAAAATTTTGCACACACACGCACATATACGCACATATAAAGACCAACTAACTAAAAAATAGGGAAAAATCTCATTAATGTATCTTTTTTATTCTCATGCAATGCCATTTTTTATCAAATGTTCATCGTGATATAACTTGGATATTATGATTTTGAAAATTCCACAACTTCTTTTTTACTACATCCCTAGCTTGTTTGTTTTAGAAATGATATCAAATGACTTTATAACTCTGATACTTTTTAACTCATTCCCAGACACTGATGTAGGCCCACAAATATGAAAATGATCTAATATCTAGTGGAACAAATGGATGCCAATGTCTCTTGGGTGCCAACCATGTGTTATTTCTTCCTGGTATATTGGCATGTGCAACAAGATACAACTTCTATATGTGAAGTGATTAGAATGCAATTGATATGTGTAATAACACTGACTGTTCCGACTGTGTCTGTAGATGTTGATGTTTCAGACATCTGACATTCTGTACAAACAAAACATTGGGAATGCTTCAGAAACTAATGGGAAAATACAGTTCAAGTGTTTTTGAAAATTCCTATTTATAATATAATGGTGACTCATATTCACTTATGTATACAACAAAACATGTCTTTAAATAGTTACTAAAGATATAAAGTTGTGCTGAAAACTTCGCAGTTCGACTAAGATGTAAATGTTGCTTGTCTCTTTGGCCAGATTTTGGGAAGTTGATTGAGTAGAGAAGTTTTCAACACCTTGTCATATAAAATGTATATCGTAGAAGTTTAAAGAATTTTTCAGTGGAGACATTTATTTATTTGAAAACAATACAAAATTTAATTTCCTTCGAGGTAGGATCCTTCGACACTTATTGTAGCGCTCCAGACACTTCTTAAAGGATTTCCTCGTAGATCTTCTAAATGTCCAGTGTTCCCGCCACAGACTCTTTCATCTACTGTACGTCTTCAAATCCATACGCAGTACTAGTCATTTCATAGGTTTCTTTCGAGCTTTTGCTGAGATTAACATAAAAAACCTATCAGAAACCTACTTATCGATTAACGTTTTGGGGACAGGAATGAAACCAAAGAAGCTGTGACGTGGACTCTGAATACCTTCATTTTGGAGGGCTGTGATAGGATCTTCACAATGCGGCTGAAACATTATAGCAAGTACAATGAAGGTGCATGTCCCAACTTTGAAAAGGTTTATATTTTTGCAATGCTTAAAATAAATAAATGTCTCTCCTGAAAAATTCTTAAAACCGACTATTAAATACATGTCTTTTGATTTAGTTTAAAATCTAAATTTACTTTATTATGGCTGAAAGGGCACATATATTTCCTACACCAGTTCTCTCGTCTCCTTTTGTACGAATCTTTAGTTGTGAAGCGTATGAAGCTGATGAAACTAAACTCTAACATAAAGGCATTGAAAGTCTAGTCTTTAGACGATTATGTTATGTCAATGTCTAAAGGTTGAAGTAGCATGTCTGCATTTCAAACTTGGCACTGAACAGATCCTGAAGACTACTTGCTACTAATGATACTGTGACAAAGACACACCCTACTGCAAGTTTCTCTATAGCGTAATGTTATCTTTGTATAATATATTACTCATATCGTTAACAGAAGCGATAAGAAAGCTGAAGCACTTCCTGGATACGCTGATGATATTTTTCCGTCTGTGAATTCTTTTCCTTTAAAAACAAAATTTACTTGGATGGTTTCATCTGATAAAAGAGAAAATTAACGTCACTTTCAATTCATAATACACCTGTAGCTGATAAGGTGAAAAGCTAACACGAAAAAACATACTTCACTTTTTAAGCGTTTAGATCTCTGACAGACTTCTGTCATTCGTCGAAGTAATAATATAAGATTTAGTTCAGTTGTAAATACTGGAATTCTATATGGAAAGATTACATGCACACCCTGTGTTCTGAATTATTACGGTTTGTCTTCTAAATATGTCTGAAAATACAAACCGTTGTCTTAGAACTCTGTGAAAGATATTTTCTCTGCTAATTATTATATTTGTTTCGGATGAAGAACAACGTACTGTAGACGCCTAATTTTGAATTATGGAAATTGTGAAAACAAGCTTTTTTTCTTAAAATAGTGCTATTTTCTTCTGATAGATATTTATTATGAAGATCACTCGTAGATTATACGACTGTAAAATATTTTTCTATCTCGATTCTCATGCAATTATTTTGCCGAGAAGAAAGAAACTTTCGAATGATATATTACTTTTCTGTTACATTCAAATGTGGTTGTAGGATGAATGAGTTGTGTGCAAATCTCAGTATTAATATTTCTAGATAAAAAAACACAGCTTTGTACTTTTGTGATGCAAAAATGGCTGTAGATAGTTGGTCTCTAAAATATTCACCCCCAAAAATGTCAACAATTCTTGACATTAATTATCAATAACTACTAAATAAATGATTTAATTACCAATTTTAACATGTTCTTTTTATTTAATTGAATCTGTCGTAATGGTGATTTTCCTAAATATTTGTTCGTCAAATCAAAACATGAATAAGTTATTTGGATGATATAAGTATGTTTAATTGTCTTCAATCTATTTTATACATATACAAGCCAAGCAAATATATATTTCTATTTAATATTTTATTAAGTGGAAAGGATGACAATTCAAATTAAATGTTACTCGCATAAATCAAAATAGATGTCAATATTTCCAAAATTATTCTCTATCAATTCTCCTGAACTGACTGAAAATTTATTACTATTTAAGCTGCTCCCTTTATACTGAGAGGGTAGTCGTTATCAGCTTGACTGCTTGCAGATGTATGTACTTAAATATGACAGCATAAATTCAAGGTACTTATATATGAACAGAAGTCCACCCGTTAATAAGAGCAATAAGATCCTTACAATTAGCAATTTACTCCTGATCCTTTTACAGTCATATTCCATAGAGCAACATAATTAAATTACACAGGAAAACTTTTTAAGTTTTACGGAAAACTCTTTGTCGTGAATTAGCAGAATTAATTTCCGTAATTAATAAATTTGAAGTTAGACACAAATTATTCTTTTCATTGGATCAAAAATGACTGACAATTTACCTTAATTTTTATTATCATTATTATTATTGTTATTATTATTATTATCATCATCATTATTATTATTATTATTTTATCTACGCATCATTCGAATGATATATATGCATGTATATATATATATATATATATATATGTATGTATATATATATATATATATATATATATATATATATATATATATATATATCATTCGAATCATATATATATATATATATATATATATATATATATATATATATATATATATATATGCGTTTGTGTGTATTTCGGCAGCAGTCTTTCTTTTATACAAGTTTCACTGAAGACAACTAACAAGACACTAGAATTCCTAATGTAAGCAAATATACGCGCCGAAACACACACTAGCTTTTGTTAACGACCATTCTAAAAGAAGAAAAAATTAAATCAACACTGTAGATGCGTTGAGTTAGCACTCCGTAAAACCTACTTGCATGGAAGCTACAGCAGCCTCAACTAGTTTCGAGAAACTGTGACCCTATATCCCACAGATAGTCTTCAGGGTTAAACTACATAAAAACGTAGACGCTCAAGTCCATATCATTATTCAAATGAGCAACGCTACCTTTGTTTATCTACAGTTACTCTCCGTCACCAACTTGTTTTACTCTTACCAGAATAATATTTTACATCATTTTTCCTACTTTTCTGTCCACACGTTCCAAAATTCACACACACACACACATACATATACACCTCTAAAATTGTGTTGAAAGTGTGGGAAAATGCGTCTACTCACACATAATACGCACCCCTTACTTGGTAATCAAACGCTATAAATTGTACCTCTCCAATTTCATTATAACCAGCGTATCCTAATCTTATTTAAAAATGGTTTTAAACATAGAATAATATTATTCTAATTTAGTTTTATCATAATTTTTATTTTATTTTACATTTGTAAGTATTGTTAGGTACATATGACTGTATTTGACATCATTATGGGGTCGCAATCACCGAATGTTAGTGTGCTTATGGTGAGTAGTCATTTCGTAACTGAAATCGACCTATGGAGCAGCAATTATTTTGTAGCTGTGCATAATACGCACCCTAATTTAGCTAATTATTATTTAGAAAAAATGCGTGTTATACATGGGGAATTAAGGTATGTGTGTATATCTGGGGATTTGTGTGCGTATATGTGCATATAACTGGATCACTAATTTATAAAACATATTTAATGAAATTACTGATATCACGAATTAAATATTTTGGTAGTTGAATTTATTTCAGTGGCAATAATCCCTTATTGTAAAATTCTTGTTTGAAAAACACGCACAAAAATCAGTATTATTTGGAATATAGCATAATTGCAAGAAAATGACTCATGAAAAATCATATTCACGGTAAGTATTGATAAAAAGGATTACAATTTGGAGACTTTTTTTCCTTGATTTGTACAACCGAGAAAATTGGAAATATTGGTGAGGAATTCAGCAGGAAAAAACTTTGATCTTCATGGGCCGAAGAAACTGGTGAGAACTATTGTCAAAACTCTTCCTTTTGTTGTAGGTAAAGTTGGTGATCTCTGTAAAAGAGATACGGACTGTTCTCATGCAATCTACAACACAATCTGCTCCAAAGGATATTGTATGTGTCCCAGGGGTTATATGCCTTGGCGAAATTTGACAGGATGTGAACGAAGTAAGTAAGAAAATTTATTTTTTTATGTGGCACGAATTTGCATGAATCATCCGCTTAAATTAGCCTGGAATGTCTTGTTTGTGCATTGAGGACTTTCTGCATGGAATCTGTGAGAATATTTATTTATTGCACTAAACTTCTACATACGAGGAACTTAGGATCCCTTTAATTTAGTTTGGTGTAAATTAAATCCATTATTTAGCTTGTGAATAAATATTAAATATCTTATGTTTAAAAAGTTAAAATAGGAACATATATATATATATATATATATATATATATATATATATATATATATATATATATATATATATATATATATATAACCGGGCTCAAGAACGTTCTATGCCGGCCTCAAGAGCGTTTTCGGACCCCAGAAAAGTGGTGTTGCAGATGGTGCAACTCTCTTGACGGATAAGTCAGAAATTTTAGATCGCTGGAAAGAGCATTTCGAAACTGTGTTAAACACCATTTCGGTTATTGATGAGGAAGCCATCACATCAATTGAGCAAAATCCAGAAATTCCGGAGTTGTCTTTCGAACCTTCCTATCAAGAGGTAAGTGAATCCATCTCCTCTGGAAAATCACAAACTCATAAGGATCCTATTCCACCCGAAGTGTATAAGCATGGTGGCCAAAAGTTGGTAGAAAAGTTACATCTTCTTTTCACGGAGATATGGAAGGCAGGCTGTATTCCACAGGATGATAAAGACGCCTCTATCAAACACCTCTTCAAAATCAAGGGTTCCAGGTGTGTCTGTGATAATCATCGGAGGATATCACTACTTTCAATTGCAAGCAAAAACTTAGCTAAACTGATTCTAAACAGAATCATTATACACCTTGTTGACGACATCTATCCTGAATCGCAGTGTGGTTTTTGGTCAGGTCGTGGCACCATTGACATGATATTTTCTCTTCGTCAAGTTGCAGAAAACATGCTAAAGGTCATCATCTCCTTTCATGAAGAAATGATAGCTAATATCGTGTCTGATGGTATGATGTCAGTATCCTTTGATGTCACAAACGGCACCAAGCAAGGATGTGTCATGGCCCCTGTTCTTTTTGTCCTTTTCTTCTCGGTGACGCTGAAATATGCATTCGCAGACAGGGAGAGCGGCGTCGAACAACTGGTGGTCTCTTCAATCATCAGTGCTTCAAAGCCAAGACCAACCTTCGTCCACAAATTATTCGTGATTTGTTGTTTGCTGATGATGCTGCTCTTGTTGCGACATTCATTGAGGAGGACCAACATCTAATAAATCTGTTCTCTGCTGCATGTAAAGCCTTTGGTCTTACACTGAGCATAAAGAAAACTGAAGTAGTGCATCAATTTTGACCTACACCGAAGCAATTCTGTGGTGAGAAACAAAAACCATCACTCTACAAATTTACAGAGACCATTGAAAGTAGATGACAAAGCTCTGAAGTCTTTCACCTACACTGGTATCAAAGTCAACTACAGTGGAACTAAGTGGATTGCTAAGGGTACCAGTGCTTTCGGCAAACATCGTCATCGCTTTTTGAATGAGCAGGATATTCGAAAATTCAGGTTTACAGAGCTGTTGCCCTTGCCATCCTTTTGTACGGCTCAGAATCGTGGAATCCATACAGATGCCGTATACGCCAGCTGGATGTTTTCCATAAAAGCCGTCGGCGTGCCATCTGTGGAGTTAACCTTCAAGATAGGACATCTTACCCAGACCTGTTTAACATGTGTAACATTGGAGGAATCGAGACTTTTCCTATACAGTCTCAGTTATGGTAGACTGGTCATATCTTGAGAATGTCTGATGACAGGATACCCAAGATCCTAATGTACAGCCAGTTAGATCAGGGCTACAGGAATGTAGTACGCTCATGGCTTTGACACAACGACAAGTTGAAGAGCAACTTGTCAGCTGTCAATACACCTCATAACATTCTCGAGCGCTTAGCCTTGGGGCAGGTAGAATGGAGATCAAAATGTTTTAATGGACTCAGCAGTTTTCAATCAGCTTGTTTCAGTCGTCTTCAAGAAGCGAGAGCAAGATCTAAAAGGTCAGCCAATCTAAAAGTGATCTCATCTCACAATCCTCACACTTGCTCCATATGCAGCCTCCTTTGTAAATCACTAGCGGGTCTTTAGTGCCACTTAAGATTATCGCACAAAAGTTCATAACTGAATCAATTAAGTTGTCAGATCCTCATACGTCGAAACCGACGGGGCAGTCCATTATTATTATTATTATTATTATTATTATTATTATTATTATTATTATTATAAAAGGAAAGGATTCCCGATGGAGAACAATATCTTATTTAATGTTCGCTGCTTCAGCCTCCAGAATTTTGTGTTTTTCTTTGCATTGTGTCTTAAATACTATTTTGGGGTTATCTACTAAAATTCTTCCTATGTTAACATTATTTTGCTTATTTGTGATATGTTGATCTATCGTCACACATGCACCAGGCTTTCTTGTAGGGTGACTTTTCAAAATTTAGTGTATTTCGTGAACATGTGGATTTCGTTAAGTATGAAATGTAAACAAGATTACAAAATCCTCAAATCCAAAAAAAAAAAAACTACACACCACCAATAGCATCCCTATCAACGACAACACCAAATTCAAAATTCTACCCTCTAACACGCTTTCTACTAAATTTGAAAATAAATTTATTCCTAACACTAGGACTTTTACCACCACGTGCAAGATATTGGAAGAAAAATAATATTCAACACCAATCCAAATGCCGTTAATTATATAATAAAATATTTGCAATGTAAAAATGTTTATATCGGGGAGACATCATGCGATTTAAAAGTCGTATCTCCGAACACAAAGGAGATTTACGTTTCGACAATCATTCAAACTATTAATGCACATGAACAAAACTGACCATATTTAAAAAATGCCACCCTAATTAAAAATAACATAATTCTTTACGGAAAAAGTACTTCGGGAGTCTACTAATAACAAAAATAATAACTATAACAGACGTTAAGAACATTATATTACATCGCCAACATTTATTGACTCCATTCTTCAAAAATTTAACGTATGTTCATCTAACGTAAATGGAAAATCAACACACGAAGGACCAACAAACATAATGTATACTACACACACATGTAGGAATATACATTATCATCTGAATCGCACATAGACAAACTAGAATTTTTATACACTTACATATACAGTATATAGCAATATTTATGGTTCTTCACCAAGGCTTGGAAACCGTTAATTCCTTGAAACTTCGGATGGACGCGTCGTCTCTCCTTTAATTTTGAATGCCACAAATTCTAATAGCGTTGGCCTAAAGAACTGAATGCACACAAAGTGTGACTGACCAATGAAAATCAAACAACACCAAGTAAAAATACCAGTATTTCTTTCATCTTTTTCTCCATATCTCATTCTCTGAAGCTTTGATGAAATAGAAACAGGTGAGATTGATAAACATTTCCTATTTGTTCTTTCTCTCTCTCTCCTCTCTCTCTCTCTCTCTCTCTCTCTCTCTCTCTTATATATATATATATATATATATATATATATATGCATGTATTCGAATAAAGCTGTAAAAAATAATAATATAAATTAAGTTAAATTGTCTATGATATGGGATTCAATGAATAGGATAATTTTTACCTGACTTAAAATCTAGCTAAAATGGTCGGCTCCCTGTATCTCTTCATTTAAGTACCTGACTACTCCTGCTACCCTCTTCCTTTACTAGCACCAGATCAGGCCGAAAATGGAGTACTGTTGCCGTATTTGGGATGGAGCCACACAGACCTCACTCTCCAGCTATTAAAGCGTCTCCGAGTTCTTGTGGTGACGAGTTAGTCTCCCCTCTCCAACCTATCTCCCACAGGCGAGATGTGGCAAGCCTCTCGGTGTTCTATCGCTACTTCTGCGGAAAGTGCTCGACCGGACTATATTCCCTGGTCCCGCCAATTCAAATCTTCACATAGTAGCAGACCATCGACATTACCTTCGTAATCCATCGGTGTAAAGTAATGTGCCACTCTAACAAATTCTTCCAGAGATCTACTGCTCTTTGTAACCGAATCCTAAGTGGATGTTTTCCCCGATCACTAGAATCTTAACATGTTTATGGCTAAGGTTAACGGTTATCTTCCACTTCTGTCCGCACAAATTGCCTCCTAACGTAAGCATCTATATCGAGTGGTTCCCGGGCCTTTTAAATGGAGTACCTTACTGTAGAAAAAAAAATACAGCAAAGAATTCTACTAATTCATGACAAAGGGTTTTCCGCAAAACTTAAAAAGTCTTCTCGAGTAACTTTAATATATTGGTTTGCGGTCTATCACTGTTAAGGGAGGAGGAATAAATTGATAATTAAAAAGATCTTTTTGCTTATATTAACGAGTAGAGTTCTTCTGTTCATATATAAGTACATAGATTTCATATATTCGTGAGTAGTTTGATCCTCACTAGGATTCATACATAAAATTTGACATTAAATAACCCAACACTTGTCGTAAAATCAACTAACCCACTTGGACATTTATGGGATTGGGAAGTTTTCATTATTGTCTTTAAAATAAATAAGAAATATGTGGAAATCTAAGAGACTTCTTCTCAACACAAAAAAGAAAAGCATATGCTTACGTGTCCTTTCTTTATCTTAAGTGATAAATTCCAGCAGTAAGCCAGGTTACGGAAGCTCCCTCCTATGTCATGCTCAGCTCCTTATTTTCAAATGATTTTGTAATTGATATCCAAAACTCACAAGCAAAACGCTTGAAATGAAATCTTTCTATCCTGTACATAATCTGATTTTTCAAACTGATATCGTTCATATATAATTATGTTAATTTAGGTGCAGAGCAAAGAACTTTATAGCTTTATATGCATTAGAAGAAAACACTTCAAACTGACTGAAGAGAGGAGGGACTGAGGATTTTCTCTTGTTTAGTACACTCTTATAGAGCCTCCAGTAATCTCGAGAACCAAAATTGTGAGAGGGTCTAAAGTGTCTCATTCTATACACGCGAATACACGTGTTGCCTTTTTGAGGACACTCTTTACAAGACGTCTATTACAATCGAACCTGTCGATTTGTTATAGCCGGAAGAAATGATTTCCGTGGGCCATAGCGGCTGAACAGGCAAAAGAGAACCAGCTTGTGGTTTTGCTATGTACTTTTATGCAGGTACGAATGCTTTCACCCAGGAAGAGACCTAAGTTCCACATTTCTCAACAGGATGAGAAAAACTTACATTCCAATAGTCAAAGCGAAGGAAATCACGAAATCAGTGCGTTGATAAGAGAAAGATGTTTTGTTAAAAGAGGTTTCCTGCTTGTTTGGAGGGCGGATAAAGATATGTACAGGCATTATCGCGTGGTAGATTTTGCCAAGAGTACATAGCTGCAGACTACAATATAAGTCCTACCGATTTAACTTAAGCATGTTACTAGATTGGCAACTAGGCTTCATTGTTTTGCTGTTAAACTAGCTAGATGCAACCGTCAGTTCTAGTCTAATAGTTTAATTTCTCACACTTCTCGCCTGTGGAAATCCCTTCAAATTACTTACTTTCCTTCTACCTACTATGTTCAAAAAATTAAATGCTACGTCAATCACCATTTTCTTTCTTTCTGAATCTTGTTTCTTTATTGTCCTTTTCTTTTATTCTTCTCACTAAAGTTTTCTCATCCACTTTCAACCTCTGTAACCTCGTGGATTATCGCCTTGCTTAGGCTGAAATGATTTATAAAGATTCAAAAGACAAATTTACAAGAAACATAATTTTATGAAAACTTTTTATATTGACTATTTGGCTTGTAAGCGTTTATTATTTACACTATTTACATTTTTCGGACTGTTGTCCTCATTTTTATTTTTCGGCCATTTTACGCTTCGGACTTATTCAGGCGATATACGGTGGGATTTCAAAATGAACCCTTTATTTAGTCAACAGGAGTAGATTGTTCTAGTTCCAAGTGCCGTACCTTTTCTGGATGTCTCAGTTATTTCCCTTTAATTAGTTCAACACTTCAAGTGTTTATTCACCTCTGTTGTGGCCCGATATTGAACTCACAACTCTTTGAGTCAAGTCACTAGATTACTTGAACCAACACTTTTAACCAATCCGCCATGAGTCTTTAGGAATAGTCTATCACCCTGTAGACTAATTAGAGGGTTCATTTCAAAATTTCAGCGTATATCATTTGAAGAAGGCCGGATCGTACAACGGGCGAAACGTCGGGAATATGACACTAAAGATGAGAACAATAGTCCCAAAAATGTAAATAGTGTAGATAGTTGCAATACTTCATCTCAGAAATATAGACATAAGTATTTATTAATCTGAGATTTTCAAGGAAAATTCAGCAACATATCAAAATACTCAAACATAATTCCTCGTTACAATGTTGTAGATTATACAGTGTACGCAGTAAAAATACAAAAAAGCGGAACATTAACTCTTCGAGAAAATACACCAACACTAATTGATCCATCTCAGTGGCCCTCCAAAAACACAAATCTCAATGTTATGGATTCCTGTATCTGATGTATATTTTTAACTCACTTGCATATATTCAATATTGATTCATTGAAGTAGAACTTAATTGAAGCTTGGAATGAAATTCCTATTGACAATATGCGCAAAGCTACTACCTCCTTGTTTCCACGCTTACAACTTTTCCGTTCAACATTCAGGCAGAAATTTCGAATACTTTCAATGAGTGTTCAGTTTGTGCGTGTATCATGATAGCTAATTAAATTTCTTTCTGAATTTACCGCTTTTTTTTTACTGGGCACCCTGTAATATAAAAAATGTTGGACAAAAGAAGAAAAAAAAAATAAATTAAAATTAAAACTATCAATCACTTAACGTTCTTGTAATAAATAATACGGAAATACGCAGCAAGTATAAATATCTACCTCTTAAATTTCTCCGTTTTTATAAGGCTAAAATATGTATTTTTGTCGACGCTGACGATTAAATAAATACTATTAAGTTGGTGCAAAAATAATGTCGTTTTCTCACATAGTAACATATGTGAGAAAACGACATTAATTTTGCACCAACCTAATATATATTATTTGTTAAAACACTTAGCATAGAACAATTAAAAATAATTATGAATAAAGGAATGAATTCAGAACAAAAGCATGCTGGAAAAAGGAAACTAGAATTAATCCTTGATTCATTAGTATAATTTGTAAGATCCATTAGTAAACACCACCCGGCTCCGTTCCTCTGGAGTCATGAAAGCTTAAAATTGGGGATGCACTTAAGATATTAGCTTTCTGTTTCTTTATATAATTGCTAATTTTGGAAAAGTCATCAAAAGAGTAAAAGTAATCCAGAAAGTTATTTTGATATAACGGTGATATGTTGAAAATTATTGTCAAAAAAGAAAAAAAAGTGAAGAAATTCCTCTTAAGCAGCCAGGTTTATGAAAGTGGATCGTTTAATATCAATATGTCATGTGTCTTAAACATTTTTAATCGAATTTAACTCAAGTAGTTATTGCGTGTGAAAGAATTAGAAACAGAAACATTATTAACGAACTCGAAGAATAGAAAAATAATCAGAAAGACAGAAGATAACGATTGGCATTGCATTTAAATTATTGAAAAGCAAAGATAGCTGAAAAGCTGAACTAGAGTCCCAGAAGCGATGTGCGAGAAAAGAAACAGTATAGAATTTACGGTTACATTTAGCCAATTCAACTGTAAATTGATGAGACCTTGTTGTCAATCTAGTACTGTGCTTAAATTCATAAAGTCTAGGTACTATAATGAAGAGATAATAAGAATAATTACCATGAAAGTATATATAGAAAAGGGATAGGGAAGCTAGATTACGGTGGTAGGAAATTGACTGAAGCCGAGGCGCCATGTTAGGATTAGTAATATTGCTGATACTTCGTTGGATTTTATCAAAAATCTCTAAATATATTACAGCAGCACTGGACAATGTGTAGCACAATTTTCTAAGCAGGGGCGAATGGCAGACTTATAAATATGTAAAATGAATTCAGGGGAGAAAAATTAGTCTATCTCTACACAGTAAACCAACTTTCTTAGTAGCTGAACTAGCTATGGATTCAATATAGTCTTTCCACTTTATGTTAGCCGAGAATGTTAGCCCGAAAAGGCGCAACGAATCGCTATCCTGGAGGTTAGCATCAGCCAGGCAGATGAAAGCCAGAAAGAGATCTCCCAGATGATTAATAGAAAGCAGTTTTGTTTTGGAGACATTAAAATTAACAATCTGTTCTTTGCCCCACTCAACAACAGACTGTAGTTCGTTTTTTAGATAAGCCTCCAGTTTGACATTATCAAACTGATAACACTTAGTATCGAGACAGGAGTAAATGTTTGTGTCTTCAGCATAGGTACCAAGTTGAGAGCTGATGCCATCAGGAAGGTCGTTGATGATAATTAGAATCAAAGTAGGACCAAGGATAGAGCCCTGAGGAATCGCTGTATTAGTATAAAATGACCTAGAAGAGTGGCCGTTCAGCATAATATCGACCCTAATTAATAAGGGTTGCTCGAAAATCTGGTTCATTCATATGTTTTAACTAAATTTCAAAACGCCTCTGCTTCTTCAAACTAAATTAAAGTATTTTACCATTAAGAAATTACATAAATGTTATTTTTCTTGAATGTAGTATTTTGTAATTCTATAATGGTTTTGTTTTTTTTTCAAAACACTAACGCGTGATGAAATCCTCACAGTATTTAATATTGTTGAAATTATCGCTAACATTTTGGTCGAGATATACAAATTCCCCGATGAAATTTAAACAAGCTGATTTGTTTGAAAAATTCTTTGACAAAAATCATGCTTTGTGGTTTAATAATTTCTTTAATTTAAGTTAATTTTATAGGACTTCATGGTAAACAATATATTTAAGAACACTTATTTTTTTCTTTTCTCCATTTTAAAAGCAAAGAATAAATTCTCGGAATTTCTTACTCTTGAGCAAGCAACATATAAAATGGTCATGCGTAAATATTTCTTTCTGGTGTCAAATTCCAATTTTTTCTAAACATTTGACCTTGTGATTTTTTCATAATTCTCACAAACACAGGGTGAACTAAAAAACTGGATTCTTGTATTAGGTTGGTGCAAAAATAATGTCGTTTTTTGACGTTCAACTTCAAAAGAAAAACGACATTATTTTTGAACCAACCTAATATATGAAAGTTAAAGAAAAGATATGCAAAAAACAATAATGCATTTTTATTAAATATTATTTGAAACTTTAATCCTCATGGCACGGTGGAATAATGGATTGAGGAATCGGAGAGCCGAGCTCGAATTCCAGTCGAATCCATTCACTTATATGAATATCACCCATGAGAAAGGTATGAATTCTCTTCTTTTCCTTCCAGAGGGGTAAATAGCAAGACAGACCGGGTGACAAGTAGGCTAGAAAAAGAAAAACTCTGAATTCAAAACCTGGTCCTCCAAAATTTGGTTTCGATTGGTCAATGCATAGTTATTTTAGAGGATGTGATGAACGGACGGACTAACTAATGTCATAAATAGATAGATATGGTTATGTTGATAAAATATGTTTGATTAGCCATAGTGACTCGTTTCTCAAATCCCGATATTAAATTCAAACAGAAAATGATCAAACTGATCAATGATCATTGATGTGCATGTTTTAATGACTACAGATCGCCTTCCGAGTTTCTATGTTTTGCCCAACAGTGTGGCAAAGTTTGTAAAGAATTGAACTTCTTCTACCAATGCTTGTTTGTAAAGTTCTGACTTACTTGAGAGGATTGTTTTTATCGTACCCCTTCGATATAAAATCAAACTGCTACAGGCAATGAACGCACCCAATTTCGCTAGAAGTTCATCTTCTTGAAAACAACTTACCAACTATCCATTGTTACACTCGAGCTGTATTTAACCGACTTACACTTGTCTGAGTGGCGCTAACAATATTTTTAGCCTCTGTTTGATAATGACTAAATCTATTTAATCCTAAAGCTACGAGAGTTTAAAACTATGCGTAAGAATAGGCAATCCTTAGAAAACCATTGTACCTCACTTCCTTTGTAATATCCAATGTTGGAACACGGAGGTTGTGTTATTGGTCAGAGGATTTGTCAGAGCAAAAGTAAAAAAAGAGAAGGGAAAGAGAGGAAAAACTGAAGAAAGCTAAAAAAAAAAAATGGACATATGGTCAACTTTCAACCGCTCGTAGATAATACAAAATTATATTATGAATATATTCAATGATTTTATTTTTGTTTCTTATTTGTCTTTTGTCATTATTTTATTTCATTTTTTTTTTGCTCTTCTTTCCTCTTGAGCGACAAGTTTATATGTTATTTCGACTTTTAAAAGCGTTCGGTATTTAACATGTAATATGATGATTTTTTCCGTACTAAGAAGAAAGTGGATAACGGCGATTGTAATACTGATGTATGAGCCATTCGCCACCCTTTATTTACCTAATCACTTTAACTGTTGAGTGTTTATTTCGTACAGTGTTTAATTCCGCGCCCAAATCTCGCCCACATTTCGCGCAAGTTTCACTCATTCTTCCGCCCATTGCAACTACCAGAAAGAGAAAAATGACAGATTAATGAAATATCAGCTGAGACATCTGGCATTTTTCGGAGTGTATGGTATTTATAACTAGACTCAAGAATGTTCACCTTTGAGTAATTACAAAGATTGAACGTAGTCTAGCACAAGGTATTAAACCAAAATAATCGAAGAAGCTGGAGACCAATTATAGGTGTTGTTAAATGCATTGAACACACGTCTCACGACGCATCCATGACAGGATAGGAAAGAGTTTTCATTTATTGCTGGATCGAGAAAAATGGAAGATAATTTTTCTTTTAGTCTCCCCTCTAGGACAGTGCTACTGAAGAGAGCTTTATTATTTGTCCAAATAATTATTGTCAAAAATGTTGAAAGTAAATCAGAAAACTATATCTTTTCTACATTTTTTTAAAACATTAAATTATAAAATTTTAATATACGTTCTATATGCATAAAAATATCTGTATGTTTCCATACGTACAAAAGAAAGAACAATATATGGACAAACTAACACTATGAAAATTTTATTTAAAATAAAGGTAAAATATGTCTACAATATGATCATATGGAATCATCTTTCTAATTTAACATCTGACTTAGCTCTTAGACTTTTTATTTTGTGGCACTGTGCCTATATATATATATATAAAAATCGAATTTCAATGATCAATACTCAATGTGCTTTAGGTAATTAGGAAATAATAAACAACGAAGATATAAAAAATATCAGGGATTGTATGTATTCATTATATTTTCAGTGTTTTACTTGCATTGTTAAGATTCCGCTGTCAACTGCACTTTTTATCACTGCATGTACACGCACATGAAGTATATATTTGCAAGTGGTAGATAAAAATCAACTCTTACGCCTCATTGTAATCTTCAGACCAAGTGCCACAGCTCCTTTAACGGAATATATATATATATATATATATATATATATATATATATATATATATATATAGATAGATAGATAGATAGATAGATAGATAGATTAAGGGAAATTCTGTTTCAAGTTATTTATGGGCATGGGCATGGGCATGGCCTCTGAATTCCTTATTTATGCTGGTTGATTGGTTGGAAGAAGTGCGTTTGTAAATAGTTTAGGGTTATTTATTCTCATGACTTTTAGATTGCTTCGATATTTATGTATTATTTATTTTTTTATTTTATTCATTCGTATATTTATTTTTTATTACTTGTTTATTTCTATGTTCTCGCTGCCTATATATATATATATATATATATATATATATATATATATATATATATATATATATATATAACGTTCTCTCTCCGATATTGAGCATTCTTCTCCATAAATACAACAAACATTTTAAAATACACACATGTATATATGTATGTTTGTGTGTATGTATGTGTACAAAATTTTACAATTAGATATACATACGTAATTTCGATCAGCTGAAATATTTATGTGCATTGATATAAAGCACATGCAAATAAATTAATTTCCAAATAAAGCAGCTCTTATAGAAACATAGAAAACTTATTATCATCGATTTCATGGATACTTTTGCACTTATATATGTTTCACATGATAAGGAGAATCATGCATGAATATTTACCAGAGAATGAGTATTTAGAATTTCTGCCAGATGAATGTAACGCTGCACAATATTTTTTCAGGGGTGTAAAAATTGTTGACTTCCTTCATCATACTACCGCAAGCGGTAGCGATTATTCGTGACGCTGCTACGTTTAGTAAATGGAAACGTACCGCATGGGTCCTATTCTTATATTATTGAAATATTTGTTAGTTCCTTGTAAAAGATTTAGAGAAAGATCCCAGTACTCAGATAGACGTAACACCAAGAAATTATGTACGAGAGGGTTCAGAATACACTTGCTAAAATCTGATGTAATGACCAAACAAAAGGTTTTACTATGATAAATATAATATAACATAATAATTATAGTATAGTGTATATATATATATATATATATATATATATATATATATATATATATATATATATATATATATATATTATTTATTTAAAAGAAGAATTTAACAGAATATAGAATATATATATATATATATATATATATATATATATATATATATATATATATATTCTATATACTGTTAATTCCTTACGAGAATATCCATTAATGATTCTCTCATTCTAATATTTATTAATTCCTAATTTCTTTCTCTCTGTCTCTGTCTCTCTTTCTCTCTGTCTCTCTTTGTCTGTCTGTCTGTCTGTCTGTCTGTCTCTCTCTCTCTCTCTCTCTCTCTCTCTCTACATATATATATATATATATATAGGAAGTTTTCGGCTCTTGTTTTGAAAGATGAGACCTCTTATGTAGCGAGTTGGAATCATATTTTTAAATAAATAATTATATATATATATATATATATATATATATATATATATATATATATATATATATATATATATATATATATATATATATATATATATATATATATAGGCAGTAAATAACTAATAAACATGGGCTTACTGGGCGTTGAAGAATTATAAACAGAAACCTTACTAAGGAGTGAGAACAAAAGAAGAGTAATCAGGAGGACAGTCGATAGCAATTCACATTGCATTTAATTTTTTAAACATTAAAGTTGACTAGAGAACTGGAATTCCACAAATGAGGAGAAAAGAAACTGTTAGCATAGAACTTACGGTTATATCTAGACAAATTATATCTAAATTGATGAGATCTCCTCGGCACTCTAGTAATGTACCTAAATTAAAAATTTTAGCTACCATAGAAAAGAATCCATCTGAATAATTACCATGAAAATATTTCTATAAAAAACTCAGGAAGTCAAAATTACAGCAGTGGGAAAGCCGAGATTATCGACTTATTGACCTGTTTTTACGACTGATCAACCTTTTGTATTCTAATTGAAACCAGAAAAAGATTGTAAAAAGTTTTGGAAGATAATAAAGATATTTACTGATATAAGTTTTACCCATAGCTAGAGAGAAAAGATTTATGTAACTTTCTTAAAGGTATGTGTGTGTGTGTGTGTGTGTGTGTGTTTAAGCGAATCCGACTGGATCTGGAAATCGGTTCTTTGATTTCAAATTCTTAGCATTTATCCATTACCCACCTGCATATTCAAACTTACAACACCTGATATTTCTGAGCGGTTGCCCATCTAGGTACTGAACAATTTTAACGTTGCTTAGCTTTGGTAAGCGTACGAAACCGCTGCTTCAACATGATATGGCTGTAAGCCTATAAATATGTGTGTATTTATATAAGTATGTATGTATATACGTATGTATGTATATATGTATGTATATGTATATATAGCGAGAGTGCGTTGAAATGTTTGCAGTCAGACCCTTTTCTCCAAATCTGAGTACATCTCCCAATATCAGATTACCTATTTTTATTCACTGTCTCTTTCTGACGCTTTCTCAACCCTGCTTTCACCTCGCCTAATCACTTCCACACATTTGTCTCTCCCTCTCTCATGCACACATACACACCTCATCTCCACCTCCTGCAACTACTAGATCAGATATTTTAACACACGCTACATTTTTTTTTAAACTCAATCGAATCATTGTTATTTAATAGCAACTATTTTACTAGTAAGTTCTTTTGAGAGGGTGTTGAAAAGCTCTTAGCTACGTCCACTTCCTAAAATGACGAAACCTCAAAATGTTTCTTTAAACTCATATCAATCAGTCCGAGAAATTTCAGTATCCCCTTCTACAGATGTCTTCTTACCAAAATGACATAATGACCAGACATTTTTTACTGTTCAGTTTGAGAATTTTAGGCACCCCGAGAATTTACAGCACATTAGTTCTTTTAACTAAGTTTGATTCATCCTAATAAAATTGCTCTATATTTCTTATTCCTGCTCGTTATTTTTTCTGTTAAATTTTTCTATCGAAATTTTTCTTGAGGTCATCCACCGACATCGTTGGGAAATCCATAGAAATCGAGTTCTCTTTCATAGAAGGTCAATGAAGGTCGCAAAATCCAAGTGATTGTTGACATGCTAACATATTATACTTTCATTTCGAATCATACAATTTATCTTTTTGATTTAAAAAAATTTAACATATTTTTTCCGCTAAGGATATATATATATATATATATATATATATATATATATATATATATATATATATATATATATATATATATATATATATATATAGAGAGAGAGAGAGAGAGAGAGAAAGAAAGTAAATATATTTTATTTTATTAGTATAAACTTTCGTTTATTTACTTTAAGTAATATAATTATCTATTTAATTTCGTATACTTATTTATTTTATAATATCAAATATATATTTCATTCATATATAACTAAATAACGGTAAGCAAATTTCCTTTAATGTAATGTTGTATAATGTAATTTAGTTACCTGTACAGTTTTTCCATACCCAAGGTTCAAAATAAATTATAAAAACATGAAAAATCTTTTTTGAAGCTTTTAATTTATTTTTAATTTCAACTTAATAGATTAAATTTAATATTTACTATAAGCAAAATACTTTGGTATATTACAAAACTAGTTTCATTTGATTAGAAGTTTTTTTTTCTATTTTTTTTTTTTCTTTTTGCAAAAAATTGGATTTTTGCGCCATTTTAGCCCACGTTTAATGCTATGTAATTATCTTTATCAAAAATCTTCCAAAAATAAAATATAGCTTTTTGGAACTTTATTTGTGAGTATTAATTGATTTAAAGTATAATTAATATTATTATTATTTTCTTAATTATCATTTACTTTAAGTTTAAAATATCACAGAAATGCATTTTAACGCCACAGTAGCTATTTATTTAATATGTTGAAATGCTGACAGGATGAAGACAAATCTAAAGTTGTTCTACAGGGAATTTTTCTGTAAAACATCATTGAAGAAAATGACGTGAGCGCCTTTTTAATATAATTTTTAAATACTCTATAATCTTAAAAATTAGGAAAATATTCTCTATAATCTAATGTTTTATTGAATTTTAGATAGTTTGGCTTTAAATTTATTATAGTTATCGGTATTAATTTCTAATAATGTCGTGTATGGGCACCCGTATCTACAAAAACCGACACGTTTATACACATACAAAGTAAAATTCAAAATACTTTTGAAAATATTGATTTTTGTTGATTTGTAGTAAGTTTTTTTTTTTTCATTTATGATCAATGAATATAGTTTTTACTAAATAATAATATCATCTATAAGAGTAGGACTAATAAAGATTTTTAAAAGATTTTTAAACTTTATAAATTATACCAATTAAAATTTTTTAAAAATCAAACAATTATTAAAAATTCATTATCAAACGAAAACTTTTTTTTCTTAAAAGAAAAGTGTCTTATTTATAAAAGCAATTAAATGCTATTCTAATAAAATAGTTTCTTATTAAAAATTATATTTTTTTTTTATTTTACGATTCAGAGCAGATTTTCGGTAAATGGTGTTTCTGTGTTACGAAAAAAGTATGATGATGTAAATTCCCCAATGACTTCTGCTTTTAACTAATATAAATATAAATATTAATGTTAATTTCTCGAAATTTCATAAAAGTTAGTAACTGGAATTTAACAAATGTAAAAAACATATTTTACTAAGATTTTCTTAAATGGAATTTTCTAAAGTAATTTAATTCATTTGTGAATAAGTCCTGAAGTTTTCATTAAAATCTGATAATAATTTGATTTTTTTCAACAATTTCTAAATCATTGTGATTTTACAGCAAGAAAGACGCTAAATTTCCAATACCAATCTTTGCTCCCCACACCCATTGCCAGAAGGGTTTTTGCCAAAATTTCGAAGGTTCTAGGAAGGGTTTAATTCAAAATTTAATAAAATAATCAGAAAATACTTTGGTCTTTCTTCTTAATGATGATATGAACATTTTGACGACAAAATTTGTTTTTGATAGTTTGGTGCATTTTTAATCATATGTTCTTTTTTTTCAGTCAATTAGTGGAGGTACCTAATGTAATTTACTTAATTCATTTTATTTTAATTCTATACATTTATTTTCTAATAATAACTAGATAAATATATTTAATAAAATATATTCTTAATTTTCTAGAAGATATGCTACTGTTAATGATGCGATTGACGATTGTTCTAATAATGGCTGGTGTAGAAAAGTCCC
The DNA here is from genome assembly GCA_963932145.1 of Acanthosepion lycidas. Lineage (NCBI taxonomy): Eukaryota > Metazoa > Mollusca > Cephalopoda > Sepiida > Sepiidae > Acanthosepion > Acanthosepion lycidas. The sequence goes on along the minus strand of OZ010592.1, from coordinate 68,893,491 downwards.
ATACTTATCAATGGCTACGTAGTGCAGGGTTAAAAGCTGAAACCTAAGGTTTTATACTTACTGCACAGGACCAGTGCTAGCTAATTAGAAATTACCAAGTACACATACTGAAATATTGTGTTAACCCGAAATAAGATTCTAATATAAATATCCAAAAACACATAGCCATCTTGAATTAGCTTGCACAGTATTGGCATCCACTGAATATAAAATCCGGTATGACAGAGTGGGCCAATATCTGCATTGGAAAATATGCAACGTTTACGGAAAAGAAAATGCAATAAATTGGTATGAACACCACCCAGATCCGGTTGCAGAGATAGGAACTGTAACAATGTTATGGGACTTTACAATACATAAAGACAGAACAATCAAATCTAATGGCCCAGGCATCGTAATCAGAGATCACCAAAACATAATATGCTTGCTTATTGACATGACAGTCACTTCAGATTGTAATGTAGCTTTGAAGATCTTCAATAAACTATCAAATTATCAAGGATCTTGAATTCGAAATCTCAAAAATGAGGCACATGGTGATACCAACAATTCCGGTTGTAGTGAGTGCCCTCGGTTTGAATGGAAAAGGATCCGATAGACTGATTGAAAGGGCTCCTGATACCCATGCCTTAAAGAACTACAACAAAATTTTACTCACAAATACAGTTTGCACCTTACAAAGAGCTTTATTTATATAAAATGTGTTTGATCTTAATGTTATTGAACCGAAGAGAATATTCCGTTCCAGTTTCTTCAAAATAATTTCCTTTTTTTGCATTTGTGTCAGACCAGCGAATATATAAGATTTGAACGGTCACAATTCAGAGTCCGTAGTGATAATATGCCTATAGACTTGGCCCCGTGGTTTATTGCATTTGATATTCCCTTAATGAGGTGGTGAATCATGTATGCCGGATGATGTTACGTGTGTGTATAAATTTGGGGGGCTGACGCCTAGTGTGAAGTGGGTTCTCGCTAATGCAATAAAGAAAATTATGTTAAAGAATCTCGAAAAAAATTCTGTCTTCGGTTCAATAACCATAAAAAAATCACCAGGGACAATAACAACAAATACCTCTCGCTGCACACTTCAACCAATCATTTCATAGCGTCGATGATATCAGATGCGTGCTTTTAGCGTCTTCGTCCATCAGCCGCAAAGAAAGACCCGGTTCAGAGTTGAAATTTATTTTCAAAATGAATTCAAACTTTGTGGAATTAAACAGGGATTTGAGTCTACTGAGGGTATAATTTCCACAGGAAAACCTCTAACGATAAACATTCCTGGGAAGAGGCAGTCCTACTTCTTTGTTTATTCGTTGAAAAAGTCCCACTTTTTTGTTTATTCGTTGAAAAAGAACCTAGGCTGTTCGAAAATTCTGACATTTACATCCATCGCTTCGTTCTTCAATTCAGTCAAAAGGTTAATATATAGTAAATATCAATTTTATTGCCAATATTGGTGTCATTTTGTTGATTTTTTCTTCAGGTTTTATTAACTGGACTATTAAATCTACATATTGTAAGAAGTACTTATGAACCACCTTCGTTTTAATTATATATATATATATATATATATATATATATATATATATATATATGTGTGTGTGTGTGTGTGCATTTATTATAAAATAGAAACCATAACTATCATGCAAGTTCTGATTTACGAAATTGCAAATTGCAAGGAAATATTTATACATCTGGATAGAAACATTTATGTTCCTTTTGCCTTAGTTGTATGAAATAATAAAATTTATATCGCTATATCTTTAAAAGCTTCCTTTAATTAAAAAATATATACTTTACATACACACGCACACACACACACATATATATATATATATATATATATATATATATATATATATATATATATATATATATATATATATATATATATATATATAGCGTCATTAATCTTATAAATGTGGCTACAATAATGTGAGGTAAACAATCTTAATCCAAAATCTGGATTTCAGCTTGTGCAATTGTCTGAGCTTTTTAGCTTTCAGCAGGTGTTTATATATTTAAGCGATGGTTTTGGCTCCGTTGCTGGAATTCGTTGAGAAGAGAAGGTTGGCGAAAAAGAAGCGATAGATTTCAAAATGGATAAAGTCAGTGATACTGGGTGGATGGTAAACAGAGAAATGTTAATGTCGTGGATAAGCGTGCTTTGCGCAGTGTTGAAGAGAAATGACGCTTGTTTATTCGATGGAAGAGCATTGCTGGTAATAATCTAGTCCATTTTAATTTATTTTGAAATGAAAAAAGAACACGAGAATGGAGATTAAAAAAATATTTGTGCTGAAGAATTTCAAGATAGAACAAGTGGAAGTAACAATAAAATGAGGAGTAAAATAAGTAATCATGTTGTAATAACAGGAATATAGAGAAACTGATTTGCATTGTTTATTATGTAAAGTAAATTGAGAAATGTTGGCAAAACTAAAAGAAAACCAATTTAAAATTAAAGTGTGCAAAATGAAACGGCGAAGAAACGAAGATAAGGCCAACGTACAACTGAGTGGCGGCAAGAGAATCGCAAAATATGAAGATTGAAAAGAAGAAAGGAAGAATTCGATAGGGAAAAGAATATAGGGATAGACTGTCTATAAAGAAAAAAGAAATGAAGATGACTACATAAAGCACGGCTACTGTTTGGACGCTGTTGTTGAAAACAGAGAAATGAGAGTGCCTGGTGGGAGTAAAATGATGGCACGCGCCCAGAAAGATGTACTAAAATAAGGGGGAAATAAAAGACAAAAGTAAACAAAGAGATAAACGTTTATTTAAAAAAACAGTAAAAATAAACAAGAAAGGATAAAAAGACAGCAGAGGGAAAATATGTTATAAAGGGAGAGAAAAGAGAAACAGGAATTTAATCGCAGACAAAACACTTTGTATGCATGCACATGCGTGAGAGTGCACACTTAAGCACGCGTGTTCTTGTGCGTAAAACGGGTGAGGTGTTTATAGATTGGTTCTTATTGCCGTTTACGTAAGTAGTAAAAAAACAACGGCTCGCGAAAAGGCAAAAGACTGCGCTGTGGTAACGTTTATGTTTCAGTCTTAAGAAATAAATCCTACACGTGTACGGTTTAATGTGAATCTTAATTCATTCTTGTACAATCTCATTTATTTATGCATGAAGTAACGTGTGCGTGGATGGAAACATTAAAAAATATATGGTTGATTTGACGAGTGTGCTAATGTCTCGACTGTCAGTGAACAGAAAGTCTACTAATATTCCATTTGGAGACCAAGCCGGCGTATAGTGAGTTACCACATAAAATAACACTGATGACTGGGTCTGGGCCGAAAAGCGCAACTTTACGACACGCCCGCAAGTTTTTAAACTTTTACTTATATATATATATATATATATATATCAGTAAAAGTTTAGTAACTTAGCTAATTGATGTTATCTTCAGCAGGCCGACTCCAAAGTTGACGTTGGCGGACCCACCCGTCCACTCCTCAGTAGGTATCAGCTTCTTAGCTTGATTGCTTATAATTATTAGTTTTTCTTTTTTATGTGCACTTATCATTGATGCAAGATGTTTTGTACTCTGTGTGTGCGTTTGAGTAATTATCTGACTTTTTCTTCGTTTTTTTCTCTTCCATTTAAACTCACTCCTTAGCTTTTTACGGCTTTTTTTCCTTTTTTACTTTATATATATATATATATATATATATATATATATATATATATATATATATATATATATCCAAGTATACACGTTTTCCCTGTTTTTGTTGCCTTCAATACATTCTGTAAGTGTCAAACCCTCGAAAACTGCTTTCCTTATTATATGTCCTAACATTTCAGCTCTCTCTTTCTACTGACTCGTAGAAGTTGTTTTGCAGTTCCTTTTCTCTTAAAACTTACTTGTTTCTCATATAATCCTTTCATAGTATTCTCAAAATTTCTCGGTAGAACCACACTTCTCGCAGTTCATGTCATTTTCTCACTTGTGAGGAACTTTCCGAAAATCGACAATCATATTAGAGATTAGATATTACATAGCATTCCAGCACTCCCCTACAAGCCGCTAGTGGTCCGCTGGCGAGGCGCCCATGGCAATGCCAATAGGCCTTTCGTGGCAGCCACTGGCGGGCCATCGGTGGGCCTCTAGCGATCCGCCAAAGGTAACATTGTCGTGACGAACATGCCGGCGGTCCGACAGTGGTATGCCAAGCAGTGACAGATTGGTGATTTGCATCTAGGGTCGACTTTCTTTCGGAAAACATCTTTCCAACTGTTAATACCTTACTGAGTTTCTGAAAAGAATCTTCCTTTGTTTCTAGCGTCGGTTTGTGTATTACCAAGATAATATAATTTTCGCGCCAACTGGATTTGTAAGTCCCCGATACGTAAATTATTCGTTGGGTTGTTTTTATTGCTGACATCCATCTAATTTTTTTTTTTTTGCAGTTAATGATTTCATCGACCAAATTGTCTCATAATTTTTTTCTGCTATTCAAACAGTGTTTACGTACCATATGCTATCAAGATTATATACACGATGATAAATGTCTTTCTAGATCTCTTAGGTTCATCTTACTGTACAAGTGAAGTAAATAATCAGTTAGAAAGCACAACCTTGAAGTACACCTCCTTATATTTTTTACTTAACTTGAAAATTATTGATGGTATGAAGGAATGCTGAAAAGTTACCGAACCGATCAAAGATAACGGCCTAAAGGCATGAAACTTACTTACAGTTTCACTTATTTACACCTCTGGCCAACACAAGCTTCGAATGGAACATCGTCTCTCAAATTTCTTTCATTTTTCAAAAAGAAATTTGATATTTCCTCATTGAAATACTGATTTTAGGAAGTCGGTTAAGCTGAGAAATTCTAAGCGCTGTTCGTACAGAATGCGATTTTTTTTAATTATCTTTTTCGCGCGATCTAAGCTTTCCTGACACTTCACGTATCATGTCATGCTTAATCAAATGCTTTTGCGTAATCTAGGTAACATAGGTATAGATCTTTCTACGCGAGCTTTGATAAATTACTGACTATGGAAACGGCATTCTTTTTTTCCCAGTGTCTTGAATATAGACTAGTTTAATTCTACTACGAGTTTAATTATTAAAAAATTTCTGCTTATACGCCTTTTGGATTATCAATCTGATTATCTGATTGAAAAAAATTCTGCTTATACACCTTTTGGATTATCAATCTGATTATCTGATTGAAAAAATTCTGCTTATCCACCTTTTGGATTATCAATCTGATTACCTGATTGAAAAAAATTCTGCTTATACGCATTTTGGATTATCAATCTGATTATCTGATTGAAAAAAAATTCATTCACATCCCGATTCTTTGGTAGCATAAGCAATGATAATATACTGAGAAACTTTATTATTTTGCTACTCTATTTTATTTCGTTTATAAAGTCAGTAACTTTATCAATGTGCTTATCAATGTGAGGCATAGTGTAATAGGTAACGGTTTGGAATGAGAACCGGCTGGAATTTTGGTCGGTTGCATTCACTTACGTGAAAATACCTTTAGGAAAGGTATGAATCTATGTTGAATAGAAGAGCAGGCTAGGTCCTATAGCCTTGGGTGGCAACCAGTTTACCGCAGAAAGAAACATCAGCTTCCAGCTTGAATAGCTCATGCCTAGTTAATCATAAATCGTAAGAGACATGATCGCCCAATCGTGTATTACGTATGCTACTTAAATGAACCTTATCAATCTAAATATCATAAGCTGTCAAAGTGGAAATTAGCATTTCGAAATTAACAGCCTGCTCCTTTGTTCTGCTATATAACTCTTGCGTCTTAGTGGCTTAATTGGTTTGCTTTTGATGAAATGATAAAAATATTCATTGACCGCGCTAGCCTATACTCATATTTGAATATTACGGGCCCTCCCACAGTGCTCTAGCTAGAGTTTTGGCGTCCAGGGGCAGCCCTTAATTTTGCCGTGCCTCCGCCAGTCTCGAACGAAAAAAACGGTCGGCTGTTTGTTTGTTTTTTTATCATGAAGAGTAAAAAGGGTCTTACCTTTTTATTTCCATAATAAAGTTCTGTACCCCAAACAAAATTATATATATATATCAACATGCAACACTAGTGAAATTGAGTCTTACCTGATGCAGTCGTAATTTCACTGGGCTTGTCATGTTGCAAGGATGTGTGACAAACTAAGGGCCTCATGACAGTGGACAAAGGACTGTTTTACGTCTGTGGCTCGACTTTAAAGACAAGCTAAAAGAGTAACCACTCAGCTGTCAAAGTGCTTCACACTATCTTCCAGCGAGTTTCCCTGGATATAAATGACTGGATATATTTGTGCCAGATTTATGTTTCTATGTCACAAGATCTTCGCTGTTGCAGAATATGAGGACTTGTACTTGTTTCCTTAAAAATACAAATTTATGTCATGACCATATTTAATATTCATCTCTTCAGATCGAAGGTTTTTTAGAAATGAAATAAATTTGTTCAGACAAAAGGAAAAAAGAATTATAGTAAATGAGGAAGAAAGTAGAATAAAAATTTCAATATAAAATTAATAAAAAATTAAGCAGGGGGGAAAGAGAGGCAGAGTGGGGGAGAGAGTGGAGAGAAAGTGGAGAGAGAGAGGGAAGGAGAGGAAGGAAAAGAAAGGAAAGAAGAAAGATTTAAATATTTCACCTAGAATTTTTTTTTTTTTTTTTTTTTTGAGGGCTGAACAAGTTAATATACAGGGGAAGAGGTGGAGTAGAGTGATCAGAATTAAAAAAAAAAACAGCAATATATCTAATAGTCGTGTCATTTCAGACAGCAAAATCTCATCATCGCATTATAATCATCAAAATTTCAAATTAATAATAATAATAATAATAATAATAATAATAATATCCAGCCTCAATAAAATGAAATAAATTAAATAAAATAAAAAAAATTAAATAATTAAAAAATAAATTAAATAAATAAATCAAGATATAAATAAAGAACAAATTTAAAATACAACTTTAAAAATATAAAGAAAGATAAAAATAATAAAGATAATACTATCAACAACATTAATATAAAATAATATTAATTGATAATTTAAAAATATAAATGATGTAGGCAAGACATTCATATAAATTACCATATACAAAAATGTGAATATACGTACGCATACAAGTCAATGTTTTTTAGGAAATTTTAGATCTGTTCTTGTGTCTGCACTTGAAGATATGTTCGTTTCTTTGTTTCATTAATTAGGACCCACTTTATTTCTAAAATAGAAATTACAACTTTCTGCAAAGTATATTTTCTAACGTTTTCTATTCTATATTATACAGCAGACCTAAAAATCTTGCTCCCATAAAAGTGTCTCCCGGAGCACTACCATCCTTCCAAGGATAGTTTAATTTAGCTAACGAATCTACATGTATCTGAGTAAAAGTATAAGACGCGTACGTCTGTGTTGAGTCTACTATCCATAATAATAAATACTTCTAATCGTATCTTCAGCACGCGTCCCATGGAACTTTGACAATAATGCATGCAACATTTGAATAATGAGTAAAAGTGGAAAAACTATCTCTTATCGAACTAAATGATACGAATGGGGAAAGCTTCTTCTTTCAATGACTCTATTTTTTCGTCTGAATCATCAATAAATTACAGTACTTTATAAAAAGATCAACAAATCCATAGTTGCCAATAATTTAGTGCAAGTAGGAAAGACAAGTAAATATGTTCAGAATTTGTTCTACAATAATTCAGAAAACCCGAACACTAAGCAGTTTAACTGATAAAATATTAATTAAAAACAATTGAAAAACAAAAGAATATTTGTCCATATTACTGAGATGAGGTATTATGTACACTATTTAAATTATTCGGACTATTGCCCTCATCTGTGTTGCCATATAAAAAAAAATAATATATATATATATATATATAAAGAAATATAGTCTTAAGGTGTGCTATATTTATGGAATAAAGTGCTCAATATCAGAGATAGAGCGTGTGTAAATATAAAAGTGAACATAGAAGTCAACACTTAGAGGCGACAGTCTGTTTCATGCTATATGCAATCGTCAGGCCACATTGTTCACTTTTATATATATATATATATATATATATATATATATATATATATATATATTCATAACAAAGTTCAAATATACTATTTTGGGGACGAGGAATTATTATTTGCACTCGAACTAATGCCTTCATCTTTGTTGCTATAATCCCAATTTTTGGTTCGTTTGGCCATCCGGCCTTATTGAGCTGTTTGCTAATACAGGTGATTTTTCGGTCCTTCGAACTGAAACCTTTTTTTTTTTAATCTACTTGGTTAAATCGTTCTGATTCTCTTCTCCATTTCTAAGGATATCATATCATGGTTAATTTTTCAGTTATTGGTATTCCAATTTCCACTAAGTCTGGTTATATCCCTATGACAGAGCTCTGGGATTAAACTCAAAATGACAGAGCTCTGGGATTAAACTCAGAATGACAGAGCTCTGGGATTAAACTCAGAATGACAGAGCTCTGGTATTAAACTCAGAATTATTATGTTAACAAATTTACTAAGCATTACATTAATTCTAAAGCAATAAAAAAAATTCTGATATTTGTTAAATCGACGAGAGGAATATAGCTTTGGTTTGTTAATTTGGTGATATAATAATTGTGAGTTCAATCCCTGGTCCGAGTAGTACGCATATGATCAGACTCAGTGGAAACAGGAAATGCAATAGCAGAATGAAACGAAATATCTCTAAACATATTCAGCAAAATGTGAACAATCTACCTTCATAAATTGAATAAAGAGTTCAGATATAACTTTCTTGAAAATTCTCCGTATCGACTAACACCTTAAGAAGGCTGAAGAGTAAAAAGGCCGAAATATTGTGATTGTAACAACAAAAATGATGGTATTAATCCGATTCTAAATAATGAAAAAGACCTTCAAATGTTATGCTTTTTAAGCAACATTTATGAGGCAAATATCTTATAAATGAATTATAAAATGTTATTTACTGTAAATAAATGCTAATGACCTCCGAAAAAATTATATTTTTTCCGGGTTAAGTCCGATGCACAATCATTTAAATATATTTTTTTTATATTACTTTCCTTTTAGTGAAAGTGAGTTTAAATGCATAGGCATTATGTTGATAAAATGAATTAAGTGAGAGGAATTTAGTGAAAAGATAAGTGAGTGATCAAGAGTGAGCGTGAGAGAGAAGGAGGTTTAGCGAGTAAGAAGAGAGAGATAGCACTTTTGCCTTTACTGTCAGTTAGGCAACATCATGGGACTATTCAGCGCCTATGCTAGTTACTCGCATAGCCGCCTCCACCTCACGCTTCTCTTGCCGACATCGCCTCTGCCACCGGTTTCGACTTCGTCTCTGCCGCAACCACAGACACACCCACCACTACTGTCCCTCATGTGGATCACAACAATGATGATGATGATGATCACTACCAATCCCCTATCACCGATTTTAATCGGGACCGTATCGGCCAAGAAGGGTAGATATTGATATTTCTTTTCTTCTGGCGATTTCGTATTTACATATGAAAGAATTGGAGCAGAATTTAAATTAGGTTTGTTATTTTATCCTAATTTCTTCTACTCTGTCTCTCTTTCTTTCTTACTTGCTTTCTCCCTCTCCTACTTTATCTCTCTATTTATCTTTCTCTAAGCCCAACTTACTTTCTCTTTCATTGTTCTTCGTCTTTAAAATATGTTTTCCTTTCCTTTGTTCCTTTCTATCAAACAATCTCACACTGTTTCTTTCGTTATTTCTTTCTTTCTTTCGTTCTTTCTTTCTTTCTTGCAGTCCCATTCTTTTTCATTCTTTCTTCATTTCTATCAATCCCATTCACTTTCATTCATTCAGTCATTCTTTCTTCCTTTCTTTCTTTCTTTCTTTCTTTCTTTCTTTCTTTCTTTCTTTCTTTCTTTCTTTCTCTATCTATCTATCTATCTATCCCATTCTCTTTCTTTCTTTTTTCCTTTCTTTTCTTTTCTTCATTTTATTGATATCGTTTTTTTCATTTATTTCCTTACTATAAAATATAACTATTCTCAGATTATATTAAAATTTTCAATTAATTTACATCATTTCACTATCTTCTTTTTTAATTCTGTACCCACAGCATTTTAGGGGTAATTTCGCAATTTCTACTTCATCGCTCCATTCCGTTGATTCTGTTTTAAAATCTCTCTCTCTCTCTCTCTCTCGCGCGCGCGCGCCAACGCTGTTTTTCAAATATTCGCGCTTTTATTTTATCCATCATGGCCATGACAAAATTAACCGTTTCCATGCAGGAAACTCACGACAGTCACCAGTCACCGCTACTGTCAGCTGAAATTTATAAAATATTTTTCTTAAAACGGTTTTACAAGAAAATAGAGTCCCCAAATCCACTAGTTGTTTCACATATTTATCTCGATATATGGGATTTTATTTCCGTCTTTTGTTACTTGCCTATTTTGTTTCGAAAGTTTACTCGCCTTAAAACATTCTTCTCTCATTCAGTTTCTCTTTATTTCGTTCTTTCGCGTCTCATTTTTTTCTTCCAGGCTTTATTCAGATTTATTTCTACAGTTCTCTTATCCTCTTCCTTCTCCTCTTCCTCCCTGCTTTCTCTTTCCTCCATGTCTTTGCTCCACATTTTCCACCAGCTGTTTTACTAAAAATAAACAAATACTATATCTACTTATTGGGCAGTCGAAATATACCCCATAGAACATTGCACTTTGTATTGATGCATCCAAATCTACTTCAGGGTACAAAACAAAAAAATATACCTAAAATCCTAATGTGTATACGTATTCAAAAAGATCAAAGGTTTTGCTGAACTAACAATTTAAAGTTTGTCACTTCTGCTAAGATAAGACATATAATAATAAGTATGTGCATAAATTTAGTTATCCTTATTTTAATAATAAAAAGAATACATTTTTGTAAAATGACATTTTTCTGGCTTGTAAAGGAGAATATTTAATATTATAAAAAGAGGGGAAATTCTTTTCAACCATATTTTTTACTGTCGCTCATAATATACAACAATATGATGAAACTAAATATTAACTTTTCAGATGCACAAAAAGATATACGTAAGCTAGATCCTTCGCTAATACAAACGTAATTCTATGGTTTATATCAGGGTTAAATATGTTTATAATGTGAACAACAAAGAAAAGACGTGGTGAAAAAAAAAAACGAATGGTTCGGCGTCTAAAAGTCGAACATGACATCTACGCAATCGTTATAAAATATGGTTTGCTTGAATTCTTGAAAATGTATATATCCACATTGTTAAGCGTATATTTTGCAAAATAAACAAACTGCGATAGTAATTATTAATTGCCTAGTGAATACGTGTGAATACTTACACCTAATTATAAAATTCGATCAGGCTTCTCAGAAATGAATGACCGCAAAAATGTTCTCCGGTTACTATTTCAAAAGCATAAAGATTTTTTTCATGTATATTATTAAAACAGGCAGCAAGATTAAAGAGACATTTATTGTAAAAAGACAATAAGTATTGCTCTTTCTTTTGCAATTTGCACAAAAGAAAAGCATTATAATGTTGATAAATATTAAATATTATTTTATTGTTCTGGTCTTGATTTAAATACAAACCAAACATAATAATATTCTGTTGTCAAACAGCAATATGTAATGACTTCTTATTTCAACTAAATATCTAACCATATGTTTCAAGAACTGTTGTTACCCATGTGATATGATAAAATATATATGCAGTCGTACGAAACTAACATTGAAAAAGATCACACGAAGAAACAAGAATGCAATGTTTACGATTGGGTATGATGGTAATTTGTCATTTCAATAGGGACTTAGCAAAATTATTATTGCGATCTAATATCTTTAAGTATTTAACCGAAAAAAGTCTGCCACAAACAGCAAACGCATATTTTTGTGGCGATAATACTAGGTGTTTCCGAAAAGTTCCCAGCTTTCATACCAAGATGGAATTCTTATGAAGTCCGACAATTATTTTAATATATATTTTTGTCTATACGTTATTTTTACAGATACAATATTTAAGTAAATGATGTTTATAATAAACAGAGCATTTACTTAAAAATTTGTATGTACAAAAACAACGTGTAAACAATAAATATATATATATATATATATATATATATATATATATATATATATATATATATATATATATATGTATATATATATGTATATATACACTAAATATATATATTGTATATTCAGGCCGGTAAGTGTTATTTAATACTGTTTATTATAAACAGAGCATTTACTTAAATACTTGTATCTATAAAAAGAACGTTAAACATAAAAAAATGTCTTTAATAAATACATATATATATATATATATATATATATATATATATATATATATATATATATATATATATATATATATATAGGTAGATAGATAGATAGATAGATAGTGGTTTCCGGTACATATTGTTAGTACATATTTTGGTCCATTTAAATGATACTAAATTAATTTGAGCTAAGTAGTGTTTAATGATTTTTACTCGTTAATGTACTGACGCAGTCTTTAGTCTTTGTTTTAATGCACATAATAACGCTCTAACTTGTGTGTTTTTTATGCAGTCTCTAATTTTTTCTTTCATGTAATATAACGTTTCTGACAGATTTATTGTGAGCATCGATACAGCTATTCATAAGCATCTCTAAATTAGTGAGTATGTATCTTGACAGTGGAAACATTTCTGACGTGCATCTAATTCATCGCTTCTGTTTTATCGCCAAAGTATATATATATATATATATATATATATATATATATATATATATATATATATATATATATATTGGGGAGAAATAAATATTCGTACATTATGAAAGTTTTTAATTAACATAGCTATAACTTATGAAAAAACTTAAAATTCATACAATGTTTCTACGCTATTGCATAATGCTGTAATATGCAAAAAAAAGCAATTAGAAAACTTTGTTATGAATTAAATTATGTCTTATTTATAAAATTTTGAGGCGAAAAAAGTATTCGTACAAAATATGTCTTTAAAATCAAAAGGCTTAAACTATTTAGATTTTAATAGATTCTTCCAATTAATCTTATTGCAGGGTGAATCTAGAACATTCAGCAATTCACCTCGTATATAAGGTTATCTCTGCATACAAATCATACACTATAATTATCATCATGGGAAAAGGGAAGAAACTATCAAATTCGCAAAAACAATTGATCATCAAACATTTGTCAAAAGTTATAGGAAAATAGCAGATATCCTGAATATACTATTTACTACTATTAGTTCCGTTATTGCTACTAAATATTAAAAAAAACAAAAAAAATAAACAAATCGAGATCTGGTGAACTACACAAGATTTCTCCTAGATCAACCAGAAGAATTCAGCGCAAAAATCAAGAAATCCAATGACTGCGAGGAGAGATATACAGGAAGAATTAAATGTATCAGTTACTATTGTTACGAAGCGAACTTCATAGAACTCAACTAAGATTGTGTTCTCCCCACCCCCCACCCCCCAAAGAAAAGAAAAAGAAAAACCTTCATTACTATTGAAAAAACAAAGGTTCTTGAGCAGAAGAATAAACCTGAATCATTATGGGAAAGTGTTTTACGGACAGATGAAACAAGAACTGAACTGTTTGGGCGTAATTCAAGGAGTCACATTTGGAGAAAAAACAACACAGCTTTTACACTGATGAACACAATCCCAATGGTGCAATAAGGTGGTGGCAATGTCATGGTTTGGGGATGTTTTTCTGCTAATGGTACGAGTAATTTAGAGATAATATATGGTAGAATGAATTCAAAAATATACCAAGACAATTTGGACTCTAATTTGTTTTGGTCAATAGTAAAGCATGGACTCCCAAAATGAATAGGTTTTGCAACATGATAATGAGCCTAAACATAGAACCAAATGAACGAAAAAATGACTTATTGAAAACAAATTTAATGCACTCGGATGGCCATCACAGTCTCCATTATATGCAAAGTAGAAAACAAAGAGAAACTTGCAAATCAGTGATTAAAAACTACAAAAAGAGAATGATTGTTGTTGAATTGAGTAAGGGATTATACTACAAAGCATTAAATAGGTATCAGAATGTTGCACGAATACATTTTTCGTCTCCATTTTTTTAATTTCATTAATATAACAAATTTTCCTGAATTTCATTTCGTACATTGCAGCATTATACCATGGCATACAAATATTGTATTATTATGAAATTCTTTTATAAAATCTAAGTTAAATAAAAAATCATGGTGTATGAATATTTCTTTCCTCACTATATATATATATATATATATATATATATATATATATATATATATATATAAAGAAAAAGTGTACATTGAACTCAACAGGCCATGTGCGACGATTTCGTTTCGCATGAAACAGGCTGTCATCGCTTCTGGCTGTTGACTTCAACATTCACTTTTATATTTACATAGGCTCTATCCCTGATATTGGGCACCCATGAATATAGTATACCATAAAATTATATTTTATCATATTTATATATATACACACACTAACAAACACACACAAATATATATATATATATATATATATATATATATATATATATATATATAGAGATATAGATATAGATATAGATATGTTTGTGTGCGTGTGTGTTAGTGTGTGTGCGCACGCATTATCGCGCGTGTATGTAAAACTTTTGGTGACCTTACCCTGGTACCGAATCAGTCTGTTTATTTATGATGTAAAGGAACTTACCCAAATTCACCATCGTTAGTCATTTATATAACATCATAACTCAAGAAAAAATGTACTAGTTATCTCTTTTTTCAAAGTGGAACACAAAACCACGGCACTCCTGCCAATTTTCGTTAGATCTTGTTTGACAATACAATAGATCTATACCATTCTAGCTGGGAAAAATCGATTACAAATCATCTATTCCTTTAGATTCAAGTAAAACTAGCAAGTATTAATAAAGTTTGTTTCAATTTAAGTGATAACTTGTTAAAATGACTTTAGAATTGTAAAGTCATATTTGCCAAGTGACGCTAAATAGTATTGTATCGTAATAATACGTACAGCCATGTTCATTATAAAGTTTTAACTAACAATCCAAAGGCCAAACTTCTTATGAAAACGAACAAAGATGGTCGAAGGTTAAAAATACTTGAAACTTAAAATTATTTTTTTCAAATGCCATCGAAATTTTCCGCGTCAAAATAAGTGACTATTTCGATAAGACATGAAACACAATAACATGTACAATAAAAAGTTTGTATCTATTTTAATAGAATGTTTTAATGAAGTATTTCTAGCTGAATATGCTAATTCTAGCATACGTATACACACTCACATACACACTCTCTCTCTCTCTCTCTCTATATATATATATATATATATATATATATATATATTATTTGTGTGTGTTTGAAAGAGAGAGAGAAAGAGAGAACTGTAGAATAATATTAAATATATTACTTAAACAGATATATCGACTGAAACACGTGTAGTCCCTAAAAATATCAATTATAATATATATATATATATATATATATATATATATATATATATATATATAGTAATAACACTTATATGTAACAAGTAATGGTTGGTCGTTCTTATCCGAGTTTACCTGTCTCCAAGCCAATCCCTATTGCAGACGCCTTCTCAGGCACATTTTGTTATGTTTGTTCAACACCCACAGAGCTCATATATGTTTTATACGGCAACTATGCTGAGCGGATTTTAGTTACAGTTTCTCGAAGATAGCGTGATGAACGGCCTGAACAAGGCCAAAACACTCAAACCGCCGATCACGATGACTTACGACTTCGTGCTATTTCCCAAATGGTACCTTCTACTTATATTATGGTTTTCAGACACTTTCCAAAGTTGCCGCATTACAAAGGCAATAACATCAAGAAGTCACATCCCTGGTGAGATTCGAACTGTCGAAATGCCAACGTTCTAACCCCTCGCCTACGTACGTGCCTATAAAAATATATATTTCTCATTTCATATATATATATATATATATATATATATATATATATATTCGGACGAAAATACTTCTAACAAATTTGTAGAATCCCTCATTTATTTTAAATAGCGACATGTGTTTTTTATTTGTTGCTTTCTTGTTAGATTTGCCGTGGGAATAGTAAATTGTTTCGACTTTGGAACAAATTCTTGAATAATTCCTCTCAGCTAAAGCGCAAAAATGCATTCTTGTTAATTGTGCGAAGAATCTTGTTGGCTGCTGGAAAACATTTTTTAATACATCGGTTAATGGTAAATAAATTATTCTCTGGTAAGATTTTAGTTTTAAGATTCAAATGTGTATTCTTTTCGTATGATTAAAATCTGAACTTTTTTCATTACATAAATAGTTTGCAATTTGAGCTGTTTTTTTTTTGTTTTGTTTTTTTGTTTGTAGTATTCAGATCTAAATTTACACTCTGATAAGCATATTTTTCAAGGATTATTCATATCCAATATATGTTTCCTCAACGTGGTTCTAATAGTTAATCTTTAAAATGTTATAGATCAACGGTAATCTCATGATCACCGCTGATGTAGTCGCTGCTACCAAGAAATCCTGCGCAAATTAAAATCATATAATTTTCTGGTACAACACATAGACATATATAAGGGTAAGTGAAAAATTATCTAACCTTTCACCATAACATATCTTTAGTTTTGTCAAACTGCCTTCTGTTATTTTGTGCTTATAGTTGGTGCTCTTGCGGTCACATGATCGCCGTTTGAACTTAATCATGCCATTTTTTCTGGCTGCTGTTACAGTGTAAACATGGCCGCTCCGCTAGCAGTGTTCACCAAGGATGAACAAAGAGAACTGATCCAAATGTGCAGAGAACATGATATCTCGTCAATGATAATTCACCGGTTCGCCATTGCCATCTTTCGAGCTTGCTGAATCTTCACGTCAGTGGTTAATATTGACGGGCGTCCTGCTCTTTTTTAGTGCATCACCCTTGTCCGGCTACTTTTAAACTTCTCGAGACACTCATACACACTTTCACGCGGTAGTCCACTGTCAGCGTATTATGTTAAAAACCCCCGATAAATTTCAGCCAGTGGCACACTTTCCGACTAGAGATATCGGATCACTGTTCTTTGTTCCTCTTTGATGCACACTGCTAGCGTAGTGGTCATGTTTACACTGTAACAGCGGCAATAAAACTGGCGCGATACAGTTGAAACTTCGATCCCGTGACCACAGTAATACCAAGCACGCATAAGCAGAAGGCAGTGTGACAAACCTAAAGATATATTATGGCGAAAGTGCGGATAATTTTTGACTTACCTCGTAATAAAGTTTTCATATAGAAAATTTATACCACATAAACATATCTATGTGTGTGTGTATTCGTGTGCAAAATCAATGTGAAACGTTATATAAAGTGCATAAGAAAACTAAATTGTCAAAAGTAAATACACCTTCGGTTGATGAATGTCCGCTTGTACTGCTTGTACGGTAAGATATTCCTATATATCCATGTGGCTACGTGTATGCATGATTATCTGCTACTGTCACGGACATACTCACTATTCATCGGCAAAATATTCTCCCTTTATCCCTAAATGCTAGTAATAATTTATATTTATTGTAATTTGTTCTAATAGTATATTAATAATATATAAAATCATCGGATGCCATTTAATGATCAATACATATTGGGTCGGTTCGTTCGCTTATTAAATAGAAAATTTACTTAGAAACCGAACGACTTTTTCGGTCAACCCAGTAGAGTTACTTATATATTTATTTAGTTTTCTATTCGCAAGCAGAAAATCTCTTCGTTTTATTTTTATCAATTACAAACAACTTCAGAATTACAGACTATGAACTTGTTTTTTGTTTTTCTCTCCCTTCTTGTTTCTCTCGTGTGTATTTCTACTCAGTTTACTTTCCACTGTATGGTTTATTCAATATTCATTACTCAATGTTCTACTATTTCCAGACAGTATATGATTACCAGAAGTTTAGTTGATTGCCTGATCTGAGTTTCCATCCAAAGTTCTGGTACATTGACACTCACAGCGTCTTTGTTTTTTTCGGAAAGAAACAAACTACATATAAGAAAACGAAATAAAACAAATAAGTCCCATGATTGTACAAATTCAGGAGATTTTTCTAAGCGCGTAAGGATAAAAATTTCAATAAAGTCTAGTATTGCAAGATAAGATCCGCAAGTAGCAGAACTGGTGATATTTGAAAGCTTAGTACTATTAAATTTGGAATTGGCTTTCTTCTCATTACCAGCGCAAGTCAGCTCAATTTATTTTAAAATAGCACTATACGTAGGATGTAGTGAAATTTAAAAATTAGTACTGCTAGGCGTTCAAAAGCGGCCTATTCTGAGAACCCTGATTATTGGCAGTTATTAAGACAAATTTTATATTTAAATTGTAAGATATGAGAACATATTTTTGTTGACTGGAAAAAAGTACTTATTTTTACCCTTGGAGGAAAATATCCCACACACACATATTTATCAGTGTTTATTAATTCTTTACTTATTTTTCTTTTAAGAATCGCACGCAATTATCTATATGGGTTGTCTGGGAGAATTTCTTTGATTATCATGAAATTCTTACAATAAATAAAAAAAAAAACGATGAGAATGAACAAAATCAATATTTGATAGAGAATGAGAAATCTCTTTTGAAACCTATATGGTGATTTTCTAAGCATGACAAGACAAGCTTGCTAAACATTACAACACTTCGAGTTGACATTCTGATGTTACCAAATGTTTGTAGTAACAACAAAGTCTGTTCCATGAATGCAAATTGCCATGGGCACCGAGCATAAACAAAATGATGCAAAGACAAAATGAAACAATGATATAGACAAATAAAGAAACCATAAATATAAAATAGTCACGGCAAGGATTTCGCTTAATTGATAGATTAATTTTGATATTTTATTTTAATGGTAGTAGTGCCATTCACCTTTTCCATAGAAAGAGAAAACATTTGTCATTCACCAACCAAATGTCTATCGATACTGTTGATTGAAATTAATAAAATCTTTTTCTTCAAACAGATTTTCTTCCGGAAACTACACTTTTCTTGTTCACTATTTGCTGTCAGTCTAGTATTGATCGCCTTTTCCTTCCTAAGTCATTATTTCTCTTCAAGTTACACCTGCTACCTAGTTTTATATTTTTGCTATCGAAATTTTCAAGTTATGCGTTTTATCTTATTGGCTAAAATTCTATTTTTACTTGATTCTGAATCGCCTGTCTATAGGATTTGATAAAGGAATAACTCCTTTAAGACCTGATTTTACATTTTAGTCATTAATCTAATAAAATGGTTCTACATGGATTATAGTTTGAACGAGTTGTACGCCATGCATAATATTCATAGTCGAGATCGTATGTGACTATTTAAGAAGCCAACTCGAATTGTCAGTTTATTATTTTGGTTTTGTAATATTTTACGATATTTAACAAAAGTACCCCTAGCCCAATCGATGCGTTGCTGAATTTCCTCATTTCCTATATTAAATTTGTTAAAACTGATCCATACATTGATATATTTCAAATGTTTAGAGTTTATTAATAACACATTCTGAATTTTTGTTATGGATTCAGAGTACGTGACACCATTATACTCATTCCAATTCTAGATTATTGTTTCTATTTTGGAAAGTTCTATATTACGCCGTACCTCATGGAATACTTGGTAAAGAATGTTTTGTTTTTTTTTTGTTCAAGATCATTCTTATACCAATTATGAATACCTATGTCATCAGCATAGCCTGTCTCATCGTCAGAATGTTGACATCCGGAGGAGAAACAGGTGTGCTCTTTTCTATTAATAGATCCGTTTAGGATGGATGTGGTAAAGAAAGTTTAAATGATGTAAACTAATTTCTTCCCATCTTTGCTTGTACACACTCAAACCATTGTCTAGGAAAACGATTAAACATTTTGAAGATCTCATTTTTTCCCCTGTCTTATTTACTCCTGACGGGGTTTGAAATTATTCGGTTGTAGGATCTTCCCAAGAAATACAATACTTCCTGGATGGATACAGTTCCTCTATCAGATGAAGGCATTTAGTGGAGACGGATTATGAAAGACGGGTTTAGATGGATAAAAAATGCAGTTTTTATTGACATGGTTGTATAATGCTGAGAAACTAACATAACATATATAACTTTCTATTTGACAAATACGGTATTTCATGTAGTTGTTTTATATACACCAGAAGAGCAATCATCTTGCGAAAACGAAATTCGAATTTAAGGTTGTTGAATTTCATAGAGCAGTAAAAATCTAGCTGCTTGCAGAAACTTCATAATATTTAAGGGCTGTTTCATAAGCTTTCTTGGATTTGTTGAAGATTGTTTCACTGGAAGTATTCTCAGATAAACTCCTGTTAAATGATTATGGGTTCTGCTTGATTATTGATGGCTGGTGGTAAAACATATGTGTGTATAAACTGTTTTTTGTTAGGTTTTCTAGATGGTTGGTATGTACCTTTTCTTAA
Organism: Acanthosepion lycidas; assembly: GCA_963932145.1. Lineage (NCBI taxonomy): Eukaryota > Metazoa > Mollusca > Cephalopoda > Sepiida > Sepiidae > Acanthosepion > Acanthosepion lycidas. Next base: position 68,872,981 of record OZ010592.1, on the reverse strand, counting down.
GGTTAATGTGACATTAACTATAGGTTATCTGAAAAAAATTAAAAAATGAAAATTAAAAACGAACGGAAATAAATAAATAAAAATAAAATAAATAAGCCAAATAAAATTATCCATTTCAATAAGTATACAAGCAAATAATAAACAAATTAATAAACAACGAATGCACCTATAAACCCAAGTAAACGCATATATATATATATATATATATATATATATATATATATATATATATATATATATATATATATATAATTACTTAAACGTTATTTGAATAAAGCCTCCATTTATTTATTAAACAGTAGTATATGTATTTATTTTAGTCTACTAGCCTGGATATATATATATATATATATATATATATATATATATATACCCACGAATATGCCATTAGTGTATATATATATATATATATATATATATATATATACTAATGGCATATTCGATGGTATATATATATATATATATATATATATATATATACACTAATGGCATATTCGTGGGTATATATATATATATATATATATATATATATATATATATATATATATATATATATATATATATATATATATATATATCCAGGCTAGTAGACTAAAATAAATACATATACTACTGTTTAATAAATAAATATATATATATATATATACACTAATGGCATATTCGTGGGTATATATATATATATATATATATATATATATATATATATATATATATATATATATATATATATATATATCCAGGTTAGTAGACAAAAATAAATATGTATACTATTTAATAAATAAACGAAGCCTTTACTCAAATGAGTGTATCCACTAAAAATAACGTTTAAGTAATAAAATCAGTCGGAATAATGAATAAAACATTCATTCCTACTTTAAAAAACACCAAACGTATAAAAATGATTTATAGGAGAGAATAGTTCGTAAGAAATGTGTAAATGAGTTTGTTTTACTAACCTCATTTCTTTATAATATTATTGAACAATAGTTTACACGCTCACCGATCTATTCCGACCTCTCTAACCCAAATGATAACGCAGTCGAAGTTATAAAAGTTTTTATTTTTGTGGAGCACCTATCCGTTGGCAAATATTCCAGATCTTTGCCAGGTCCTGTCCAGTGTAAACAGACATAATATTAGTGAAAAGAAACATGCCACGTTGAAAGCATTACTTACAGAATGTTATTCAGTGGAAGGGGGGAGTCGTATTTCCTCATTTCAGTGCAACGTTTCCGATGAAATCATATGACGGATCGCTAAGTTCAAGCAAAGGACGGATGGATGGAGAAAATCTCTTCAGGCTATCTACTGCACAAACCAGCTTCCGGCGGCTGTTCGTCGTAGTTAGATGACAAATAAAAGAAATATCTATCATATATTATAGATAGATTATATAAATATGCGTGGATATGTGTTTCCAAACTAACTTTGAAAAAGAAAAAAATAATAATTTTGTGTGTGGATGAGTTATTGTATATATATTTTGTATGAGAAGAAGCTGAAAATGTCTCAGTTTAACACAGAAGCAATTCTAGAAAGTTCCAATGTTTGGCCATTTGGTCAAATTTTAAGAAATGGGTCGTTCCAAGAACTATTCAGTTCCCACCCTCCGATGTAAATCAGTGGCAACGAAGAGGAATTTGAAAAATGCCAAGAATTAGGACAGTGATGTTGATAGTTAAAAAAGGTATTTATCCTTTTGCGTATAATTGGTTGCCTGAATCTATTCTCGAAAATTTCAAGAGTTGTCAAAATATATATGTTCGTTAAACTTTTGATGTTAGCCTTGCTGACTACTATCAGTAAAAAAAAGTCAAGATTAGAAGAGAATTCAGAAAAAGAAAAACAGTCTTTGATGATAAGCGTATCCTCTTCCGATGAAAATATCCAAATATTACTTTCTATGCTGTCTTTCTAAATGGGCTTATGGGTTTGTAAGTAATGCATAATATTAGATGACAAGGATTTAAAAGTAAAACTCGAATCATTTAGTGATGGACTTCAGGGAAGAGAAAAGTGTTCGCTTATGTTAATCTATCATTTTGTTTTTTTTAATAAATCCATATGCTACAATTTATATAGCCACATCAAGATAAAATTCAATCTACACATATACTGAACCATGTCAAGTTTAAAAATGAGTGTACAAGCTTCTACATTTATTACTATCTGTATGGTAATTATGGGATTGTGGTTTGCTTAAGTACCAAATTAACAGCTCACTTTTCTCTCAAGAATCCTGACCTGCCAGAGACAAATCATTCTATAAATAAAGTTACCTAGCAATGAACGAACAAGCAGTAATGTGCATTCATACTTTCTCCAAGAGCATTAGTTCAAAATGAACCAAACTAGCATCAGTAAACATTTAGTGTGCTTTTTGAAATACATTTCCCATGACTACAAGCCTTGTTCCACCGTTAAATGCACTAATATAAAAGATGGCTCAGTGAAAAGAACGGCCGATAATCCTATAAAACAGATTTTAGATCAGACAGAATAATGTAACTGCTAATAAATGAAGTAAATTTATTTATTTCGAAATTACAAGTTTATTTTTTTTTTAACATAGCCTTCATTTAGCACTACACGTTATTATAGGGATTCCCCTAGAATGATATAAAAAAACTGAACTCATTGAATCCATCAGAGAAGCAGTGTGTATCAACCTGTTCTTATGAGGGATAAGCTCTGAAATACCAGAGGGTGCCTTCACTAGATATATGTGCTTGCCGAAAACATGTAAATACGTGTTCCACCCAGCTTCGTCTAGTATGTGCACAGATGCGACAAACCGTATGAATAGTAAATATATAAGAACCTTCCCGTGAGGGATGAAAAATAGTGCCTCTTATATACTCGCGAAAATGTAGAATCCACATTAGGCGAAAATCCCAAAGACACAAACACACTCGCCGATAATAATTGACAACGTCCATACTTGATAATCAGTCATGTTACGTATGAGAGATTTAGTCTCGTGTTTCAGTTACTAAGCGAAATGATAACGTTACATAACTGCAAATCTTCATTAAACAATTTTTACTTTATTCTTCATCCAATGTCGTATATTAACTTCAGTTCCGACATCAGATGAAAAATGTGGATCTTTCAACGCCGCTTTCATTTCGGAGAAGAAATCTCACAGTGTCAAATCAGGTTTGTACTAAATGTTTACAACAATTGTGAATTTCAAGTTCCTCAACGCTCCTTCCGATTTTTTTTTCTTTTACTGATTTGTAAACTTGATTTGTAGGGATAAAAATACAACTCTTTATATTTCTAAGATAAGATATTGTAACTATTCACATTATTTACAATGTTCAAACTGTTGTTCTCATCTTTATTGATATATTCACGACGTTTCGGACATTGTAAGCTCCGGCCTTCTTCAAGTGATATAGACTGGAATTTCAAACCGAATCAATTAGTCTACGGCGGTAGATCGTTCTAGTTCTAAATGTCATACCTTTTTGGGGGATGGGGAGGGATATCTCAGTTTCAGTTACTTCTCTTGAGTAACTCAACTCTTCAATTTTTTCTGTTCCCATGGAGCCATGTATTGAACTCACAACTCTTTCAACTCAATTTTTGCAGCCAACGCTTTTATCCACTGGGCTAAAACGTTAGTTGAATGATCCAAAAAATGACTTGAACCACAAAAATACGTGTCAGGTTACAGATTTATTGATATTACTTCACATATATACGAATGAACCCCCCCCAAAAAAAACAAAAACAAAAAAAGAAGATAACAAATTCATGAAGAACACCAAATCCGATTCTCGTCTTCAAGAACATAATTTCTTGGGTTTTCAAGATAATGCCATTTGTAATATATTTTACTTCTTAACAGAATGAAGATAACTGGCTTTTGTTGCTTCTATTGTAACAATGTTAAACAAGGAAAGTAATTCACATATTCACACAGACATAACCGAGAATGACCATATGAATTTTGGCAAACAGGCAACGAATTATTGAGTGTAAATTTTCATATTCTGTTTTATGGCCTCACTGTCACGTCAAAGGCAAAAGTGAACCGTTAAATCTCTAAACGTGATCTTAATTCAATCGAAATTATATAATGAAAAGCTTAAATAGAATCAGGAAATAGTTTTAGACATCAATAAAACATTCACACAAGCTGCATGAAGCAATTATTAATTTCCTCTCTTCTGATTCAAAAACATAAATCATTTAGTAACAAAGATTAATTTTCAAGTTTGACAACTTAGAATTTAAAAACAAAGCTTAATGTCTCCACCGCAAGGAAATAAAAATAAACAAAAGACATTGTTGTCTGCGTCAGAACCTGGCAAATTTAGAATAAAGTTTTTTTTTTTTTTTGTTTTTGTTTTTGTTTTTTCTATTCTGTTAAGTGAGAAAACAGTTTCTCATTTCACGGTTTCTATTTCCCCTGTTCCCAATCCTGGTGTATTCACGTTTGCTGGTGGCATCTGGCATAGTTGAATGGAAGCCAGAAAATGAAGGAGGCACCTATTGAGATGCAACTGGGGGATTTAGTTAATCAAGATCGAAAAGTAAAGGGTGAATTATAAGTAAAGGCAAATGAAAGGAACGGGCTGTCATTTTTACGCATCATGTAACACACAATCATCTTTTAAGTTTCTCAAGTCGTGTCCAATATGCGGACAAAGCACCTGTGTAAAATCAATACCCAGACAAATGTCCACCGAAGACATATATGTATTAGAGTTGTCTCTACGCTTAGATTCATCTGCTACATAACCACAGCAGTGAAGCAACCACTGACAAGTGAAATAGCATTACGAAAGTAGTTTCTTTATATATATATATATATATATATATATATATATATATATATATATATATATATATATATATATATAAACAAACTACTCTTATATATAAATATATAAACAAAATACTCTCGTAATGTGATTTAACTTTTATATTATATATATATATATATATATATATAAAACAAAAACGTATACACACTTCAAGAAAGGAAAATCTTGTCTTTCGTAGTTTTATCAAATTGCGATGACAATGGTGGGGGGCACTCTCTCTTTATATAAGGAGTGAAAAGTTCTGACCTCAACCAAAAAGCCCGTGTAAAACTGTAATTACAAAATATTTTTTATAACGAAATCCAGTGAGCAGTGATTGCAATTCCATGAATTCAGGGTAGAGACATGATAATCTAACATTTTGGCTCATTCATTATTATTAATGCATGATATTTTGATAGCGAGCATTATAATTACTTTTACAACTAATTTTATAAGAAAAAGTTACCTTCCAGAAATACGATCGTCAACTGTTTTTGTCGAAATGCAAAATTTCTTTAATGCAAATATTATTTTATGCTCTAAAAATTTAAAAAAATGTAATAAATTGCTTTTCCAAATTACGAATAATCCTTCTCAGATAAGGAGAAAATTTCACCAGAAATTGTCCAAAGTTCATTTGGAAAGAAATATGGTCTAAGCTTCCGATTTTCTTAAGTCATCCTCAGTGTAGGTTTCCTAGAACGGGTGAGTGTTGTTACTTGGGTAAGGAGTGACGTGTGTGTGCATGTTCATCTTGTTTGTTTTTTATTTTGTTTTATTAAACACACGCGTCACAACACTCTGCCCAATCACTACATTTATCAGTTCTATGAAACTCACCATTTGATTCCACCTACACAGATGATAACCTCAGAAAGTCGAAAGCTTGGACCATATTTCTTCCAAAATGAACAATTTCTGAAGGAATTACCTCCCTATCTGTGAAGGATTATTCGTAATTTTGAAAAATCTCTCTCTCTCTCTCTCTCTCTCTCTCTCTATATATATATATATATATATATATATATATATATACATATAGATAGATAGATAGATAGATAGATAGATAGATAGATAGATAGGAGTCAGACAGAGACATACATGATGGAGGGATGAAAAGTTCACAGTTCCAAAATTTGACCAGATAACTGAATTTTAAAGACTACTTTTCAGCATGAGAGTTTACCCGTTCCCTTGTATGTAAAAGAATACATATACACAATTATAAAAATTTGAATTACAAAACATTTGTGCAATTTTAAAAAACAAACTTGGTTGAATTGACTTTTCGACGATTTACATAATAAATATTAGAACAACTATATTTTTTCTCCAATGCATTTGTATTTGTTTATTCTGCCTTAAAGTCAACCTAAGAAAAAACAAAGTGAGGAGAGTAGCAATCAGCACAATGTTTATAATGTTACTCTTTTGCCTCTGACGAGAAAGTCAATTTTTATGTTATATTTAGTGGAAGTCTGCCTATTGCATGATGTTGGCTATACTTAAAATGCGTCTCGAATATTAAGTTTTATTTTATTTATACCGTATGGTATCCAATGTAAATCACTTTTATCACATAAAGAGAAAAAAAATGAAGGCTGTCTTAAGATGGAGCCAGCTTGAGAATGTTTAATTTTATTTTATATGAATTGAAAGAAGTAAATGTATTGTTTTTCGATGCAGTCCACTGTATCTTTGGAAGTCGTATGTCTACCATTTTTCTTATTGCTTTCCTTCTGTTCACTACGAATTATTTCTTGAAAGGCTGATACGGCAATAGCATGTATGCCCACAAAAGCTAATATCTTCGGACAATTACTGAAGTTTAATTTTGTTTATATATTTGTGAAAAAAATCAGCACTTAGCATTCCAATATATTTATCTGAATAGTAACCGATACAGACTAGCGTCCTCTATTAAGCAATATTTATGCATCTAGAGAATGGCTGCAACATTTGACTCAACACTACCAACTAAACAGCGCCGACTGACCGCCGGACAACTCAGGAGCGAGACAACTCAGCACCAGAAAAACATAACTTTTTTTTATAACCGAATAAAAGTAATTTATTATAGATTAAAACCTTAATTAGTGAATACTTTTCTTCAAATAAGGCATGTGAAAAGGCATTATGTAAAATTTTCACCACATTTCTGATTTTCATTTTTTTTAATAAGTAAATTGTAAAGAAATTTATTTTTATAAAGTATATTGAGGCATAAAAAGGAAGAATTTCGATTTACTTTATTAAGAAGTAAATTAATTTACGATTTACGATAATTAAAAACAAGTGTGTTTCATTGTATTATTTTATATGCCAATTTACTTTTAGGCGGTTATATAATAGTTGTTTTCTGTTGCTAAATTGTCTTAGTCCTGAGCTGTCCCGGCGCATAGTCGGCGGTGTTGAGTCGACGGTGTTGAGTTGTCCCATCCCGCTAGAGAATTGCCTTTGCATGTATTTTAACATCTGCTTCTACTGTAACAAATATTATCCTATGTCCCACTAATACAAGAGAATTTTATATTTGTAACAGTTTGCTTTTCATGCTCGGCCATACATACGAATTCTCATATATTTCCCTGTTTGCCCTCTGTTACTTTTCTCCTCTGTGTTTGTTAGTGTATCCAGATAATGTCTCGTTTAATGCTGCCTGCCACTTATGTATAAATATATAAAATCTGATATGTACTTTAGTGTTTATGCATCCGTTTCTATCGTAATATGGGCTTATAAATATTCTTTTATGTTTTCGTCAATGTATTTGTACGTACTTAGCAATGTTCATTGCTTTCGTATCTCTGCTCTCTTGTTTAATAACACGTCTGCTTTCATGTGCGCTTATTCTAGTTTACTAAGCACTTAAAATATGGAGCAGCAGACGAGAATGGAACTACAAAATGCATAAATTTGAAAGGATCACACAAAAATGAGGATTTCACCCTCAGGTCAACACAAGAAATACTCTGTACTTTCTTGCGTAGAACAGATAAGTGGTGAAATGGTTTCGAAAAGCTTTCACTTCAATCAGCCTATATAAGAAGCGTGATGAAAACGAATCAATTCCGAAACTGTGCTATAAGCGCACAGTTATTTGATAAAATTACCAAAGAATCAACATTTTTAAAAACAAGATTTTGAATGATAGAAAGAGAATTTTTTGTGAACTAAAATATGTTTAATATAAAAAAGAAAATGATGAAGCGAAATGAAAAAACTGAAAGAAATACGAAATGAAATGAAATGCTGACAATAAGAAAATACTGAAATGAAAAAAAACTCAAATAAAAACTGAATTAAATAAAAAACTGAAAATAAAAAATGTTGAAATGAAGAGAAAACACTGAAAGACATACTGAATGAAATGAAATGCTGAAAATAAGAATATGTTGAAGTAAAATGAAAATTTTGAAAATAATTTGCTTATTTCATTTCAAATTTTACTCTACATGAATGAAACGAAATATTGAAAATAATAAAACGTTGAAATGGAAATAAAAACAGGACAAAAAAAAAAAGTAATATTACCAGCATGTTTTTCTATGATATCACCACAACAGAAACAAAATTGTTTGCTTTTTAACTCGAAGAGAATCTCAAAATTATTACAGCATTTAAAACAGGAATGATATTTCCTATTGCTCGAATTTTAAATTTTGCGTAAATTCACCCAAAAATTTTATATAAAATAATTTATACCTTTTCACTTGTTTTTTTTTTTGTCATATAGATAAAACGAGGAACAAAGAATCAAGTGAATATGATTAAATTAAATCAGTTACAAAGATTTATAGTAAAATGACATGAGCTGAACATTTAAATTTATCTCTATGATTTGTGTTCGAATTTAACTAAAGTCTTATTTATACACAGACGAAATGACCAAATACCATAAGTGATTCCTGAAGCAAATATTGGAAAATCACACGATTTATTGGAACGGATATGATTGCTGTTTTATAACTGTCCAAAATATTGAGTATTTACTTAACATGGGATTAGAAAAATATTAAATCAAAAGTTGAAGGACAAAAAAATGGTATAAATAGTCTCGAAAATGCGACAACACGAAGAAAAAATCATGGCTGCGAAAGAATAGATATTTTGGAGACAACAAGATTTTAACATAAAATTACACATTTTTGTTTGCATACTGTTGACAACAAACAAAAAATCTAGATACTTTATTGTAGTTGTTAAGTAATAGACTGGAAAAATGAAATATAGCCCGCAATTCTGTTAATGTACTGAAAATTTACTTTTTCAAATGTTTTCTTTATCTGTAAAATGGATGGAAATTGCTATTGAAGTCACGCGAGTTTTTTTTTCTGCCGATGAATTGGAAATAAAAAAACAAGACAACAAAAAAGTAATATTACCAGCGTGTTTGCCAATGGTATCAACACAACAGAAACAAAATTGTTTGCTTTTTAACTTGAAGAGAATCTCATAATTATTACAGCATATTAAATATATGAAAAAAAAATAATTTCTTCTCGGTTATATTGATTTGCTTCTGTGTACTTTTGCCTTGATGAATTGCGCAATCCGTGATTATATATTTGGGGAAACATTAAAGAACGATCACAGACATATACATTGGCTTCACATATCAAACAAAGCAATCTCAAATATCAGGACTATTTTTCAATCATATCAAGAGATATTAAAATTTATAAAAATCTCTTTCAATAATCAAATAAAATTACCCGAATAATTTGATGTAAATGTCTTTAATAAAACATAATGTTTTACTGGAAACAACATTTTTAACTAATAACGTTTGATAACATATTTCATTTAGCTTTTGTTTTATTTCGCCAGCGTAACTGGCTAACTAACACTTTATGATGTGAAATATTATAACCAATTAGGCAGCGAGACGCTTGGTAACAGATTAATAAGTACGCAGTCATTTACAGACAGTTTTATTTAATATGTATTTTTAAAATATATTGATTGAATCAACTGCTAAAGAGATAAATATTTAAGTCCAGGAATGAGTTATTGTTCATTGTGGTTGAAAAAAACGTTTGTGAATACCTAACCAGGAGTAGATAGGTTAGCCTATCACCTGGTTCACACTCCTTCCCCATCTTTTGAACAGGAGTAGAGCCTTAACGCGTTTCCGGTTCCTTCTCCTATGGTTTTCTCATTTTCTTTTACATCCAGTCTTAGTGGCATTATCGCCTTGCTTGGGGTACAATGATTAACAAAAATCTAAATTGTATTTAATCACGTTTACAAACCCTCTTTTAACAGTTGGTGTTACCATATGACGTCGAAATGACCGCTGTGTTGAATTTATTTCTTTCAGAAAGATAGAAAATTGGGCATTATATGATCTTCGTCTTACTCTATATGAAAAAAAAATACTTTTGTTAAACCTTTTTGTGAGTTATTTAGAAAAATGGCTAAGTATTTGGAAATCTTACCTATTTAATAAAATCGGTCAAACTTTGCTAAGATTGTTGGCTTATCTTATCGAAACAGTGCGTCAAATAAAAACAATACATGGATGAATGCAAATGATTCCTCTCACGATTCTGGATGAAAAAAAATTGATATAAAAAGCAGACTGGAAATTCCTTCAGAAGTCAAGGAAATCATGGATTCGAATACAAACCAAAACCAGCAACTGTCGTCGTATACAAAGTCAGGACGGGCTAAAAAAAAAAAAAAAAAAAGGTGGATATAATAATAAAAGAATAACTGCTAAATATGTGCTTAAAATAATTGTGTCTCTGTATATTATATATATTTATTAAAGACATTTTTATGTTTAACGTTCTTTTTATAGATACAGGTATTTAAGTAAATGCTCTGTTTACAATAAGCAGTATTAAATAACATTTACCGGCCTGAATGTCCGAGAAATTTTCATAGAAAACATTCGTCCTCTGACAGGATTCGAACCTGCATCCTATACGGAACCGTCATTTACCCTGACGTGCCTAACCGCGCGGCCGCAAAGGATCGTTCGGTTGGCAAGGTCGAATTTACTGCTTATAAACTTCAATCTTCCATGAATCTCGTACATTCATAACTGCTCATAGCGTATCAAATGTAAACAAATGACGTCATACATTAAGAAATGGACAAAGTCCGACAATTTTTTTATTAATATATATATATATATATATATATATATATATATATATATATATATATATATATAAATCCATTTAGAATTAAGAAGAAATAACATTGCTGAATATACAACAAAAATAAATAAACTACATCTAAAAATTATAGATAAACAGTCATAATTGCCAGTTATTTCAAACAATGAGTAACGATGAATGTCTCTTTAAAATATGGTGCCTCAGTGCATAAGTGTAAAACGAGAATACAGCAAATCTCATAATTTATTTGATTTCAGAATTTGCATCAATGAAAAACATATGAGAGATGTCCAAAATGTTTGACTCTCACATATTTTACGCGTGTATGTGTGTGCTTGTTTATATGCCTGTGTATACAGTGTGCGATGGATAAAATGTCGTCTAAATTACGCCAAAATAAAAAATAACGCTGACATTTAATTTTAACAGACATATTTACTAAAATTACACAAAAGTATCTTGAAATAGAGTAAATTTATTCATTACAATCTCAGTTGGCTCCATTTGCGGTTTTCGGACGACCATGGAATCTCCTGCAACTCCTTGTTTAAGTTGGTGAATGCTGCCATAAAATGTGTCTTCACTTCACAAGGAGTTTTGTTGGTCTCTCGCTCAACTGCGCCCCACACACAATAATCAAGGGGGATGAAGTCTGGGAAGTTAGGTGGCCAGATGTAAGGGGTTTTGCGGTCGCAGAAATTGTCTGACAGCTATGGCTAGGTTCTCCTGCTTGTGTAGCATGGGGCCAGACATAGGGTCATCCAGCAGACACCCGCTTGACCCAGAGCAGCACTACAACCCCATGCACTTGATGTAGGCATCTGTGCTGATTCTGAGGCCCTGTGAGAATATAAATAGAGGCATAACATCACCATCACTAGTGATCACTCCAAACATCTTTGTATTCATCGTTAGATTCATCCAACTCTTTCTGAATGCTCTGCACTGACCCAAACACTCTGAAATAGTGACTCGATAACTCACTGTTCGATCGAACTGAAATTGGTGATCGGCTCTCCGATTAACGATTCCGAGCCGTTATCCACACAAGTTACAGCACCTGGTATTCCCAAGCGGTCACCCATTCAGGTACAAAGCAGGCTCGAAATTGCTTAATTTCGCGAATCATACCATCTTTGTATTCCTTTTCCTAGGCAATCTATGTTCGTAGAACAATGAAGTAGAATGAAGCCACGAGCTGACAATCGTTTTGCAGTAGACAGAGTTCTTTTTACTTTGAACAAAATCTTTAAACTTTCTCAAAGAAAGCAATTTTTTTCTTTATTTTCCACTTATATTTTCATTTATTAAAACTGAAACTATTCCTACTATTAAACGATGAATAAGTTTGTTCGCATATTGTCATTTTACAAGATTACAATTTTCGCTCAAAATAATAAGGAAGTTACTAACATTTATATATCTTAAATTGTAATATTAGAACTATTTTTTGTTTAAATTCAATAATCGTAAGATTTTAACCATTAAACCTGGATTTTAAATGTTATAAAAGGTAATTATTCCATTTCAGAAAACTGGGCAAATTTCAATAATTAGATTTATTTTCTTTTTCAGAATTCACTTGTAAATTCTGGTCCAATTTACAGATCGGGTGGAAAGTGTCTTTGCTCCTGTTAATTTAATACGAAATATGAAATATCTTGAGAATCACTTTATATGCATCTTTATTTACTTAAATGAAGAAACTATATCGGTAATCTCATTTGCTCATGATTAAACACTATCGAATTTCAGGTTGTCAAATATTCTGATAAAATGTTTAGAGTAACATTCATTTTTAAGTTTTAGATTTGAAGATTGACAGAATCAAGTAAGCTGTTGTGCTTGTAAATAAAGTGTTTAATATTTCAAATGTTTTAACTATTAATGATTTCTATTATTTTTTTCAGCTATTAATGTTTTCAGGCTGTGAATGCTATACACGCACAACGCCATCTTATAAATTTATAGCTTGATATATGAAAGCCAGCGTAGTTTATGTTACACAAACGATGTCATCCAATACAATATATATATATATATATATATATATATATATATATATATATATATATATATATATATATATATATTATAAAAGGGATTATATTGCAGCTTCAAAGCACAATCAATTTTGCCACAGGTAAATCTTATAAGAATTTAGATTTGAGAAAATACATTATTACATTAAAAATTACTAATGCTACATGTGAACGAAAGTTCTATGCATATTGTATTAAATTACAGGTTTCAGAGTGCTGATGTTTCCCGATATAAATACAGAAGATCTTCCCATATCAATGGACAAACATGAATAAATCCATTGGTCATTTGCCAATGGCAAGTTAATTCCTGCTTAATTACCTTTTTACTAAATGAATTTTTTTTTTATTGTTTCTTCTACAGAAAAATATTCCACAGGAACAATGTTTCTTCGAGACTTGTAAATTTGTCTTTTCTTTATTGTAGTGCGCATTGGAGACGATACGTGCCGTTCAAAGGTTGACTGCAATACCGCAGTTTTTCATAGCACGTGTGAGGCGGGAGTGTGCGTTTGTCTAGCAGGATTCTTTCCGAGTGACGATCTGACACAATGTATCCAACGTGAGTACACAGCATTAAAGAATTGTTGAAGGTTTGTTTAGAGAATTTAAGCAAATCTGAAAGGGAAATGTTCGAAAGCAGCTTTGATAAGCATTTCGGAGAGGAGGGCATGTATCAGATGAAATTCCTGAAATTAAGAGAAAGAGGTTTATGATTTACCTTTTTTAATTTGATTAAAGATTTCATCGTGACAAATTCTCGCAAGGAGAAATCATCGATCACAGATAAGGTTAGCACACAAAGCTTTGAAGATACTGGTTTCCGCTTTTGCAGCCAACTTTTAGAAATACTCAATACCCAGAGGATACAAGAAAATGGAAGTCTGATCACGAAAATATTTTGATTTTAAATGGCAATTGCTAGAGTTGCTGTTTGACGACCAGCACTACAGAAGAAGATTTTTCGAAACCGGTAAGCCTTATCGATGAAGGGCAAGTAAATACATACATATGACCATGATTGATTAGTATACTAGGCGTTTGTACTTGTACTGTATTCTTCGGAATTCCACGCTACAGATTCGAACGCAGGCGAGTCAAGATATCTAAGCCCGATCGCCGCGAATACGACGATCAAGGTGAATTTCCTTCATTATTAGAGGGAATCGCTGAGCATGAATGGTGAATAAATTAGATTGTCTTCGAATAAACCTACTAAGTAAGCCTCCAGATCTACTTGCAGTGCAAGGATTGAAAAACTCTGAACGTGTAAGTCTAACTTGAAGTCCTGAGCGACTTCTCGTACCAGGCGCTGAAATGAAAGTTTTCGAAAAAGAGGTTCAGTGGATTTTTGATAGTGTCTGATCTCCCGAAGTGCCACATCTGTAGCGAGAGGTTTCTTTACACCATCCATAAGGTCAGCCTTTTTACGATGTAATTTAGTTGCGAGCTGCTTTTACTTTTTCTTTTTACGGGCCATGACAGATTCATATCATGGCAGGTGTTACGTGACCCAGTGACGCTTCTCGATATTTACCTTTAACTCCCCAATGAGTCAGGATGCGACACAAAGTTAGTTTGTTTTAATGTGGGGAACCCGAGTGTCTCCACTCGGGCCACTGGTCTGTTCTGGTCTTAGCTAGTCATTGTCAGTCAAATACCACACTACGAAACAGATCCGAGGATTCTGTTTAAGATAGCAGGAGAAAGCTGTCCTCACGGAAGATACTACAGCAGCATCTCCTCCGAGGCGGAGTACCTCCCCACCAAGTATCGCTTCTCATAGACCATAGAAGAAAATTTATAGATAAAAATGATCCAACTAACATGCATATAAATGTTGGTGGCGTTCTGCCTAATTATTTCAACTTGATTTATGCTTTCATCGATTTTCGTATGTAAATTTCGAACATTATTTCATTACTAGTGTACTCGTGCTGTCAAAAGTAACGGCAAGAAGGAATGTATTATAAGTAATATATATTGTAATAGATTTTCATTTTGTGTACAATGTATAAACACCTAAGGAAAGATGTCTGTATATTTTCCTTATAAATTTTACATATTTACGAGTAAAATTATGTTTACTGCAAAAGTTCCCAAAGCACAATATTTTTGTGTAAATTTTGGAAGATCTGAGGAATCCTTCAGAGTCCGTAGATTAAATCTGTAATTTGAGAGTCTGCGTATTTGTCGCCCGACTAAGAGCAGTATATCATCAGATATTTTCTTTTTAATTTACTTTTTTAAGCTATTATCAAATTCCACAAGATAATTGGAATTGTAACATACAATAATTAACGACAATATATATATATATATATATATATATATATACAGATTGAAATTTATTTTTTATTTAACACACCTTTTTGCAAAAAAAAAATGATCATCGTATGATTTGTATTTGCGAAGATATTTTAAAATGAAAAATACGTAATAACTGCATTAGAGTCAATTTTAAGCTATGTAAGCATCTCGAAATTCTCAGAATGAAAAAGTAAAAATGGACGGAAAAAATTATAATTCTTTTACTTTTTAATTCTACTGATAATTTCGAAACGCTACATGTATTTTTAAGTTTTCTATTCTCTTGAATTCATTTCTGTCTATATATATATATATATATATATATATATATATATATATATATATATATATATATATATATATGAAGAATATATGTGCTATATTTATGGGATAAAATTCTCAATACCAGAGATAGAGCGTGTGTAAATATTAAAGTGAACATGGAAGTCAACACTTAGAGGCGACAGTCTCTTTCATTCTAGACGCAATCGTCAGGCCACGAGTGCTGTTATTTTCTCTTTTGCCGGAAGTCATTCATTTATTTATTTATTTGGGTTAAATTATTTTGCTAATCATTATTTGTTTTTATGTTTTTATTTTTATTTTATTTCTTATCTTCTATATTTATTTTTTATTTTATTTTAATCGGTTTTTTATTAACGTAGTAAAAATTTGTTTATATCGCTTATTTAACAGTTTTGTTTTGGTTTGGGAAGATAATTAAAGCCATTTATTCAATTTTGAGGTTGATTGCTGTAGTTTATTCTAACTATTATTTTGGCGGGAGCAGTTTATATTTTGTATATTACTGCATGTATTTATTTGGATTGATTATCTTCATTCGTTTTTCTAACGGTTAATTTATCGGGATCGGTTTGTTAGTTTATTTATTTATTTGGATGAATTTAGATTAATTTATTTTATTTGTTTTTTTTTATTATTTATTTATCATAGCGTATATTTTTATTTATTCTTTTCGGTTTTTGATTTTTAAGTAACGTAGAATTTTTATCGCTATATAACAGTTATTGCTCTGTTTTTCGTCCGATTTTGGTTTGATTTTTATAGTCTAACTAATATTTTGGTTATAATGGTTTGTTAATTTGTTTATTATTTACTTTATCTATTTGGATTCATTGGTTTGTTTTTTATTTTTTATTTTTTATTTATTTATTCTATTTCGTCTATTCTAACGGGTGTGATTTATAATTTGTTTGAGTTAATTTATTTTACTTATTTTATTGTCATTTTGTTTATTTATTTATTTTATTCTTTATTTTATTTTATTTTTTTCAGTTTTCTATTTTTAAGTAACGTAGTATAATTTTGTTTTCATGTCTGCATTTTGAGATGAGCTCGTATCTTTTATTTAATAATTTATTTTGGTGTGGGTAGGTAATGATAGCTATTTTTCCTCCAAGCAAAGTTTGCAAGTTTTCGAATGATTGTTGTAGGCTGATAATCTTTTCCTTAATTTCCAAGATATTTTTGGTGTGATGTGCGTGTTGTTTTTAATTTCCCAGATATAGATAGAAAGCATTGTGCTGCTCGCAAATTTACTATTTGCGAAAGATGTATTGGTTGTATAATTTCTTTTTTTCCAGTGTCCTTCAGTTACTCCTATGTATACCTTTTCTTTATTATCTGGTGATTTTATCATGGCTTGGTATATTGCATTGTTTGTAAACAATAACCGTTTAAGGGACATTATTTCTTTATTCTGCAGTTATACGTGGGTTTAATTTGTTCGTGTGGTTTGTTGATAATGTTCTTGTTGTGCTTTTTTTATTATTTGTGCCATGTTCTCGGGGCAACTGTAGCTGATTTTTACTGTGTTTTTGGTGAATATTTTGTATAGGGTGCTTGATTCCGCGATGTGTTTGTGTAAGAGTTTGAAGAATATTTTTCCTACTTTTGTTTTTACGTTTTTGCTGTACGGTTGGTTGAACCATGTGATATTTCTTTTCCTGTTGGCCTTTTGGTGTTCTGTGGTGGGTATGTGAGTGTTGCTGAGAATCCGTTATCTTTTAGGGCTGTTTCGTAGTCTTTCTTAGTTTTCTTAGATATGGATTCATTGGAGGAATTGTCGGAAAGTCTACGCTTAATCAATTTTAGTATCTGTTTGATTATAGAAGTTGGGTGGTTGGAAGATGTGTGTATATAGAGTGGTTTATTATTGGGTTTTCTGTATGGTTTATATGTGCCTCTTCTTAGGGTGAAGGTAACATCTAGAAAAGCTATTTAGTTTACGTTGGTTTTTATATCTATGTTGAATACGTTATTTTTGAAAATCTTTATTATTGTTTTTCTAGTTTTGTCTGTGTTTTGTTTGTTACAGTTTCTTAAGATTATGAGACCGTCGTCCCTGTAGAGTCCTGTGTCATTTCTATCTATTATTTTGCTTAGTTCGTGTAAAAATATATAACTACGATTTCGCAGGTGCACCGTCAAAGCCTCCCATTGTAGTGTCAAAGATCGCATCTTTCTTTATGCATGCTTCTTTATTGTGAAATAGTAATGATTTACGGGAGTGCCTAATGATGTCGAATTCGTTTTGTTTTATTATTATTTGTTTCTGAGCTAAGCTGATGGCCTTATCTAGCATGGATTCTGTTATGGATGGGTACAATTCTTTAATGTCTAATTGTAGGAATTGGCAATTTTGTTTGTTATTTATGCAGTGGAACCAATCCATAGTTGCTCTTGTGTTTTTCACTGGTTTACTCCTAACTTTTTCCTAAGTCAGAATTAATTCTTTCTAGTATCGTTTTACTTATTTTACCTAGTTGTTACCTAGAATTAGACGACTTCGAGAAAGACTTAACTGACATAGTTAGAAACGTAAAATTCCATAAAAAACAAGATGTATTTTTAAAAAAACTAAAAGAAGATATAACTAAAATAAACAGCAAATGTATTTATCGCAGCTGACAAAACAAGAAATTTATACAAACTAAGCCCTCCTACACACAATAAATACTCAAGAGCAACATAACCAAAACATACAAAAAGGCACCAAAAAATATAGAACACGATATCAATAAGGAAGCTAAAGCAATCGGCCAAAAATTAAACCTAGATGACCAAATAAGTTGCATCAGCAAGACGCAAGCCTAAAAGATCACGAAGAAGATTTCAAAACCAATCCTGCATGCAGACTCATAAACCCAGCCAAAAGCGAATTATTATATTTTTTTTTAAAGAAAATATCTCGAATTAGTCCAGGTCGGACTGACGCATGGGTCACTGCCGTACTCCGAAATTATGATACGGAAAAATAATTTATTTCTGTTATGGAAAATAATTTTTCATCCAATCTTTAAAAAATAAACTTTATTTTATTTGGGTTTTTTTTGTTTTTTTTTTGTTACTAACATGAAAAAAGTAATTTTTAATTAAGTTTTATCAAAGCAAAAGCTAATGCGTGCCTTAATTATTCAGCAATTAATTTAAATAAAATATAGTTAAATTCGTAAAACATATATTCAGCTCGACTAATACTGCCCTTAACTCATGTCTGTCTCTCATAATTTTTATTCAATTAATGTTCAATTTATCCTTATGAAAATAAATATAACTCGAATTTGGGTCGGTGAGTCATCGTTATTTTGCACACTTCGCCTCAACGGTTACACACAAAAAAATATTTCCCATTGCCCCTCAACTGTTACAAACAAAAAAAATTTAAATATGTATGTGGCGTATTATATATAGAATAAAGATTACGCTAACTACGCCATATTTACATAAAAACGCAACTGCCCGATGCTGCACCCCGTATTGCACTAAAAATGGCGGATCGGTAGTCATACCGATGCCAGCGCAACAGACGGTTGGGGAGGCTGGGCAATATTTGTCAATGGCCCAGGTGTACACCATTCGGGTTCAGCACGTTATTGTGTCACATTCAGTCTCAGTGGGAGGACTAGGGTAAATAAACATAAGAACAGATGTTTTTAATGACTGTAAATATTGCTTGATCCTCAGCCGCACATGAAGTGTAAAATATGGCGGTTGTTAAAACTTTCATTGATAGCATGTGTTGTTTTGGTGGTCGCGGATGAATATGTTTCTAAAAAAATGAAATATTATGGCTAATGGGAATATGAAGACGTGGTGTAATGGTTACCAAGCTTGTCTTCCAAGATCAATTGCGATTGAATAGTGAGTTCGATCTTCACTTGCTCCATATTTTCAGCCTTGTGCCACATATAAGCTATGCCTAGTAAATCATCACCCAACTTTCACGCCATCGCAATTTTTAAAGTATTTTCGTAAAATAAATATTTATACACTGCGTGCCAAATTATTATCGAGATAACATTTTTCTAATATTTCAAAAACCGTCCAATCAATTCGCACAAACTTTTCACACAATATTGGCAACACTGACCTGCGCAATCACTGAAATTTTCGTAATGATCTACTCAATGTAAACAAACTGGCGCCATATTTGTTATCAGCACGGTGATTTGAGCGTGACAAATTATTAGAAAAGTATAAGAATTTAGTGAAAAGATGGACCGTAAAAGCAGTTTAAGTGATGCTGAAAAGTAAATTATTACCTCAGAACTCTCAAAAGGTAAATCTACCCGAGAATTTTTTGAAAATGATAGGGAAGTGTCATCAAACAGGGAAAAATTCATCGCCGACCCTACACAAGTACGCAAAAGGGCATATAAAGGCAAGCCGAGGGTTATTTCACGTCGTCTCATGTCACGACTTAAATGAGAGGCCATGAAGAACCCTGGAATTACCAGTCAAGAGCTTTTCAGTCGCATTGGGGATCCTACTGTGTCTAAAAGTACTCGGTGTCGGTATCTGAGGGAAATAGCAACAACAGTCAAACCTGTATCGAAGCCTCTGTTGAGGAGAAATCACATTCAAAATCGATTGAAATGGGCCGAGGACAATATGAAGATTGAGTTCTCTAAAGTTTTGTTCACAGACGAAACTCGAGCAACACTTGATGGGCCAGATAGATGGTGCAAAGTCTGAGTAATGAACGGACAGAATCGCCATCAGTGTCTGAAACGCCAAGAAGCCGGTGGAGGCATAATGATCTGGGGTGGTATTATTGGAAACACATTAGTGGGCCCATGAAGAGTACCAGATGGCGTCAAAATGACTAATGATGCATACATAGCGTTTATAATGGAGCATCTTGAACCGTGAATGAAAAGGCAAAAAGTTGACTTCAGAAGGGCCATTGATTTTTATGCAAGATAATGCTCCCTCACACGCTTCTCACAAGACTACAGACTATTTGAAACATTTAGGCTTGGATGGACCTCGAAAAATGAAGTAGCCAGCAAATTCTCCGGATTTGAACCCAATCGAAAACCTTTGGAGCAACATGAAGCGAAGACTGTACGCCAACGGACGACAATTCAGGAGCAACGCTGAGTTATGGGAAGCCATTCTTGACATATCTCGCGGCATTACAGCAGATGACATCCTACAATTAACAAATTCTATGAATCGTCGACTTTTTCAAGTAATTTCAAAACTGGGAACGCACATTCCCTATTAATTTGTTTAAAACTGTGCCTTTGCTTGTATATGTTATCATTTGTTTGATTATCTTATTTATTAGCTTCTTTTGATCAGAAACATTCACGTGCAACATTAATAAACGTTTTGTTTGCTGAATTCTGGGAATTTTACTAAAACTTCCTAATAATTTGGCACGCTCAAATCACCGTACTGATAACAAATATGGCGCCATTTTACATTGAACAGATCAGTAGGGAAATTTCAGTGATTGCGCAGGTAAGTGTGGCCAACGTTGTGTGAAAGTTTTGTGTGAATTGATTGGACGGTTTTTGAAATATTAGAAAAAAAGTTATCTCGATAATAATTTGGCACGCAGTGTATATTCAGAGATTTTTATAATCATGGATTGCTCCCCTCCCACCCTGCAAAATGCGGTATTTTGGTGCAATTTTGTATTGAATGGAGATGGATGAGTTCTTGTGATTATTGCATTTGTTAGAGTGGATGGGTCGTGAATCTGATTAGGATAGACAATACCTACCAACCTTTTCTCTCCTTTTTTTCTTGTACTACATACAAAAGTAAATTTGTAAAATAAATTCTTTGACTCTGTGATACATTTTTGTATCTTAATAGAATAAATATCAAGCCAAATATATAAACCCTCTACTTCAAGCACAAATACGTCTTTTAGTCGTTCAATATCTCACCTTTACAGCTTCTTGCCAAATTAGGGGAAAAAATCAATATTAGCTAAAGCCTCAGTGTATAGTATCCCCAATCATGACGCCTCCTTCGGGAGTGAACTGGGATCATTACATAGTGACTGATGGATCCCCCAAAAAAAGAAGTACGATGGAAGTTTTTTTTTTGTCCTTTTCTCATATACTGGTGGGCCTCTACTGTGAACTCGATTTTGTGCCACATTTTATACGAAGTGGGTACAGAAATAAATAAACCCAATCCACCCACTTCCGGTGATAGATATTTCGGTTCGCTAATACGCATGGTTCAGTAAATATGCAAAAATAGAAAGGGGTTGCAGACAAGGATGTCACCGGACTTATTCAACCTATACAGTGAGGTGACTCTGAGAGAACTAGAAGTCTTACCAGAATTCATTATTGGCGATCACAATCTTAACAACATAAGGTATGCACATGACACAGTGTTGATATCAGACACGGAAAGAAGGCTACAAAAACTCCTGCAGAATGTAGTGAAAGAAAGAGAGAAGAAAGCTAGTTATTTTTTTTTTATTTTTGCTACCATTAGCTTTGTCTGTTTCTAATACTTAATCATTTTCTCGTGTTTTTGAAAATATTTATTGTTCATTGCAAATATATATTGGTGAATTGTTTCTAAATGTGATAACTTCCTCACTGCCAACAAAAATTCTACATATGGAAATAGTTAGGACTTAATAGACAAACTGAGACGTTTCTTTATATAAATCCAGGTTTTATGGGATACTACGAGTCCATAATTATGAAATATGTCGAATATCTAGCGTTTTTTTAAAACGTTGTTCGTTTTTAGAGGTTGGATCGATTTACCATGAATTTCTGCTGCAAACGGAACGGACCCATAAACTTATGAAGCACTCTACGGAAATATGTGACTTTATTACTGGCCACTATAAATTGTGACTTTTTTCTTAGCTAAAATTGTAACCCGGTTCCCAAAATCATTATTTTAATGGCAAAACTTCAGAATGCTGTTTTTAGGAAGTGGGTCGAGTTAAGAACATTTCAGCATCTCTCATATCTATTTTAGAGTGTCTATGTTTCTGTCATGTTTTCTAAAGCGTGTTTCCTTTCTTAAAAACTAGCTTGTAGGAATCCTGGAGGAGGCAATTTGCCAAATGTTTCAGTTTACTGTAGCCACATCCTTTATCTGGAAAGTAGAAATAGCACTAATTTTTCTCCGCTTTTTAAGGCATCAGTATGCTTTAAAAAATCATCAGTTTGCAAGAAGATCACAAGTGGAAGCATTTAATTTGTTTTTAAATCAACAAAGACAACATTTTCATGGAAAACAGATATTTATTATTTCTGAGCGGACAAGCGAAAACCTACAACAGAAGATATAACAAAATGATATTGACTCGTAATTTGTTTCGACTCATAATCGAGAGTTATTCTGTTCATTTTACACGTTTCTCTATGATTTTATTAATCACATTTTAAACAGCCATTTCAAGAGTGCCTCGCCTGTTTTCATAAGTGAACAAAGCCAGTGAAAATTGTATGCCGGAAATGGCCAGACGTTTTCTCAATACGTTATTAATGCAATATAATACCTCCAGAACTAACTACACCGGAATTTAACGTTGCTAATATCATTTATCAACACGACATTCTGTAATTTATTAGTGCGTTGTCAATCACAAACACTTATATTATTCATATCAAATATAACAGATAAGCGATACTAACGAGCGATAAGACTAATATCAAATATATACCGGATAAGACTGATTAGTAAATTATGATATCAAATCGGATAAGTGACACAAAATGGGATAACGCGTAATATATCCTGTTTAATAAATAAAAATGTGTTGGCTATTTCAAATAAATATCCTTGTAATCGAAGTATCCATATAATATTAAGCTGGTGCAAAAATAATGACGTAATAATGTCGTTTTTTGACGTATTTTTTAACGTCAAAAACGACATTATTACGTCATTATTTTTGCACCAACCTAATATATATGAGTGTCTGTGTGTGTGTTTATGAACGTAAATGAATTTATTTATAATCCATTATTTCTTATTAAATTCAATATTATATTTAGTGAATACACGTACACATCTCTATTTTTAAACCGTATAAATGTAGAGGTAATTTTACTTAAACAAGCACGTCTACTCAAGCAAAATAACGTTTAAATTGATGTTTGGAAATATATATTGTTTCAAAAATGATAGAGCACATTCGTTTTTCTTTTTTTCTTTAAAAGGAACCTTTTTCGGCCAAAACTTCTTCAGAAATATTCTGATGAAGCGTTAAGGGTAATGCACAAAGTTCAGTCGGCTAAACATTTACTTATTTTAGAAGTTGTTCATATCAAGCTTCATCGACCGACTTTGTGCAGGCAGAAGGAGAAATTTTTTCGTTCTCTGTGTCTCGTGAAAGGGTCGTGAGGACAATTCTTTCTATTTTATACTCACTAAGAGCTTATTTACATCGATTTATCGTTTTTTTTCTGCTTATTTTTTTTAGTAATAAATTTATTTTAGTCGTGGCTACTTATTTAGCTCCCCACGCCCATGTGCTTTTTTAGTTTCGCCATTTATGATTATTTTTTTATGTTTGTTTTTTTTTTCTAGCCAATCATTCAGAAGTAATGTTGGACAAAAAATGTTCCTTTTAAAGAAAAGAATGCGCTCCGTTATTTTACAAACAATATATAAATTGGGAGTTCGAGCTTTACAGATGATCTTTCATTTTAATTGCGAGATCAATGAGATTTCAATAATATTTTGATAGGGATGTTTGTTGTCTTAAAGATTCGTTGCTGAAGGTATGCTGGTGATTATAAAAACGCTGTTTTCCTTTGGAAAAAACAGAGGCTTCATATATCACATATTCCGAAGTGCAAAATCCCTCCAACTGGACAGTCAGCTTTGACCCTACAACTACAACGAGGTTTATTCCCCTGTGATTCATTGCCGTGATATTTTTGGAGGAGGAGGTTATTGTGGGAACTAATGATACGTTCTATATTACTAACACACGAGTAACTAATTTTTAAATATTTTTCTGTTGAATATTTTCTTCAAAGGATTGCAATTATTAAAATGTTTTTTTTTTCTATTAAATTTAAGAAATGTTTGCCAATATTGATACTGGATAACTTACAGAAAGGTGGGGGTTAGTGTACACACACACACACACACACACACACACACATATATATATATATATATATATATATATAAGAAACGAATAGTGTATATATATATATATATATATATATAACGAATAGTGTACATATATATATATATAAGAAACGAATAGTGTACATATATATATATATATATATATGAGAAACGAATAGCGTACATATATATATATATATATATATATATATATATATATATATATATATAAGAAACGAATAGTGTACATATATATATATATATATATATATATATATAGATAGATAGATAGATAGATAGATAGATAGATAGATAGATAGATAGATTGATAGATACACCTAGTGATCCAGGCAAACCTACCTAGGTTTCACCTAAACGGATCGTCAGGGATATATATATATATATATATATATATATATATATATATATATATATATATATATATATAGAGAGAGAGAGAGAGAGAGAGAGAGAGAGAATAGAATGGAATATGCTTAGAAATGTTTGGTTTATAAAGCTTCATTATTCTATCGTACTGCCGGTTTTCACACCATATTTCATCTCAATTCATAGATAAACCATCTAACTAGAATGGCAAATTAAATTCTTATTTCTCTTAAATCCAAACATTATATGCACAGTTGTATGCATTTTCTATCATGCTTAATCCCGTGTATGTATTTGCATATATATATATATATATATATATATATATACGCTCACCATTATATATTTGCCTTTAAAAACATGACAACTGCTCTTTCCTGCTATAAAGCAACAAAGTGATCGTCATATATGTGGGGGGGATCGTTCGTTTCGTACTTGATCGAACTTATCCGTTCCAACGGCAACTACATGTCACGATTTAAATGATGGTGAAGTGGGGTTCCCCACAGGATGAGATCTCACTCGTATCAACAACATCGTGGAACATCATTGTATTCCTAGTTGTTGTTGATACTAATGATTATAAATGAACTTAGATGTTTTGGACTGGCTTCTCCGGTCCTCTTCGGTCTAGGTGGTTTGCTTGGCTAACATATATAGTAATGTTGTGGTGGCAAGATGATTGTATAGCATAGTTATATGAAAAAAAGATGTATTATTATTATTTATAAACTGGCTTTGAAATTGTGATATACAACCAAAATATCCTCTGTCCAAACCAATGAACGTGATGCCTACACCGCCACAATCTCCTGCGATCAGCTGGGGTTGAGTGCCAAAATTTTTATTTTCACTCTATCGCCTAAAACTCAATTCTGACAAAATTAAAAACGAAAATATAACTAACCGTCAACGAACAAAGAAAGACCTATTCTTATTTTCTGTCTCCGTTTTTATCTGTTCGTAACTTCTAGGTGCGTTAATTCAAACAATCTTTTCACCTTTCCAATTCAACATACCCAACATTTAGATACCCCATCATAAGTTATATATTTAAAACACTGGGTCTCTATTTTAATGTAAATTCTGTCTTCAATAGTACATGCAAATTCTTTCATTATTTTCAATTAATTAATCTTAATTAGAACCGCATTATTTCTATGGAAAAAAAACTCTATTATAAATTGTATTTTGCACCCCATGGAAAACAGGTCACCCATTTTATTTCTAGGTGAAAACGGTTTTTAGACAAGTAAGTAAATACTCAATAATAGAACATACAACATTCGTAGTATAAAAAGAAAATGTTCAAACTTATCTTCACAATTCAGACATTTGCAGAAATGCTATCCGCTCATCAAGAGGTAGATATTAAACTGAATTAATTTCTAGATATTATATAAGTTTTAAGATTTGATAACTGTAAATAAATTCAGTTTACTATCTAACAACTTGAAGACTGTATACCATTTCTGTGAAACTCTGATGGAGTAAGATAAGTTTGAATATATAAAATGTGTTTCGAGCAATATTTTACTCATATATAAAACATAGTAAAGCAATTTCTATTATGCAAGTGCTGGTTTACGAATGCACAAATCTAAGGTCACATTTACAGACCGCAGATAAAATATATTTTTACATGGGAAACGTTTGTTGTTTGGTAGCGTATTTGTATAAACAATACAGTTTATATCGCTATATGCTTAATAAATTTATTTAATCCATTTAAATGTATTTTAAGGTCCGGATTAAATCTTTTTTTTATTGGCATCTCTGACATTCATAATTGGAAATGCATAGCGTTTTATATTTTTCTTTGTACCTATCAATTGACAGACCGACGGAAAAAATATCGTATTTATATAAACAAACATTACCTCAACAGGTCAAGCATGAATAAAAATAGTAAAAAATATGCACCAATGTATTTTGGTATCGTTATTTTTCTTGGATTCTGGGTGTTGCCGCATTATAAATATACTTTTTTGAAGTGTTCATTTTCGTTTTCAGTTATCATTCAAGAAAGAAAAACACTTATCACACCGAGAAAGTATTACTATCAGATTTCGTACATTAATTTAAGCTGTTTATTTTTTTAATACATAAGAAATGTAATATTCAATTACCCGTGTAATCTTATCGGCAACATTTAGATATGGAGGCTTCCTTACTAAAAAGAAGTAAAGATACTCTTTCCGAATCCAGTTTGTAAATTGGATATTTTCTCTCTTCTTTTTACTGGCTGATTTCGTAAAACTTAGAAACAGTTGTATTGAACAAAATGATAGTCGGCTCCAGCAGCTTTGCACCTTGGACAAGCACCTTGTTGCCGTGGCTCCAGTAACCGATTTGGATGGATGCAGAACAAGTATCTATATTTCTGAGATGAGGTATCTTAACTATTTACACTACTTTTCATTGTTCGGACTATTGTCCTCATCTTCGTTGCCGTATTCACGACGTTTCGACCGTGGTACACCCCCGCCTTCTACAGGTGTTTGGAATTTCGAACTGAACCCTTTATTTTGTTCACCGGGATATAGTGTTCTAGTTCTACGTTCCATGAATCTTCCGGGTGTCTCAGGATCAGTTATATAGCTTTAACTCAACTCTCCAAGTTTTTGTTCACCTCAGTTGTAGCCAGGTATTGAACACACAACTCTTTGGTTCAAGTCACTGGTTTCAGCCACCGCTATTATTTACTGGGAAATGTGTCCTTGAGGACTTGGAGAGTTCAGTTAAAGGGAGATAACTGATACTGAGACACCCGGAAGCGACATGGCACGTGGAACTAGACTAAATGAAGGATTCCGTTCAAAATCACATGAAGAAGGCCGCAGCGTATAACGGTCGAAATGTCGTGAATATAGAAACGAAGCTGAGAACAACAGACCGAGCAATGTAAATTGTGCAGAAAAAGTAGTGTGATCAAAAAGTGTCCACGTTGTCGAAATATTACCGGCAACGAAGCACAATTGAATAAATCCTTCTGACTTAATTATGTGCTATATCATAGAGAATGAACATCTGCAATTTGACTTCAGAAAATGGGGAAAGAGAAGCGCGTCAGATAACTTTCTTTCTTATTAGCGCTGATCGAGGACCTGTCATTAGCTGGCGAAAGTGTTCCTCTTTTATAAAGCTTGAAACATTTACTCTTGTCAGTTTAATTAGGTAAAGTCATCAACCGCAGAGCCCCTCCCACTGAGTCCGCATTCGTCCCAGTCCGAAATGAGTCGAGACTGATCGGAAGTAGACGGTAGTATTACTCCCAAGAGCTGACAAAGTGCCATGCCAAAAACGAATACCTATTTCTGTAGCTAGGAATTACCTTGTTAACAATTTGTAGTAGAACCCATAATTTTTCCCGGTCTGGAAATTCAAGCTCTGACTATTTCTAAAATAATTTAGGTTTTGCTTGCAATGTAATCATAGCAACACATGACAGAAGTCAATTTACACAATGCTCAGGTTTAGAATGTTTCTTTTTGCGACGTCATGATACTTAAGGTACAGGCGTAATTTTTATTTACTAGAATTATTTTTTTTTTTGCAATGGACTAACGCATATTGAAATCCTCACAATATTTTATATTGTCGAAGTTATCGCTAACATTTTTCTCGAGATTTACAAACTATACGTTTTATTCAATTTAGCAAACCAATCGATGAAATTTGAATCAGCTGATTTGTTTGGAAAAATTCTTTGACAAAAAACTTATTCGTGTTTTAATAATTTCTTTAATTTAATTTTATGGGATTTTATTTTTAACAATATTTTGTGAAAACTTTCTTTTTAACTTTTTAACAGTGAAGAATACATTCTGGGGACTTCTTACTCTTGCAACATAGAACTGTCCATAAGTAAATATTTCTTTCTGGAGCCAAATTATAACTTGGACTTGTGATTTGTTTATAATTCTCACAAACTCTGAGCGAACTGAAAACTAAATTGTTGTATATAAAAAGTAAAAAAAAAGATCTGCAAAAAAAATCAATATTGCATTTTTATTAAATAATTATTTGTTATTTTAATCAATAAATTATTTTTAAAATAGTCGGAGTATTTTGTATCTTAAATAATAAAACTTTTAATTTTTCCCAAAACATTAATAAAAATTTATTGTACTAACCTACGCAGCCTAGTAAAACTAACTGTACTTTGTACGTCCTTACCTGTTTGCACTTCTGCTCAAAATTTAGTTTCGATCGCTCAATGTATGGCTATTTTAGAGGGTGTAACGGAAGGACTAACGGAAATCATTAATATATATATATATATATATATATATATATATATATATATATATATATATATATATATATTAATTTCAAAACGAACGCAATAGTTATTTCTGTAAATTTCGATTCTATCTGATTGTAATACCAGTCTAAAATCAGCTCTCTTTTATTTAAGTTTTGAATATATCAACATGAATCCGTAATATATTGTGGGAGGTAAGATGACTAGTTGCCATATGATATTTTTTTTGCCTTCCAGAAAGCAGCGATCCCCAAACTTTATGCGTATCGTTGATAAACAGAAAAATACTTTTGTTCTGCATATATGAATAAACACTAAAAGATGTCTCCGATCTATTGCAACGGAAAATACTAGTTACGAGAGGCAGGATAACGTCATTGCACAAAGCAGGTTTTCAGCCACAAAATATTATTTTCCACATAGTCACTCTCATTGGTTATGCTACAAGATTCTGCTCCAATTTAAGCAACCCACTTTTTCATACACCCCACCTTCGCCAGTACTTAAACTTATTACTCATATATTAACTATGCTCACATTCATTGTTGGTATCTGTAAATATGCATCAATGAAAATTAGTGGATACATTTTTCTACCTGGAGGAATTCAACAATAAACTTGTTCTTCGTAGGGCTTTCACGTCAGACGCCATTTTATCAAACTAAAGCCCAGATGCTATCTGTAACCAAGAAAAATATGAGCTAATAATTGGAGGTTTCACCCTTTGCCTCCATAACCTCATCATCTGGCTTTGGAATCGTGTGTAAACATAATAAAATATGATTAATTTCAGAGCGACCCTCATACACACGGAATATATCTATGTGACTTGTGGTTGTATATAATAGTTTCGTACTGATGAGATGAGCACTAACCATTTAAATATTCCATACTACATCCCAAAGAAGTCTACCAAGAGAAGACAACGACCCCGCTTTCCTTCCCGATGCCAATGTACCGATGGTCAGGGAATGTTATGTTGATAACATTGGTATTTATATTTAGGGTAAGAATGATCTTGAACAGAAAACCAAGATCGTTTACGAATTGTTCCAAGAAATAGGACTCAAGATAAAACTTCTTTGAACATTTTGGACTGGCGATACATATTCACAAAGAACTGTACCATATAACAGAAACCACCTCACTTGAAGTTTACCAACAGCAACAACAACTCAAATGCATGTCACATGTATCTCGAAGAGAAAATAATGACATAAGGAAGATTTTTTAAAATATTATTCACAGCTCCAGATAAAAGTTTAGGAAGGGATCCCCCCCCACCTTACATCAATATATAAAGAGCGATAACAGCTACTGGGCCTGAAATAACTATTTTCCTGAAAAATTGTTTTTTAGAGAAATATTTTATAAATTTCAGCCGAAAACAGTACTGGCTGCTCTATCAATGAATGTCAGATGTTTTCTAGTAGAGAAACGGCTAATAGTACTATTCCCATTAATCTTACACTCCCCAGATTAGTGTTTTAGCAGAATTTCCTTTCAGTTATATCTATGTCTTCTCTACTTTCAAACTGGTTAATACTAGGAATGTGTTGAGGCGCATGCACCCATGATGAATCAGCAGGTGCCGACGAACATCGTCGGCACATTGTTACGATATTTATTTTGTAATAACAACGATAATAATATAAGGTAACCAAAAAAGTCTTTGTTGTTTTGGGCTTTGTTTGGGAAGAAGGATCACTGATAGTCTGCTTGTATGCTTTATGACTTTCAGGCGGGCTTGTCCCGTCAAGACTTTGGGAATAATTTTGTGAGTGAACGCACCGTCAGGCATTGGTCCCAAAAGTTCAGGTCGCGGGATCTGTACCTTTGCGTTAAACCCCGTATCGGCCGTCCACAGGCCCAGTGTGATGAGTCCTTGAAGGCGGCTATAGAGGAAGACAACAGCCAAACCTATTGTAAGTTGAGCAAGTGGCTACCCGACATATTGTCGGAAGCTAACCAGCTACAACGTGTTTGTTTTATTTTATTTCGGGACACCGCAGCTTACCTATATTTTGTCGAGTGTTCAACAATGTCGAAAAGTGGGTCCTGTATGAAAACTCCCAAACGTGTCAGACATTGGTTGTCACCCCGGGAGCCTCCGCCTCCACAACAAGACCACTTCTATATCCGTGCAAGATCATGCTCTGTATCTGGTAGACTAGTCGACAAGTGGTGCACTATGAGCTGCTGCCAACGGGCCAAACCATCATTGCAGACCTGTAGAAACGTGTGCAACAGGCACTGAAACAAAAGGATCCAACTGTGGTTATTCGCAAGGGTGTACTGTTACTCCAGGCCTCATGTAGCACGGGTGACCAAGAATAGCATATAGCGATTGGCTGGGAGATATTGTCCCATCCACTTTACTCCTCAGACCTTACACCAACAGATTACTACCTCTTCCATTGTCTGGACCATTTCGTAAGAAATTCTTTGCAAATGCAGTAAACATGTAGCAAACACTCACAGACTTCTTTGTGCTGATTTTATCGCACGAACATTGTACAGCTGGAGGCCCGTTAGCAAAAAGTTCTGTATGCCGATGGGGATTATTTTAAGGAATAATGGTATGTCAAATTTGCTGCATACCTTTTTTCTAATAATTCGAAAGCAGTAAGAATTTTTTTGGTTACCTTGTAATAATGCAGCCCGAGTAAATAATATTATTGTAGACTCGATATAAGTTGAAGTGATCATCTGAAGTATAATTATAGCCTAGGGGAGTATTTAACTTCGTATATATGACGCAATGTGATTTTTCTTTCAACAATTATTCATGATGAGCACAAAATGTTATTATCGTTTTATAAACTGGTATATTAGAAAGTATATATTCATATAAAATATATACAAATATGTTAAAACAAGGAGAGGAAGACTAAGGAAAATATTTACCATAAAATGATAAATCAAAATTAGATTTCCGGTTTAACATTTTACGATAAATATTTTTCCTTGCTCTATTTCTCTTTTATTTTAATATATATATATATATATATATATATATATATATATATATATATATATATATATATAGAGAGAGAGAGAGAGAGAGAGTGAGAGAGAGAGAGAAAGAGAGAGAGTTTATGAAAAACTAGGTAATCCGTATGGGTAAACCCAAGGAGGATAAAATCCAGAGAGCTCAATGTAAATCCAGAGCAAATAATTTAAATAAAAACAAACTACTTTAAGGTTCCATGTAATAAATTATTTCACCACAGTCATTTTAAAGGACTGCGGATCATCAGACTTTACTTCCAAAGGTTGAAACAAAATTGAAAAGAAATTTACACATTTTTGACGGGCCGTATTAAGCATATGTAAATTAAAGAAGTGGGAAGGTGAGGGGGGTAAGAGAAGACATGAGTGAGTTAGATGTAATTTAAAATTTCTATTCTTTTATACTTAAAATTAATTGAGGTTCAGACATTGACACATTTAAACGGTTAACTTAACGGAAGTTATATATTGATATCGAAGGGGTAGAAGAGGAAAAAACATAAAAAGATAAAGAGAGAAGGAGGTCATGAGAGAAAGTGTCACTAATTTTCTTTGGTAAAAAAGCGGCTAGAAAAAGACGCTGTCATTTTGTTTTACTTTGAAAGTGTTATTTTGAGGGTTCATAAAGATTATAATGTTTGATATAAATTTGAATGTCTAAACTTTCTGCAAAGAATTTAATTTGATGTTTGTTAGTGATTTAAATTTTTTAAAAATTTGGGGGATTTTCTATGAAATAGTCGATTAGAAAAATATTCATAGAAAGTACATTAAAAGAATAAAATTTTATTTTAAAATATAAGTTTACTTCTAGAAATTTTTTTATCTTTTTAATTTTTTTTTATATTATTGATTATTAAGTTGACATCTCTATCAGTTTGTTCATGAATTTAACTCTTGACTGTTTCTATATAGGTAATCTCTTTTACTTAAATTTTAGTTAAGTTAATATGGGGTAATATTTGAAGGTAATATTAAAGATCTTATATATATATATGGGATATATACTTTTTAGTGTTTGGTATTTATTTCACTTTTTGAAAAAAAATGTGTGTCTTCTTTGCCATCAAATACGGTAATAGTTTAATTTGCCATTAGATTAAAAATAATTGAATAAACAGAAAGCAAGTTTTGCATTATTTTTCCGTGCCGTATTAATGAATATAGCTTATAGTAAAAAACAAAAAACAAAATGTAGGCCTCACTGTTGAACTAGTTAGATGCAAACGTATGTTTTATTCTAATAGTTTCTTTTCTCGTTTGTACAACTCCCTTCGTATTTCTTGTTTCTTTGTCACCTACAATCTTCAAAAATTTAAATCCACGTCAATTGCCATCTTCCTGAAACCTATCTTTATTGTCCTTCATCCTGACTTACCCTCGCTAAAATTTTTTCCAGTGATCCCTTGCGTCTTAATAGCATTATTGCCTTGCTTGTAGGGAAATGATTAAAAACAAAATAACGAACAGATAGCATAAAATATTGTCGAGCTATCTCACAGCTTTTTTTTTATTTGCTGTAAGGTTAACCATGTACAAGGCCCGGGCGTCACTCGAGGAAGAGGGTTACATTAAGAAGCAATTTGTGCCGATAGTAAAAGATAACGGTTTACCCTAGACTTGATTGAACAAGTTGAGATTGTAGTGATTGGGTAAACAACCTATTAGGAGTCGGTTCCAAAGCGTAGTGGTTCCCGGGAAGAAGCTCTTTGAGAGAAAATTATTTCTCACTGATGGAATACGTAGGGAATGTGGGAGATTTGCTACTCTGTAAGTGGCATGGCGTGTCTTTGCCGTGAAGGCTTGAATTGGTAGAACCGAGTCCGAGTACTTTTCGTGGAAGTAGCAATAAAGCAGCCAGGGGATTGCCACATCTCGCCTGTGTGTGAGGGGTTGGAGGATGGAGAATAGTTCGTCACCCACGAGGGCTCAGAGACGCTTTTAGTCTATATCAAGGTAGGAGAGTAATGTCTTGGTAGCTCCCGCTTAAATATGACAATAGAATTCCATGATATGATATAGTTTTTTGTAAGGGTAGACGATAACATGAGGAGTCATGGACTTACTGTAGCCGACAATTTTACGCGCATCCTTAGCAATGGATCTTTAGCAATGTGCGTGTTCCACTTAATGTCAGTTATGAGATCCAAAAGTCTTTCAAGGCATAATGCCTCTCCGAGATGACATCCGTTCATAGAGACTAACGGTAGTTCGGGATTCGATCGACGATGATGTAACTATTTTGGTATTAAACTAGCTTGAGATTGAAGAAGCATGTAGCGGAAGACTTGCAATGTGAAATTTATGTTTCAAGTCGTAGGAACCAGTTTAAGTTCACGGAATACTTAATCATTTGTCAAGAATAATATATTAAATTTAAGAATTGATATCATATTCAACAATATGTTTTTGTGAAGGAACTACACGCTTTAAATAAGTCATTAATCTGCATAATTTTATATTAAATAGTGTACCTATCTATATTTCTGAGATGAGGTATTATGTACACTATTTACATTATTCGGAATATTGCCCTCGTCTTTGTCGCCATGCTTATCACCACGTCTCGGCCGTTGTACGCTCCTTCTTCAGCTGGTTGGAATGTCGAACTGAACCCTTTATTTCGCTCACTGGGGTAGCCTGTTCTAGTGCCACGTGCGATGTCTAATGTATCTAACTAACGACATTATCCACTGTGTCATGTGTCTTTGAGGACACCTATGTATGAATTTTTGGGTATTATAAACCTAAGGTTTTCAGCTCTCATTTTATACTAGTGCTCATATTGCAATTTTTGCTGTTAGCTTTGCATGTTTTTTACCAGAGCTCAAATTGCATTTTTTGTTATTATTATCGCTTTTCTCTGACACTCCTTATTACTGGTTCCCATATTGTATTCATTTCTATGCTTGATCGGCTCAGGAGATTTTTGTGTCCTAACATATGTGCTGATTTCCAAGTAAGACCCCCCATAGAGGTGAACACGACTAAAGACTGTGTGTACTCTATTCCGTGCAGCTGTTGAAAGAAATATAAAAGGGAGACAGGCCGCCCCCTTAAGGTAAGGCTTTAAGAACACCAGAAAGCTGTAACACAAGGGGAAGTGGAAAAATCAGGAGTAGTTGACCACATATGGAGAGAAAAGGGAGACCACGGCCTTTGTGAGATGAAGTTGAGATCTTAGACAAAGAGAATTGGAAAATTCGTACACTTAAGAAATCAGCACATATGCTAAGGTCACAAAAATCTCCTATAATAATAATACCCAGAAATTAATACAAAGATGTTCTCAAGGACACATGGCACAGTGGATAAAGGCGTTAGTTAGATCCAGTGAGAGGACCCAAAGATTGTGAGTTCAATACCTGGTTAAGGTGATGGAGAATTTTGAGAAGGGAATTAACAAGAGATAACTGACATCCATTAGAGATGGTACGTGGAACTAGAACAGTCTATCCCAATGAGCGAAATTAAGGGTTCAGTTCGACATTCCAACCACCTGAAGAAGGCCAGAGCGGTCCGAAACGTTGTGATAAACATTGCGATAAAGATGAGGACAATAGTCCGAATAATGTAAATAGTGTAAAAATGTGTACATACACACTTTGTGGTATCGCGTATTAATTATTCGATTTTCAGTACGTGTCTTCCACATGCAGAAGTAATATTTTACTGATTTTGGCTTCATGTGATCACTGTTACTTCTGCGTTGAAGAACAGTGCCTAATATAAGGTGGAGTCAATAATCATGGTCTTGAAATTTTCATTAGTACGTAATATACAGGATGGGGGGGTACTTAATATCATTTAAAGAGTCAAAAATGCGAAATTAATAAACATTGTCAGACAAGCTCGAGATAGGCGTCGGGAAATTTTCTTCCTGGAAATAAACGGCCCCTGTCTATTAGTAACATAAATTTACTTTTCTTCAGTCATTGCATTATGCAGAAACGTCAAAACGCTCTCTATGTGCCATCTTTCTTCAGGACGTTGGTGACCATGACTCTCCACAATTCCCAGTCCTTTGTAGGTTTTAATTTTTTTTTTCTTATTTCTCCTGAACCTTGTTCTGCCATCCATTTACTCAATTTAAATGTTTAGGTAGGTTATGCATTGTTTTCCTCTGTCTTATTGCTTTCAGGCTGTCCTGTGAATATCAAATTTATTCATATCAAATGTCCTCATTATAGAAGTTTTAACTGTTTCTTCCTGATGTTAAGTATAAGAGTCCTTTTTGTTTCCGTTATCTTCAAAACTTTGTGTTTGCTCACATGTTCGATACATGGTATTCTCATCATCCGTTTGTTAAACCATATTTCTGTTGCTTCAAGTCCTTTCCTCATCTGTGAGATTAACCATCATTCGTAAGAGGACTGATATTATGCAACATTGTAAGAGGACTGATATTATGCAAAGTTCAGTAATCTTTTCTTTGTTTATAACGAAATATTGACGCTGAGTTCGTTTCTTTTCTTTTCTTTTTTTTTATATAATCCCCTAGTATGGTTTCGTGCTAGAGTTGGCTATGACAAAAATGTTAACAACAAAAACATTCTAAACAGCATTACAAACATATTTATTTTAAGTTCTGAGTCTAAATTTATCTTGTACTTAATTAAATTTGTAAAATGAAACAAGGAACTCTTTAACCTCAAAAGGGAAATACAAGATTTAAAACGGAAATTTAAAAAAGATTTCGGCACAACCAGTGCAAAATTTGCACCAACAGCCATTGATTTAAATCTGAATTTTTAAAAATCACGGTTATTATTTTCCCTTTCCATCTGTTTTTTTTTTTTAATTCTATAAAGAACATTTAAAAGAAATGTCCAGGACATGTACTCAGCTTTGTAATTTACAACATTAATAAATCCCGCTCTAAAATAGTGTAGCTATATTTACACTATTTATATTAGTCCTCATTTTTGTTGTTGTCAGCACAATGTTTCAACCACTAGGCCACTCGGCCTTATTCCGGTGTATATTGATCATATCAATATTCCCTATAGGGAATTCTGAACTGAATTCTTTATTTAATCTACAAGGGTAGACTGTTATCATTCCACTGCTCATGTCTAGGGATATAGTGTAGTTCTTGTTTTTATTTTAGTACTGTTCAGTGATTGCTCGCCCATTTCCAGTGAGTGTAAGTACACACAGCCTGACCAAGGGATTGAACTCACGTCACAATCACTATGTAGTTATAATTCAATCAGCTTGATTTTATTGTCTAATATTCCTTAAGTTTTCACTGAATTATCTTAATTATACAGTGTAGGGGGAGATTAGACTTATAAGAAAATATGTATTTCATAAAATGCTAGTATTTCCTTCAAACCTATACATTTCCATCTTCCTGCATTTTTGTTTACTCTCTTTCTCTTTTACTTATTGTGTATCACTCTGTCAATCTTTAGTCGATGATGATGATGATGTCTACGTCATCCTCTGTATTTTAATACTAGAATTTCTTTCAAGACGCCTATGAAATCATACCAATCTTACTATGTAACATACTTGTCGTTTGGTTGGCTGTTTTAGTTTAGCAGCATATTAACCTCTAAGAATTATTTAATGCCGAGATCTAAATATTTTTACACAATTTTATTTTTTTATTTCATGGTGGAGATAATAATGGTTTTAGTGATACAAGTCTTACTAATTAACTCATATCTGAGGTGAGAAGTGATTGAGAACACTGATGCGATACGTACCTCCTACAGAAAAAAGCGTTTAAATTTTATGGAAACTCTTAAGATAAAAGGACAAAAAGACTCCCTTAATAGCATTAATTACGGTCACAATGTACTGGCTGTATTTTGAAATTAATAAAATCTACTTTAAACAATTTTAAGCTCTGGATAATAGCACTTAAAGGCCAATTATTATATTAATAAAACAAACAAGTCAATATCAAGTGGCGATAGTCTTTCATAATTTAATGCAATCTTAAGGCCAGAATGTTGCGTTCAATCATGAAACACTGTCATCACCCATTGTTAACCTCAGCCTCCACTTTTATATTTACATACGCTCAGCTAGTGAGTACATTTATCCACAAATCTGACATAATTAAAACTATATTTTTTATCATATATATAATATGTGTTACCTTAAAAGATCACTGACAAGGTACTTCTGTTAAATCTTATGTTGTATTTCTATCGTATGTCAACAAGAGATTAATTATTTTTTGCACTTAGTGTATGTTAAAATTGTCAAAAACCTTCTTAGTTTTTTTTGAGGGGGGATAATCTATTATTACATTTAGGGATGTGGATTATGTTATTTTAAATGTGTAATTTGTTGAAAGACAAACATATTTCCTAATTTCATCAGAAACAACTCTACAGTGAAATCAAAACTATATGAGATCACCAATAATTAATTGAAACGCTTCAAAGAGAATAGTGTTCCTGATGGAAACAAATACATAAATATTTATGTCGAGCAAACTAACATTGGCTCATCAAGACTGCTGAAATAATTGAAGTAAATGAAGCCCTTATAAAAACAATAAAAGCTTTAACAACATCGAGTTGGAACACTGTCGCCGGATACTGAACATATTCCAAAATTAAAATTACCTTTCCGCCACTACCTTGTCATATGAAAAAGCATAGACAAATAGTTTCGAATATGGCTAATAGATTAGCCGAAAACGCTTGGAAGGAAGCATAATTTGCATATTCTTTACACGTACGAAGTTGAAAAAAAAAATCTGGTTCGCATTCAATAAAATACGAAAAAATCAATAATAAAAGTAGCAGAATGTTATTTTTAATGAAGCAGAAAGAATGAATTCTATTTTCATACACAAATAAATATGATGCGTGGATAGGCTGTCTCAAAAAGGAGTTTAAGAGAATAAACTAACACAGGAAACCATAAAGCCGTATTTTGTTTATTAAATTTCTGTCTTCTTTAGATATAAAAACCAGTGAGATATTAACTGATGATGATTTGAAAATCTTGTGAGCATTTTATATTCTTTCCTCTGTTTCTGTCACTTTCCATCGGGCATTATGACAAAAAATATATAATCGAATTAATGCATTTTTCTAAATTAAATAAATCTAATTCATTAACTCTATTTCTATAAGGACACAAACACAAAAACGTACTTTTATATACTGTAGAGTTTATGAATAGACTCCTAACATATGCAAATTTTGTTTTTATCTTTTACAATAATTTTATGCCTTTTCTTAAACTGACAGCTTTTATTATATTCGTGTTGTTGAAATTTACTGATAAGCGGCCATTTTTTTGTATTATGTTTTCATCTCTAGCACTTTGTAAATATTTGTTTTGTAAGAAGGAAATTTCTAAACTAAATTTCAGTGAATATCGGTGATAGCAGCCGATTACGAATTTGATAAATTCTAAGCAGATGTTTAAATGTTTGAATTTGAAAATAATAGCATTATATTCGTTTACCCAACTGTCAATATTTCACATTTATTTTTTCAGAAATATTAAATATTATACTGTAATATATTGTATAAGGAGTACGGAAATTTCATGTTTAAACAATTGCACTAAAATACGTGCATATAAAAATAATCCAGTTTCATAGTAGATTTTAAATTTTAATTAATATTTTAAATATTCACTATTTCTTAAACTTTTAAAATTTGTAAGTGTTTTATAGCAATAAACATATACAAGGAAACTTAATAAATTTAAAAATACAGATTTTAACTAACAAAAAAAAAAACAGCCGCTTCCAAAATAAACTTTTATAATCATAATTATGTTTTATTGTTTTGAATTGATAAAAGTATCTCAATGGTATTGAAGAGATCTTTTTAATTATTTTATAATGAGATAAAAACTTAATTGCAATTCCCAATCGTTCGAAAAGAAATTTTTCATGCTATTTTTAAAAGTATCCACTTCTCTATTTTTATTAGAATTCGACGTTTACATTTTATAAAACTATTTTGTTTCCACTGCATAATAAAAAAAACAAAATGACTGTATAATAAACTGTGGGATTTCTCTTTTGTATTAAACGAGGTTTATGAGTTCAGTTTTGAAACAAAATTAAAGTCAATGACACGTCGTGGGTTGGCATTCTTATAGATTTAAGCATTTTTCTTGTTTTTCTTTATTATTTTACTCGGTATCACCCTATTCAAGCGAGTAAAGCCACTAAGACACAAGGGGTTACAGGGTGTGGAAGAATTAGGAACAGAAACATTAATAATGAGCGAGAAAAGGAAAGAGTAATCAGAAGGACACTAGATAATGATTGACATTGCATTTAAATTTTTATAGATTAAAGTTGGCTGGAAAGGATTGAGCCGGAAGGGAGTTTCACAAACGGGAAGAGCGAGAAAAGAAAATTTTCTATTTGTTTAAGTGTGAACCAAATTCTGAACTTAATGCTATTTTGCTTTCTAACACATCATAATGCATCCCGGTTTCAAAACGTTTTCTGTTTCCATTATTCTGTTGTTTTAAAACAATGGAGTATGTATGTACCAGGTGTTGGTATGTTCAGTGGATGTATTACAGCTGCTGTTCTGGCTTTACAGCGCTTACTGGAATGGTAGCCTCTGTTACAAATGTGTGGCACTGTGAGTTCAGTTTCTGCTCTCTACCGTCTAAGCTGTCTCCTCTTTTTCAACTGATCATATCTAGGATATGTTCTTACAGTTGATGTGATAAATACATTAGAAAAGGCGTATGTTTATGAAAGCTGTATAACAGGAACTGGGCAAAGTATTAACGAATGATAGTGTCTGATTTCTCTGAAATTACTTCTAGTAGTACAGGCTGGACAGTTTAGTCAGAAATTACTTTAATCTCTGATGCGACCGTTTTGTGGTTTTACTATCGAATGATGAGAACGCCATGAACAGTTCATGCCATGAAATGAGAAGATCTAAGGAGAATAGGAACGACAAAGATAGTACTGAAAACAATGAAAAACTGACAGCTGAAAATTATTAGTCACATAATGAGGAACGAATGCTTACAAATCGCAAAAAATCACTAAGCGTATCGAAAGCAAAAGCGGAAGAGGAAACAGTGGGTAAACAGATTGTCATTTTTTTAGCAAGTAGAGGGTGTATCAGGTACCACAAAAACAAAGACGGATCGGAAGGAAGCGAGTATTACTCAAAGAAATGATGATGATGATATGGAATGCTTTAATCGCCTAAATCCTGAAAGTAAATAAGCACATCGAGATAGATTGTGGTGCATATTTATAAAACCAGTTGAACTTCCAACTTATGAAGATTTAATTTAGTGGATTAGAATTTAGCTGATTTTGAATTCAGCTGTTTTAGCACTATGAGTTTTTGTACACATGCTATGAGTATATTTCTGCAGTTAACTATTTTAAGAAAGTATTTTTCATAGACATTAAAAAGACCAAAAGCAGCTGTTGCGAAATTATAAAACCAGTAACAGAATGTCCTGGCGATAAAGAACTATATCTATAGAAGTCCATCATACCTGTACATAATTTTTCAATTCTTGTGTTGAATGGTAGTGATGCCAACCTTTTGTAAATATTACGATTAAGGATACCCAACAGGTTCTCAAGTGGTTTGCGGTCAGGAGAATGTGGCAGCCAACTCATAACGTAAATGTTGTGGTTCTGAGATCATTGTGTTTTGCTCAATGAATTGGAGCATTACCGTGTCGGAACTTTTATTTGGCACCAGCAATTTTTCTTCTGCTTCAGATTGATTCATTCATTTTATAAGGCTTATCAACCCATTGCCTGTTATTTAAAACCAGAAAATATTTTTTGTAAGAATTTTTTGGAAATAATAACGGTAGAAGGCTTACTAATTAACACATATCTGAGGATGTGGATTCATACATTTCCCAATTGCGCGTAAGCGAATTTAATTAACCCAAGTTAATTTAATTTAATTAGTGTTAATAGGAACTCAGCTCCTCTGATTAAGAATTCCTAGCCATTATACATTACACGACCCACTCATACTAGCTGAAAGCACCTGATATTCCCCAATGGTCACCCATCTAGCTACTGACCAGTCCCGATGCTGCTTAACTACGGTAATCTCACAGGAACCGGTGTTTCAACTTGATGTGACTGTAAGCTTTTAAGGGTAGTTTTG
>OZ010592.1:68753022-68828022 GCA_963932145.1 Acanthosepion lycidas | reverse complement strand
ATGCCATTTGACCAAAGTTACCCTTAATTAGATTAAGGGGAAGTATAGAGGCTTCGATGAATACCGTGGCCCTTGCGTTTGACGGTCATCAGCCGAATCGAGCATTTATGGGATGGGGATAGGATAATTCAGATCAAAGAACTTACCCCTACAAATAACATGGATCTCTGAAGTGTTATCTAGGTAGCTTGTCTTCGAACCATTTCTGGACTCGATAACAAATCGATTTAATACACATTGCCTGGTTAAAAAGGACCTACTTGATACTCGGCATCTGACCTATGACTTTTGGTACATCAGTGTACATGTCTATTAATTAGAAACTACGTATTTTCTATTGGGTTAAAATGTGGTGAGGCTTGGACCGATTCCATTAATATGGTAACTTTTGAATACTTTTTGGCAAGATAAGCAATTGTAAAATTTGCATAATGTGAAGAAGCATTGTTTTTAGCTTAAAGCTTCTTCGTTGTATACTGTACCATTTACCAATCTTTTACGCAATAATTCCCCAAATTTCTCTGCATTTTCTTGGTTCCACCATGAACTCTGATGGGATTTATAATTTTACTGCTTTCATTACTTCTGCAAAAACTGACTCAACCATATGTGTATTGTCTTTTAAATCATAATGGACTTTTAGTTAATGATTAATTAACGATGGTTATTTGTCTTTTTCATGTCTTCAGTCCTTGTTAATATTCTACATCTATTTCTTCTGTTTACCTTCGAAACATAATCTTTTTAGTGTTTAGTGCGCGTCCTGAAGCTGAGCCATCGTCCTCTTCAGGATATAGTCTAATTAGCCGCATTAGTAAAATTTTGAAGCTATCATAAACAAGAAATTGTTGAAAACCTAAACAAAGACAAACTCTTGAAAGACAAACAGTATTGTTTTTTGGTTTTCTGGGTGTACTGCTGATATCCAAACTACTATCACGCATAGAATCGATGAAACGCTCGATAATAAAACTATATCGAGAATGATCGCCCTTTGAAAAGGTGTGATACAATGGATTGCTACACAATGTGTGTGTGTGTGTGTAAATGATGTATATGGTGTATCGGTAAGACTGACTGGTATAATTCAATACATCCAAAACTAAACTAGTAACATTTAATCACTACCGAACAGGCTGTAAACATACACCCTTCCTGAGGAGTGATTATAGCCCCAAAGAGGCTCTTTTTTTCGAACAACTACTGAGTCTAGGGCACGACTCGCGAGCTCCAATGGAACACGTATATTCGTGCCACTACGAAAGATACTGCATGACTGGTCGGTTTCAGAAAATATCCAACTCCTGTTGCCATGCTCTATCTGTACAAGAGTCAGATAAGAATGATATATTGCTGTTATATCTGGGTTGTGCCGCCCAATTCACACTGTATAGCCTCGACACAGTTCAAAATTGTTGACGCGCCATTGTAATGAATTAATCTCCGCCATGCAACCCTTATCCCACAGACAAATGTTGGTAGTTTCACTGTCACTATTGCTATGGCAAATGTTTGAACGAATTATATTTCTTTGTTATACCAGACCACCTACCTTCACAGCTACGACCAGACATGTCACGACTGTGCTGGCAAACCATTTGCATTCCGTTCGTGTTTCTTTGATGAGGTGTAAGTTCCACTCAGATTCGTCCCGAAAACTTCTACTTTATGCAACAAAATCTCGAGAGAATACTTTCGTGACAGTGGAAATGCTCGCGCCTTTAAGAAAAGTTAATCGATATATATATATATATATATATATATATATATAGTTATTTT
Organism: Acanthosepion lycidas; assembly: GCA_963932145.1. Taxonomy (NCBI): domain Eukaryota; kingdom Metazoa; phylum Mollusca; class Cephalopoda; order Sepiida; family Sepiidae; genus Acanthosepion; species Acanthosepion lycidas. The sequence continues at coordinate 68,826,243 of OZ010592.1, read as the reverse complement.
CCAAGCATAGCTTAGATGTGGCACAAGGCCGAAAGTATGGGGCATCTAGTGAGAATCGAACACACTTTCCAGTTGTAATTAATATAGCAAGACAAGCTATATATATATATATATATATATATATATATATATATATATATATATATCGAGGGCACCTCGGCGTGGTGTAATGGTTAGCAAGCTTGTCTTGCTATATTAATTACAATATATATATATATATATATATATATATATATATATATATATATATATATATATATATATATATATATCTTTTACTTCTTCATAATGTGTTTTTCCCTATCCTGAAATCCTTGGGTTTCTTGAAACTCATTTTATTTTCTTGTCCCGATCATGAAAATATTTTCAATTTCTATTTAACAATAAGATTTTTCGCGTTTGATGTTATGTCATTATATCTTCAACCTCCCCTGCCTCCACGGGCGAGATATGGCAAACCTCTCGCTGCTCCATCGCTACTTGCACGGAACCTGCACGGACGAACTATATTACTTGGTTCCGCTAATTCAAACCTTTACGGCAAGGGCAGGCCATGTCACTTATATAATAGCAAACCATCCACATTCCCTCCATATTCTATCGGTGAGAGGTAAGTTCCACTCAAGCAGCTTCTTCCTGCGAACTACTTCTTTGTGGAAGCGACTCAAAAGAGGATGTTTCCCCAATCATTACAATCTTAACCTATTCAAAGCTAGGGTTAAACGTTATCTTCCACTCTTATCCATACAAATTGCCCCCTAACGTAACAATCTAGTTGGAGTGGCTATCGGGCCTTGTAAAGCGTGGACCTTACTATAAAAAAGTTAAAATAATTATCACTAACTATACTGTTGTAACCGAGGAAGGGTTACTGAATGAGGAATAACTACAACGGAGTTTGGAAATTAAATGGTAATCATTATAAAATTAACAAAATACAATACTTGCGTGAAGTAGGTAAACCAATGTTAGTGGTGGACTACTTAGGCAGCATATTACTCCCACTTACATTAGTGTACGTTTTTATGAAAATTGGGACATAACCATTAGTGTTCATTGGTACCCTATATAAAATATACAATGATAAATATTTAAGATATAACGAACAACACTTGAGTTCCATAAGAAAATATCACGCTATCAAAAAATTCATAGTAAATATTTTTAGTAAATATATATCGGCTGAAATTTACCTGGTGAGGGATGGGATTCTCCAAGTCTACTTTGCCCAAGACACGTTACAGCGACCCTGCGACCAAATCTGGTTAGAACAATGACGAGGAACTGAAATTCACATGGTGTACTTACTATAAAAATCAACTTAATCTCTTGGAATATTACTAACATCGATTTTTTAATACCAATTTTATTGTGAAAATATGATCAAACATATTTTTACTCGAGCTCATATTACATTTTTATTGTTTCTTTTATCTACTTCTCTGTATTACTGGTTCCCATATTGTATTCATGTTTATACTTGGTTGGCTTAGGAGATTTTTGTGGCCGAAAATATGCACTGATACCTTGAGTTTTCGTATTTTACAGTAATGTTCACTTTTTCAACTTCATCCCTCAGAGGGCGTTGATATCACTTTTCCTTCCATATATGATCAACTATAGGAACGATGTAAATAGTGTAAATAATTAAAGTACCTCATCTCAGAAATAGAGACAGATGTTGAAGAAAAATAATAACATGCATTTTCATTTCATATCATATATACAGGCTAAATTATCCACTCATGTGCGTTATATTTTTTTTTATTTTTCTCGACTGCACTGTATGGTAGTGTCAGTTGGGTACTATCTGCGACAAAAAGAGAACCATGAAGCAAATTACCCCGCCATAAAATTTAGAAACATGCTGTACTGTTTGGCATTCGCGCCGGAAACTCCAATACGAACATTACAGAGTGTGTGAATGTCAATCTGAGGACAGTGCAGATAATTTGGAAGTGTTTGATGGGTTTAATGGTGATTACGAAGCTACGGCAGCTCAGAAATCTCACTTTCATTCTAATAAGAAAAGAACTCCCGAATCTGTAGGTGAGGGCATAATACTCAACAGGAGAGCCTTGAGGAGGTAGTGCTGCTCTGGGTCAAGAAGGTCGTTACTGAAAGACCCTCTGTATGGCAACAAGACTGTGCAGCATGCCACACAAGCAAGAGAACATAGACATGGCTTTCAGACAATTTCTGCGATCACACCTTACTCCACGGACTGAAACATCCTTGATTATTATGCGTGGGGCGCAGTTGAAACAATAAAAGATGAACTGAAGACAGGATTATAGGAGCATTCACTAACTTAAACAACGTGACCGACCAGAAGAGTTGCAAGAGATTCCAAAGTTGTCTGAAGGCCGCGGTTAAATCCAATGGCGATTTTATGGAATAATTTTACCCTTTAGAATTTCAACATATTTTGGGGTAATTTTGGTACATATATCTGTTAAAATGAGATGTCAATGTTATTTTCATTTTTGCGTAATTTAGATGACAAGTTATCCATCTCGCACTGTGTTTCTGTAAAATATTAAGATTGTCTTTGCTTATAAAGGAAGTAAATTTCATAATAGGTTATTCCAAAAATCGCTTGACGATGGAACGGAGCTATTGATTTTTAAAATTTTAGTTTCTCTTTTGAAACATAGTAATTCCTGTGTAGCGATGGAACTATATTTTTAAAATAGAAAATAATTATAATATTATTCCCTACAGTTTTGTATAGGGCACTCTTGTTATAATTAGATAATTACTAAGAACAACAGATTGTACATCTTACTGTTTTTCTTAGTATTTTAATATATATATATATATATATATATATATATATATATATATATCTCTCTCTCTCTCTCTCTCTCTCTCTCTCTCTCTCTCTCTCGGTCGATCGATCGATCGATCCATCGATCGATCGACACTCCCGTCGAATTCCATGTCAAGCAGATCAGTTCCTAGGAAACCGACGGCCCGACAACAGCACATGAGATTTGATTATAGTAGTAAAGGTTTCGTGCAGGACCATCCATACTTTCTGAAGGGTCGCATACAGAGACCTGATGCACTACGTGCCACAAAGTCTACAAACGTCTCTCCGCAGGTTTTGAATACAGAGTTGTCCTTCTCCTAGACCAGTTGCCATCCAAGGCTATAGAACCTAGTCTGTCCTGCTATTTACACAAAGCTGGAGGGAGAAGAGGAGGATTCACACCTTTCTTAAGGGTATTAGCAAGTAAGTGAATGTAATGGATTCCTCAATCCGAGCCGCTATCCACCGTGCCTCCTATATATATATATATATATATATATATATATATATATATATATATATATATATGATACACACACACACATATATGTGTGTGTGTGTATATATCATAAATATATATGTATATATCACATATATATATATATATATATATATATATATATATATATATATATATCCATTGAGAACGTTGGCGAACATGGCTCTCCACAATGTCCTCTTTTTTGTAGCTCTTAATGAATGTTGTCTTTTTACTATCCCTCTCAAACCCCGCTAGGCCACCCATACCAACTCATAAGTTCACATATATATATATATATATATATATATATATATATATATATATAAATGCCCCTATGGCGTGCGTTATGTTACATGGTAGATCTTTTAATTTCCAGCAAATGAATAAGCTATTACTATGTAATCAAGACCAAGTATTCATTTTTACGACACACTGTTTGCCATCATAGAGTTTCTTAATTTTCAGCTTTACGGTTCCATTACATTGAAACCCTGTATAATATATTTTCTTAGTTGTATCGCTTTATAACTGTGTGTGAACATTTTATAACGATTTTCAAATATTTAATCATCTATTTTGTTTTCATCCAAATGTATTCTATTATTTTGTCTTTTCTCACTTCAGGTAAGATTGGCTCAAGATGTTCGAGCGGTTACGATTGCCTAGAAGCCATTGAGCACAGTCAATGTATCGAGGGAAAATGTCAATGTGTACCCACTCACTATTCATCCAGAGAAAGTGATAAATGTAAGCCTCGCAAAATAGGCGACCTCTGCATGAAACAGGAAGAGTGTATGTTGGTGAGCCATAGCCATTGTCGACAGTTACGCTGCACTTGTCTTCGGGGTTACACGCACAACGACGAGCGTACCATATGCAGACGCCTCACAATCACAGACCTTTGTAGCAACCACGAGGATTGTTCCGCATCTGTACCAAACTCCCAATGTTTTGATGGGAATTGTGCATGCATCACTGGCTATAGAGAATCACCAGACTTGTTCCAGTGTGAAAAACTCTATATCGGAGCAACTTGTTTGATTAATGAAGAGTGTGCTGCTGCAATTCAGAATAGCAATTGTTCTTCTGGGGTATGTCGTTGCAACTCAGGTTATAATACCGAAGCAAGAAACAGCCTTTGTATTAAAAGGCGTATCGGAGACGCGACTTGTAAGTTGCCTACAGACTGCTCTGACGCTGTCAATGGCAGTCTGTGTGTCGAGGGAATTTGTCAGTGTAAGTCTGGTTTTCGCGTAGTTGACCAAAACCGTCGCTGTCGCAAACGTGCGATCGGAGATAGATGCATGATTGATGTCGACTGTTCTGACTCCATAACAGACAGCTGGTGTGATAGCAGGATGTGTGCGTGTAGGGCTGGGTACCAACCTCAAGAATCAGGTACACGTTGCATTAGGAGAAAGATATACGACTGGACCTGTGCTGTCGATCATGATTGCAGTGAGGCTGTCCATCACAGCAACTGTACGAGAGGACAATGCCAGTGTATTTCAGGATATCACCCGTCGAACGATCTCACGAAATGCCGTAAAAGAAAACTCGGAGACGAAAACTGTAATGTGAACACTGACTGTACTGACGCCGTCGGCAACAGCACGTGCATCTCTGGTACGTGTGTGTGTCTCTCTGGATTTCGTGCTAATGATAACCTCACCGGATGTATGCTGAGGATGGTTGGAGATTCTTGCGATCAGACCCCAGACTGCGTGAAGGCAGTTGACCACAGCGATTGCATTAATAGTGTTTGTAAATGTCTTCCCGGGTACAGATCTTCTGATGACCAAACAAACTGCATTTTGAGGATTATTGGTGATTCATGCGAAACGAATCGAGACTGCACTGAAGCTGTTCTGAAGAGCGAATGTATTAAAGGTGTTTGTCAATGTCAAGTGGGCCGTATGCCGCACCTGGCTAAGATGGCTTGTCGTCTTAGAAAAATGTACGATCCTTGTCAACGATTGAAGGATTGTCGTTTAGCTGTTCCAAACTCCGAGTGCCGCCAGGGTTTTTGTAAATGTGATATTGGCTACCATGTGTCACAAGATAATTCCACCTGCACTGCACGTCGTATTGGAGATCGGACATGCACAGTGGACCGCGACTGCACAGCGTCCGTTGCAAAAAGTAATTGCACAGAAGGTGTTTGTCTGTGTAACACTGGTTTTAAAGTAGAAATGAATGCAACAAAATGTACCAAGAGGCGAATTGGAGACAGTTGCACTTTGGTTACAGATTGCAGTGATGCATTGCCCCATGCCAACTGTACGATGGAGGTGTGTACATGTCTATCAGGGTTCCAAGTCACAAATGACGGCGGAAAGTGTACAAAACGTGAGTATGTTTACAAATTCCTGGTATTTAATTGTAAGAATCAAGTGTTTTATACTATTTTATAAATATAAAATATAATAAAAAATAGATAAATATAAAATAAAATGAGTTATAAAAATTTTCAAAAGTATTTGCATTGGAAACCCACTAGCAAGTTGTAGTAATGATCTTTTTTCAAATAATTCCAATTTATGCAGCATTAGGTAAAGTTAAAATATTTAAGTGATGAAGAAAGGATATGAAATATCTTCGTTGTCCATAACCGCCAACATTCATTCAGGAAATTTTAATCTCTTTTGTAGCTCTTAATAAATTTTATTTTTGTTATCTCTTCTCAGCCGTGTTCTCTCATCCATTTCCACAAACTTATGGTTGTGCGGTGGAGTAATGGATAGCGGATCGGATTGAGGAATCGGAAGGCCGAGTTCGAATTCCAGTCGGATCAATTATATTCACTTACGGGCTAACTGAATGTATAAATCCTCTTCTTCCCCTCCCAGCTATGAGTAAATATCAAGAGAGACTGTGTTCTTTGGCCTTGGCTGGCAACCGGTCTGTGAACTAATTCTGAATACAAAACCGTATGTAGCTCTGGCCTAGCACATACTATATAGTTAAAGGAGAAGATGGTTTGCCTTGGCTTGATGATCCAGACTGCGGTCGACAAATGATGATGATGCATTATTTTCCTTTGTCTCTCCTTCCATCAATATGTCCTCCGTGTGACACATTTTCCAAGTCGTCTTTCATTATTATGTGCCCTAGAAACTTTAACTGTCATTACTGATGTCTTTTTTGTTTCCATTTCCTCTAAATGTTCGTCGTTGATCATATGTGAAGTTCATGGTATTCTCTGCATTCTCCACTAGGACCACATTTCTGTTGTCTCTTCTTCATCTGTGAGGAGCATGTTCAGCATTCACTGTCATATAGGAGGACAGATATTATTTAACTGTTTAGTGCTTTTTTCTGTGTTTCTAAGAACATTTTTCCTGTTTCTTAATACTGACTTTGCTTTTTAAAGACAATTTCCCTATCCCAGTGCACCTTCGGATTTCGAAGTTGTAATTTCCGTCTTATGTTAAAACTTTTCCCAGAAGATTGTTTTACTTTTTAGATTTTGGTATCTCCAATTTGTAATTTTCATGTTTGGTTGCTAACATTTGTAACCTAGGGAAGGTTACTGAATAGTATAATCGAAGTAAGGAAGGTAATGAAGGATAATACTTAGGACAAGAACAACACATATAAGATTAACCCGCGGCATATAGAAGTATACAACTACTAGAAGTGATTCCAGTGAATTCCAAAATGTATCTCCAACTGCAGGATATCTACCAACCGCCTCACGCGGTCAGATGTGACACAAGGGTGAATAAAATGTGGGGTACCCAAGCCCGTAAGCTCGGCCAAAAATTCACCGTAGATCACGAGGTCGGATAGCTGTTTCCCGACATTATCTCGTCTGGGGATCCTCTCTGCTCGGAGACAGAGAGTTTGACCAGCACAACTGGAGACGAATCTCCAAATGAAGACGAACATACAGTATTTACTACTCTATTTATGTGAATGGGGACATACCCATTATCGTCCGTAGGTAGGCTACAACATTCTCTCTTCTTCCAAATGTTTGCTTCTTCATTAACTTCTGTGTGATTTCTTGTAGTTTCCCTTCTGTGTCTGCTATCAGCACGGTTCATCTGCATTTTTCACGTTGAAATTATGATCGCCAATAATGAACCCTCTTAGTACTACTAATTCTCTCAGAATCACCTCACTATATAGGTTGAATAATTCTGGTGAGAAAACACATCCTTGTTTCACACCCCTTCCTATTTCTGTAAATTTACTGAATTCATTTTCTATCTGTAATCAGTCGGTTTGCTCCCAGTGTAGGTTCCAGATTATTTTAATATAATTCCTAAATATGCAAAGTTCCAACTGTTCTTTGTGGCGTACTTTATCAAACGCTTTTGCATAATCTATAAAATATTGGTATACATCGTTTTTTGATTGTACAGTGTAACCCGGATATAAGAGAGATTTTCTCTAGTCCCAAATTAGAGCCTGTGTTAATATATATAAGAGTTCTTCTTCTCCGGTCCCGACAACTCTCTTATATCCGGGTTACACTCTTTCTGATATGATTCTGAGCATAAATACCGCATTCCTTGTTCTGGTGTCGTTAAATAAGACACACTGTTCTTGTCCTAAGTTCGGTTTAATTCTGCTGTCCTATTCATCAGAATTTGGATGATAAGTTGTGTTATATGGTTCATTAGGATGATTGTCTGATTGATTCTTTTTTCATCCTTAGGTAGTTTCATGAAAATAGATCCACCATATCACCATTATTGTATATTTCATTGTCCATACTTACGTACGAAAATTGTTTTAACTTTTCGAATAAGTCTTTCTATATCTTCATGGGGATTTGGTATTAACAGACAGAAATGCTATCTCTTTGTTGAGAAATACGTTAAATTATTTTACTACTGTAAAACGAGGTCAAATCATTTCAACGTTGCCTAACCATCCTGTCTAGCATGCAAAGTAATGCCATTTTATTGCAATGAAAAACAAATGGTTTAGTTATCACTTAAAAATAGTAAAACTTTTAGAGAAATTGAGCAGTTAATCGCCGCTTTTTACTATTATTCATTCACAAAAATGATTGAGAAAACTTGTTTCACTTAAATTCTGTTATCTTCAGTAAATTTCTTTTAATTTCTTTATTTCTATCTATGACTATTAGCGGACTGACAGCTCAGAATATACCCGATTTATCATTTGGTATAGACTACTTTGTAAATAGAATTATATTATAACTTATTATTGACTCTAGCCTCGATGTCAGTTTATACACACTTTTCCTATTAATGTGAGCAGGTGTTTTTTTTTTTCTTAATTTGAATATTGTGAGATAGCTCCAATCTACAAACGGGTAATGATGGCTGATATGAACTGCTTCAAAAGTAATCAGGAATGACTGGCCATAATTAGTAGGCAACCAGTAGTTAGGTATATTAATATGTAAATCAAGAACTTAGAACATGTTTAGTGCTGCTGATTGCACACAAAAAATATCCGTGACTGTGTGACACTGCATGACTCCCGACTAGCATTTTCGTATAAAATATATTTTATTACGTGAGAAAAAGATGGGGTATATCCTAGTTTATCTTATACCTCGAGTATAAAAATTGCTTAAGCGTAGAATAAAAATTTGGGTGGGAGGTGCACAGACCGTACTCTCCAGCCTCTACAGAGCCCCAAAGCGTCTCCAACTCCCTGTGGATGACAAATTATTTTCCACCTCCAACCTCTCTCTCGCTGCTTCCACGGAAATTGCTTGAATGAACGTTCTTTGGTTCCCGAACGCCTAACCTTCACGGCAAGCACCCTCCATGGCACTTACATAGTAGCAAATCACACACATTTCCTCCGTATTCCATCGGTGAGAAGTAATTTCCACTCGAACAGCTTCTTCCCGTGAACCGTTGTTCTGTAGAACCGACTCCCAAGAGGATGTTTCCCCAATCGCTAAAATCAAGTCCAGGGTTAACCGTTAGCTTCCTCTCTTATCCATACAAACTGTTTCCTAACGTAACCCTCTACATCGAGTGTTCTCCGGGACTTGTACAGAGTGAACCTTACTGTTAAAAACGGGCATACTTTGGGCTTTACCCTGGATAGTACGACGTAGAAAAATGACCCAATTGTACCAATATTGAAGAAACTAGCAAATAGTGTGGCTACTGCTTATTAATGCTTAAGTATTCAGAAATTACTTTCAAATTGTTTCAGGGATGTAGTGAATTTATCGGTCAAAACAACCAAAATTTGGGTTTATTTTACTACGCACAAATATGCCAATAATAGACAGAAATAGCGCATAATATTTTCCTTGTCAGACATTTCGCTGACTCATTGTTTTCGTATAATAGACTCATCATTAAAAAAAATAGTAAACAATCATCTTTTTATATGGAAGATTTGTATGCTTCGTCAATATGTGGAGAAACCTCGCCATTTATATGTTTGGTAATATACGTTTTAAAACTTATTCTTTATACTGATGCTTCTGAACAGGTTTTCTGTTACCAAAAGACTGTTATTTCCACTATTTACATTGTTTGGACTGTTTTCCTCATCTTTGTTGCCATATTCACGACGTTTCGGCCGTTGTACGCTGTACAGTGTACAATCTACTCTGGTGGACGAAATAAAGTATTCAATTCGAAATTCCAATCACCTAAAGAAGAAGGCCGGAGCGTACAACGGCCGAAACGTCGTGAATATATAAATAATTACAATACCTCATCTCAGAAACAGAGACAGATGTTGAAGGTGAATATGGCAACAAAGATGAGGACAACAGTCCGGACAACAGTCCGAACAATGTAAATAGTGTAAATAATTACAATATCTCATCTCAGACAATACTTCAGTGAGAATTTGGCAGAAATCAAACAAGCGATTCTTTTTCATGTAAATTTGAAATTAACGTTTTAAACATTACTGTAAATTAATCCTTATATTTAATAATATAAGGATTTAATTTACAGTAGAGTCTAACAGTAACGCGTAAATTTCAAAACCTTTCAGTATATGCACTTTTTTAAAACAGTTTTATGGATAGAAATCAAAATTGAAAACTACTCTCTGTTCAACAAGATATGTATATTTTTAGCATTCTGAAACGATTTGGGTTTTTAAGTAATTTATTGATAATAGACTTTTCACTGTATGACTGACAATTACATATATCTCAATTCTTAATTGTATATTTAATTGCAAATTATAGGTTCACAGAAAACGAAAGCAATAAAAATGAAATAATATCAACATTCAAAACTATTTTCACCAAAAAAGTGTTAGAAATTTTGATCATTCTTTGTATCCGTCTTAAAATGCCAGATTCCAAGTAAAAATCAAATATTTTCGAAAGTATTCATATTTCTTAATCTATATTTTGTTTTTCACATCGCTAAAGCACCAAAACGAATAATTTATAATGGTAATTTTTGTTTATTTCTCAAAGATTACATACAACATTAATATAAAAAATTACTTATAGTTTAAAATAATTAAAGTTGTCCTACTAAAAAATATGTTGGAGGTACATTATAAGCTGTTTGACATTTAAAATTGCTTAATAAAAATGATTTATTACTTATTATAGAAATCTTACTTGTATGTTATCGGTTTTGTATTCCATGATAAACTTTCACAGTCACGTTAATTCCATTTTTTACGAGATTTCAATATATTAAACTCGTATCTGCTGAAAATATGTGGGAACGAAAATGCTCACTTTCATAAGGTACGGTTTGTAATCCGTATATCGTAATACAATATACGATTTGTAACTCGTATATTATTTTACAATGTACGGTTTGTAAATAGTATGTTGATTAATACTTGATTTTAAAATACCTGATTTTCTTTTAATGTGCATGTTACATTTGTGTCTTTTATAGGTCGCATTGGGGATTCGACTTGTCAGACCAACTCTGACTGCAGTGAGGCTGTATCAAACAGTGAATGTTTGGACGGAACCTGCACGTGCTATGTCGGCTTCCATCCCAACCAATCTGGGACTAAATGTCTCCGTCGGAAACTGGGCGATCGCACTTGTGTGACGGATCTTGATTGCAGTGCGGCCGTGCCTCGTAGCGAATGTCGGAATAATACGTGTTTGTGCCTGGAAGGCTACCACGGAGCTGATAACAAAAGTAAATGCACATTGAGACGAATCTACGACGAGACTTGCCAGAAAGACGCCGATTGTAGCGCAGCCGTTGATAACAGCAATTGTACGAACGGTGTCTGTTTATGCAATCTTGGATTCCAGGTAAGCATAAAGGGAGCAGCTGAAATTGGCTTAAGTATTGTTCTTTTTAAAAAATTTTATCGAATTCACTCCAGGCAAGGCAGTAAAGCCACTAAAACACATGAGATTACAAGGTGTTGGAAAAATAGAAAACAGAAACATTACTAAGGGGCAAGAACAATAGAAGAGTGACCAAGAATACAGTAGATAGCGATTTATATTGCATTCAACTTTTTGAAGAATAAATTTGACTGGAAAGCATGGAACCGGAAGAGAGGTCCACAAGCGAGAAGTGCGAGAAAAGAAACTGTTAGAATAGAACTTACGGTTACATCTAAACAACTTGACTGTAGTTTGATGAAACCTCGTCCCCAGAGCGATTTTTATTTTTGTTATGTACAGAAAATGTGGCACAAGGCCAAAATGGGGAATGGGAAAAAGAACGTTCTTCATCTGACTTAAATTTAAACTTAGCTGGCCACAAACACTGTCCCAAATATACCACAATATTCATAAAATCAAAATAACGCGACGAGCTCATCCAAACAATTACCATGAAAGTATTTATAGAAAAGTCACAGGGATGCACCTTACGACAGTGGGAAGGCTGAAAGCCGAGACGCCAGGCCAAGGCCAATAGTATTGCTAATTCTACTTTAAATTTTATAAAGGATCTCTAAATATGTAGTAGGAGCATCGGACTATTTATGGCAGCAATGTTCTAAACATGAACGAATTTCTGGCTTATTTATAAGTAAGATGCATCCTGGAGAGAAAATTTGTCTAGCAAGACACAGTGAACCATCATTCTTATCAGGTAATCTACAAGTGGATTCAACATAGTATTCTCACTTCATGTCAGCTGAGAATGTTAGCTCGAGAAGTCGCAACGAATTACTCTCCTGGAGGTTAGCATCAGCCATGCTGATTAATAAAGAGCTGTTTCGTTTTGGAAGTGTTAAAATTAACAAGTTATTCTATAATACTATTATTTTCATAAATCCTATTTGTCAGAGTTATGCAGACTTTCTTTTCCTTTCTTTTAATTATCAAGTTCCCATCGTATAATTCTTCCATATTTCTGTCTTCTCGTATGTTCGGGGATATATGATACGTGACACATTAGAAAGACAAAGATGTGTGACTTTCAGATATTTTGAATAGCTTGACTTCAGACGTTTCTCTAATTGGTCCTACTCAGTTTCTGCTTTATATTAACGTTTCCCAGATTATTAATAAATATAGATGCAGATGGTACCACAGTGTAGTGAAGAACCTCAAAAAATAAAATGATAAGATGCTAATAGCTGATCGCTTCTCTGGCCTAGCTCTAACAGCTTAACGGTGGAAAACATGGCTCCTATCTTTAAATGTCTCCAAAACAAAGTTAGTAACGTTTCATCATCATTGAGCCCGAATTTTTGCCATGATAAGAGGTTGTAGAAGATCGTTACCATGAACGACCATTGAAACTCAAGTTCACCCCAGTGGGATGAGTATATACGATCCAACGCTAAATATAATGAACAATGTTCGGTCCCTGATACCACTTGACATGCACTATCATTACAAGAGTAAAATTAAATCAAATATGGATTATTGTTGTCATATCTAAGTTTGGGTTGCCAAATCCTCACTTACAAACCTAGTCAGAATCCAAATGGGTTTACGCGGACTTATTTTCAACCCTCTAGCACTTTCCCCATAGATGGAACTTTGCAAGCTTATTGCAACTCTATCGCTGTTTTCATGGCAGATGTCCATAAAGGCTACTTTCTTTAGTTTCATCAAATCTTCAGAGCTAGGACCCAACATCCCACATACAAAAGGTTGAATTATCCTCATTCCCTTCGTATATCATTGGCAAGGAAGTATTTCCACTTCTTCTTGAGAACCATTCCTTTGCGGATCCAACTTCCGAGGGTATGCTTTCTCGATCACTACAATGTTAACCTCTTCAAGTATAGGTTCAACTATTTTCTATCCTATATATCCTCATAATATGCATTTCTTGCTCCTTCCTTTAAGCCCTTACAACTTCATTTAGTAACCTTTGACCGTGACTATTTCTTGGGCTTTGTATTGGGTGAACATTTACAAAAAACATCTCGATTTAGAAACGCATTTAACAGGGTATTTATTTACCTATTCTTGGAGTTACTTTTTCATCATGTTTTCAGCTGTTCTGATTCGTTAAATTATCACCATCAACAGCTTATCACTTTATGAAGCAATTTGACGTCTTTATTATTTTATTATTTCTACACATTTCAAATTCTATGAGTTGTTTTGCATCTGCTTAAGATTTAATAATTGTTGCTAAACTGAAACAAGCAATTTACTGAGACCTTGAAAATACCCAGATTGATTCAGTTTTATAGATCAAAGGCTCAATAAACATACATAGAAAGTGATGGTTATTTTATTATTATATTTAAATATATGGAAAGGTTTAAGCACTTATTCATACGAAAACTGTAGGTCAGATAAGGGGAAATGTTTGAAAGTTAATGGGAAAAACTGGCGGTAGTATTGTTAAACATCACAGGAATGTTACTATATTAAAACAGGATGCATACGGGCGTCGTCGAGGTTCAAAACTTTAAATTGAGTGTGTGTAAGAAATATAAAACACAAAGTACTGAAACATTAAACCCGGGATGCAGACACGAGAAAAACAATATTTAAAATCGGAGAATAGTTGACTTTTCTGGAGTAAATTTTGGGAAAAAAGGGCCTGGAAAATATAAGACGCGTAGGGCATATTTAAGACAAATCGTGCAGACGGAAACAGCGAGTAACCTACGCAATTATTTTGGTTTAATGAATAGCAGAGCGGAAACACAGGAATGCGATAAAGTGTCGAATGGTACCTTTAACAACAAGAGACAGGAAGGCGTAAAAAGCCATGATTGTCAATGTTCTGAAGAATCCTAGCAAATAAAAGAGAAAAGTCATTTTGTAAATATAAAAATGCAAGGAACTTACAATCTGAACAATTTGAGGAAAAATAAACCTATATTTATTTCTTATGGTAAAACTTAATAACTTCCTGACAGGATCGATCAATATATTCGTAATCTGATATGTCGATATTGGTTGAAGTTTTATTTGTATTTTTAAATATTCAAACTGTGTATGTTTTATTCACCATTCTATTAAGTGTATTAAAAGGAAGAAGGTTATATTGAAAATAAGTTTTCATTGTATACTAAATGTTCTATTTATCATTAGACTACGGAATTGATGTATCAGCATGAATGTCTCAATGTGTCAGGATCAAATGTTGGAATGCTCTACGCTTTTATATGTATAAAGCATTGAAATTTTCAGCCTTAGAACAGAATTGACATTTTTTACCTGAATTAAATTTCTGCTAAGTTATTTAAAAGACTTAAAATGAATTACATTAATTATATTAGTGTAAGCACTGCGTGAATTATCGAGTAAATTTTCACCGAGAAATTAGTACAAATCAGTACAAATCAGTAAAATGATGTCTTATAGATTATGCAAAAGCGTTTGATAAAGTACGTCTCAAAGAACTGTTACAAATGTGAAATAAACATGACATATTTGCGAAGGATGTTAAAATGATCCAGAATCTATACTGGGGGAAAACTGCTTGTATGCGAATAGAAAATGAATTCAGTAAATAAAGAAAAAAAGAAAAAGATGTACGACAAAGATGTGTCTTCTTACAGGAATTATTCAACCTATAGTGAGAGGTGATTCTGAGAGAATTAGAAGTCCTATCAGGATTCATTACTGGTGGTCACAATCTTAACAACATTATGTATGCAGATGACACAGTTTTGATAGCCGACTTGAAAAAGAAAGTACAAAAACTCATAGAGAAGGTAATAGAAAAAAGCGAAAATTGTAAGAAGACAGAATATGAGACTGTCAGCAAAAAGAAGAGCCGGACATGAAAATTACAAATTGAAAATGCCAAAATCAAGCAAATATAAAAATGTAAATATCTAGAAAAGTGTGACGCCAAAATCAAAAGACGCATTGATGTAGCAAACGATGCCTTCCAGAAGCTATGCAAAGTATTAAGAATCACGAAAGTTTTGTTAGAAGCAAAGAAATGTGTATTTAACTGTTGTCTAACGATCGTTCTATATGGCAGTGAATGCTGGACAATCTAATCACTGCTGAAGAAAAGAGTTGAGTTAGAAGAATTACACTTCTACCGAGAATACCATGGACTGAACATGTGAATAATTTTAGAGAATGTGGGAGTAAAGCTGACGCTTATACTTAACATCAAAAAGATACCTTTGAAATTTCTAGCTCACGTCATCAGGAAATACGGCTTAGAAAATTTGACACACAGGGAAAATTGAACGCAATCGCAACAGAGCAGAGCAGCGCATAACATACCTAAGGAGCTTGATTGGCAGAATAGGGATTGGGAGAGATAAAGAAAAGCCAAATTTTACTAAGAGCTACAAATGATATGAAATTTTGGAGAGTCATTATCGCCAAGGTCCTGAAAGGACCAGATACATAAATTCCATGAAATCTCTGCTTGTGGCGAGTGCAAATGTGTCCTCAGTGAAGCGAAGTTACTGTTTGCTATTAGAATGAAACAACGTATAGCATCTCGGAGGTTCGATTCTAGAGATTATGAGCGACTCTGCAAGGGTGTGCTGAACAACAGCAAATCCTCAATTTCTCCTTTATTCAATCAATTCGAATTCCTGATATATACAACAGGAAAGTTGGTTCAATGTGTTGTGCTAGAAGGCTTTTCTCGTCAGTCCATCTTGAACATTTACAAATCTAACATTCGTCTGTGCATTGAATAATTTTGCCACATCTGGTCTGGTGGCCTGCTATTCATTTCGAAATTCAAGGTAAAATCCAAAGAATGATCTGCAATGTAATCGATCCTGACTTGGTATCTCGACTTCAGTTACTTTCTCACAGACGTGATATAGCTTCCCTCTGACTTTTCTACAAATATTTTCATCGCAACTGATCTGACCAAATTCTTCCCTGATTCCCCGACTACATGAATTCAAGCGTTCTACTAGATTGGCATCTAGGTGCCACCCTTTTACTGTTGAAATAGTTAAATGTAACTTCCTCTCCTACTCCAACAGTTTCGCACTTCCCGTCAGTGGATTTCCCTTCCGCTTACTTGCTTCCCTGATAACTACAATCTTCAAAAATTTAAATCGCCATTTTCTGTTGGTTTCCCATTCATATTTTATCCTTTCCTCAATCCCCACTATACCCAGTCTTTTCTCTCATACTCTCCAGTAGCACCTTGCGTATTAGTGGCACTACTGCCTTTCTTGTAATGAAATGATATAAAACAAAATACACTCATCTATTATTTTTATTTTACTTTTAATAAAGATATAAAGTTTGCAACTCACTCTTTTTCGAATTATATTCTTTTTTATTTTATTCTTTAGGCAAGATCCGACAATTCTTCATGTACCCTTCGCAAGATTGGTGATACTTGCCATGAAGACCCTGACTGTTTCAGTGCAGTTGCAAACAGTAGCTGTCAATTTCATTTGTGCGCATGCGCATCGGGCTTTTATGCTCAAAATGCTGGTACTTTTTGTCTGTTGCGGAAGATCTTTGATGCTACATGCGAGAAACACAAAGATTGTGAAGATGCCGTTGCCAACAGCAACTGCACCAATGGAATATGCCTATGTAATTCAGGATTTCATCCAGGAAAAACACGTACAACATGCACAAAACGTAAGTAACTTATGATTCTTTTGTCTTTGTCTTTGTTAAGAGTGAAATCAACACATGATTTCCATTGAAGGATTTTGTCGAGGAAAATTAACCAAACGGTTATATGAAATACAAAAACAACGATGCAACGAGCGGCGGCTAAAAAGTTCCTAGACTGACCAAAGTGAAATGCGACCAAATGAGGTGTGTTTTTCGTCAAAATATTCCATAGTCCTATCATACGGAAATTTTGCGATGCTTCAATCTCATTGGTAAAGAAACTTTCATCCTGTTGTACAACAGCACAAATCCATATGAGTGTAATATATTGTAATATTGTATTATATTATTTTAAATAATTTACAATAATTTAAAATAATTCACAACTCTTTGAATCAAGTCACTAGAGCTAGCCAACGTTTTTATACACTGAGGACATCAGTGTAGGAATTTTGGGGACTTATAAAATTAATACTTTAGTTCATTATTTTTACGAGACTCATATTGCAATTTTGTTGTTATTATTACTTTTCTCTAGCACTCCGTATTAATCGTTCTCATATTGTATTCATTTTTATATTTGGCCAGCTTTGGAGATTTTTGTGGCTTAGCATATTCCTTAAACTTTCTGTATTTTCCAGTGCTGTTCTCTCTCTTATTTCAACCTCATCCCACAGAGGGCGGTGATCTCCCTTTTCCTTCCATATGTGGTCAGATACACCTGATATTTCTATTCCCCTTCGTGTTACGGCTTTACGATGTTCTTGCAATCTTACCTTAAGGGGCGGCCTGTTTTTCCTATATATTTCTTACCACAGCTGCACGGGATAGAATACAGACAGTCCTTAGTCATGTTCTTCTCTGTGGGGGAGGGTTTTACTCGGAAGAGGTGTCAACGAAGTGTCGAACCACTTTTGAAGGTCGTCCTAATGTTATATTGTCTACAGATCTTTTTTTCCGATAATCCTTTCGCACAGACCGAAGCTGTTTTCTGAGTGTTGTTATTTTCTTGTAACCTTCTATCACACTTTGTTGGAACTGCTTCCATGTACCCAGGATAAATTTTACGTTCTAAGGTATTGTTTATATTGACCATTTCTCTTGATAGCCACTTGTGACTTATGCTAAATGTTGTAAGCAGCGGACGATCTCTTTCTTTACACTGTATGGGTAGTGGGAGTTGAAGTTGGCTTGCGGTATACAGATGTCTTGAACCCATCCTCTGTTCAATATATTAGTACATCCAAGAAGGCGGGTTTGTTGTTTGTTTTCTCTCCCCATTGTGAACTGTATCAATGACCTTATTGAGTTCCCATGTTCCAATAGTAGCTGAACCTCTTCCTGGTGTGGCCAGAGTATGAAGGTGTCATCTACGTATCTCAGCTGGCTTTCGTGATGTGGATTGTAATGCCATTTCCTCGAAGTATTCCATATATATGTTTGCCATATCTGCTGATAATGGCGAGCCCATTGCTAAACCTTCATCCTGTCGATATATGTCTGATCCCATTCCAAAGTGTGCTGTCTGTGTACAGGAAGTCAGCATATCCATCAGGTTATCTATTGATATACTGGTCCGTTCTCCTAGGGATGAGTCCGATGACAATATGTCCCTGATTGCCGATAGGGCCTCCACCGTTGGTACCTTAGCGAACAAACTCACCATGTCCAGGCTTAAAATCTGCTTGGACTGGATATATAAATCTCAAAACTTCATACAGTGATATGCTCAAAGATACATGACCCAGTGGATAAAAGCGTTGGATGGATCTAGTGACTTGACCCCAATGTGTGTTCAATATCTGGCTACGGCAGTGGTGAAGAAAAAACTTGGAGAGTTAAATTAAACGGAGTTAAATTTGATATTCGGCAGAGGCATGGCCCGTGGAACTAGTGGCAAAATAAATGGTTCAGTTCGAAATTCCAATCAGCGCACAAAAGCCGAAACGTTGTGAACATGACAATAAAGATGAGGGCAAATAGTCCAAACAATATAGTGTTTATGGATATTTGATTTATAGTCAGTTGCCTGTCATCTACCACCATGTGCTGAACCTTCTAAATTCAGTTGCCCACTTTGGCACTGTTGATAAAGCTGGCCGTCATCCCCTAATGTAGCAACCATGTCAGCATAAATATCCTTTTTCTGCAGGTAGTTGATAACACCACGATGCCAAACTTTGTTCATTGTCAAGAAAAGACACTACCAGTTATGTTTGAAGGCTTCTATGAACAATCGGGTGCCAGTTTTGCTGGAAAGAAAAAATGCGGTTATTAATAGTAAGAGTTGAAATACATGCATGCAAGATTTCACAACCCTAGCGTCCCTCCTTCATAGTCAGCCTATGAACTTTTCTGCCCACACTCGTATCAACAGAAAATCAGAAAGACAAAATTGAATAAACAAACATTGTTTGTAATCATAGGTTAGTTATTAATGTGAGTGCATACGTGAGAGAATGAGGGAAATAATGTAATTATTTCTATATAGGAGTTCTGAATGTTTTGTATCCTTATGCACTAGCCACCATTGTTTCCTTTCAATTGTAGCAGCGAACCGCTTAAAACGCAGGAGAATATTCAATGTTGCCAGTTAATCGTGCTAATTTGGTATTTCGTCTCTGGATATTTTACGATGATCACAGCATCGGAAAATAGACAAAATTAATTTAATGGCTCTAATTTTGGTTGATTTTCCCTCTGTTTATATATACATCTATAAAACCGGCTTGGAAAAGGCCGCTTGCTTCTCATTGGCTCGTGGTTGTGAAAGCTTTTTGGTTGTTTGGTCGAACTATCTATTTTTAAAAATGGGAAATGTTTCTTTTCGATATTATTTGTTCATTTATTTTGTTACTTCCTGATTGTCAAGGCTTTTAAATTGGTTGGTCGAACTATGACTTTTTTGCCTAGTGAGTTTTATTATCCATACAAAAATTTTGAGTCTTATTATTAATTTATTTATTTTTCCATCACCACAATCATTTATCAAAAATAATTATATCTGTAAGCATATCTATCTGCTATCGCAACAAGGTGATCGTCTTACTGATTGCCTTAGCTTATATGTTTATTCCATTTCCAAAAAGTATCACAATTGCTTTTCATGCGGAATAGCAATTAACCTGCTTCGTGTAGGTCTTTGCATGAATTAGCTTCTCCGAAATATCTGCCTTTTGATATCAATAGTCTAAACTACAATATCGCTTAACCTAACGTTTATCAAAGAAATGCAGGACACGATATTTTCTTATATGTTATGTTTTAATAGTGCAGGGAGATTATAGATAACCGGAGGAGTATGTTATATCATTGATCATTTTGGCTGAGTGTAAACTTGCATTGAAAGAAGAAAGAGTGAAAATTATCTTATCATTAAAATTTTACGAAATAATTAAAGACCATTTAAATTTGATAGATACTGCATGTTTAATTTAGCATTATAGACCATCCATCGATAAATATAAAGTGAGGCAAGGTATAATTTTCATTAAAATAAAAACGTTTTTCAAAATAAAAAATAACAGTGTCTAACCCTTATCCCTCAGATACGGACAGTGTCTTAAATTTTCTAAAAAATAATCTAATAAATTCTATTTTGCAGAAAATAAGCACAGAGCACATTTATAAGATTCGTATAAATCATGAATTTATTAGGGAACACGTCATTTATTGAATGATATCTGACATAACTTTCTAAGTAATTAGGGTGTGCGAAATGTGAATTTCAAATCGGTTTGGCTCTATCTGGTCCTGATTCTTGTCATTTTCCAGATTTTTCAAACTAGGACTAAAAAATTAAGTCATTTGTTAATTTTTTTCAAGTTTCATGAATACAAGCAGTTTGAATTACTGTAAAATTACATTATAACGCTAGAAATGACATAAAATTAAAAAAAAATCAGATATGAAGCTTTCACTTAAATATTTTATCTGACAAGACTTTCTTGCGTATTTGCTTGTTGATGGCAGGTCTCTTTTCAAGCACCAGCAGTAATCAGCTATCATGTGGGAATCCCAGAGGCTTTGGTACCGTTCCTCAATAATTTTGGCATTTTAGTGGCATCTCTCCCTTGCCAGTCATTTACGTCATTTAAATTACTTGGAAATTAGTCAAGACATCTATTTAAAAAATGTATTTTTACGATCATATTGTGACCTAACTCTGTGTAGTCACTTACACATTTTTTATCGATTTCCTCGTAGTTATCTGCTCTATAATTGCCTAAAAAGTTTTCTATCAAGTCCACGAATGAGAATCAGGCATTCTCGCGTTCATTTATGACATTAGTAAAATTGATGTCTTTAATTAATATTCTTATCTGTGGACCGTCAAAAATTCCTGCCTTGCTTTTTTGATAACTTAGAAATTTTGTAGTTATGTATTTGAAACACTCGGATAGTTTTGCGGATAGTTTTGACTTTCAAATGCGCTGGGGTTAAAATCAGTGTCTGACTCCTCAGTATTTTCAGGAATATCTTCAACTAAGTTGACAGATCCTTATTCCAAAATGTAAATTTTGGAATAAGGATCTTATTTAAATATGGTACAGGTCGTATCGAGGTGACAAAATTTGGTTACTAGATACAATATTTATTTTTCTTAATGAAGTCTTGACAAAACGAAAGTAGCAATTGGTCTCGTGATTAGTAAGCAATTGGTCTTGTGATTAGTAAGCTTTCGGCACTGTGGAAAAAATTGTAAAACGTTAGGAAAAGCGACGAGAACATTGTTTTTATGAATTTTATCAGAAGTTATCACGCAACGATTTAACATTTATATGTGCAATATTTGAGATACTTATAAAATATTTCATAGTTATAATTATATTTATGTAAGCTACAGTATACTAATGATTAAATTATGTAGTTTTATGAATTCATCAATTTAGCATGAGAACTCTAAAATGTATTTTTTGAATCGGGACCCTTCGTCAAATATCTCAGTCTCTCAATATATACAGCACATGTTTTATGTGGAGCTCAAGATTTATCTTGCCACCCCTCAGTTTTTTGCCAAAATAAGCGAAGTAAGCACTTTTTACAAAGTAATTTATATTTGCTAGATGATGCGAAAGTGTAGAATTTCCACATAAAAAAAACAAAAGAAATCAAAGTTGTTTTTGAATTTGAACTTCCTAGTGTTTGATGATATATTGCTTGATTGTTTTGCATGTTTGCTAAGGTATTTAAAGACTTTAATTAATATAAATTTCAGAAAATCGTAAATATAAACCTATACATTGTTTAAAATAGGGACTTATTATGAAATATGTATTTACAATATATTAAATTAAACTAGAAACACGAATGATTAGGTACAATATAAATTACGTCTAATTAAATCAACTATTAAATTACGCTAACAAAATTACTCACTAAATTTTATGCCACTTCAAGATTATGTTAATGCCCAAACTTAATTGACTGATAGAATTACTTGATTAGCCCCAGAAATGAGTCGCTTTTATAGTTGGCTATCTAGAGTATTCTAAGGAAAACAAGAACGCTCAAGAAAATTCTAGCTTCATTTACTAATATTAAATGGGTTAAAAATGACAAAATTAAAAATATTTTAGGGGGTTACATATAAAAGTATACATTATATTAGGTTGGTGCAAAAATAATTTCGTTTTCTCACATAGTAACATATGTTAGAAAACGAAATTATTTCTGCACCAACCTAATACATCAATAACATACCAATAGGTACAAATACCAATATAAACATATCGTTTCATATGCAAACAAAGACTTAGCGTGTATTGAGAGAAAGATTTTTATGAATACGACAAAAGAGGAGGGCTGTTGAGTAAAATCATGATCTGATAGAGTAAAACCGTGTAAAGATTCGTGCTCAGAACACCCAAATTACATAGAACTGTCAAATCTAATTCAATAGATAAAAAATTGAAATTTACTCTCCAGTGTTATAATTAAAGTTAGAATTTTACCAATAATAATTGCAATTATTTACTATGATTATTATAGCACACACCTACGAGACATCCAGTCAGAATCGGAGGCAGAAGAATTGGTATGCAAAATTAGTTTGTTAACAATACCACTTGGATAGAAACTATATCAGTAATAATAACAAAGAAACTTTGCAATAATAACAGAAACTGTCAAATGGATAAACACTGAATGCAACAAAATGAATCAGTTTACATGACAGGACAGGAGAGGATAGTACACAAAGAATTGTGCAAATGATTGCGATTTGAGAGGTAAACCCAACAGTTTAAGCATGAAACAACATTTGAGTGTAAAGATTTATCTATCACTACCATAAAAGATTATTATATATTATGCAGCATTTTCTCATTCTCTTAATATTGCGTTTTTGGTAGCTGCTTGGTTGTGATGTTCCCAATATCCAGCTATATCTTTTATATATATTTATATATATCTCTATATTTCTTGTTCCAGTGTTTTGAATAAAGCCATATCGTGCTAACCCCATTTCTGGTTAATTCTCCCGTGAACTCTGCTTATTAGAATCATCATAATAAGTTAGTTTTTCATCAAGCTGATTATGCAATGGACTTTGCTTTCAAATTCATCTGCTTTCTTTGCTATCATATATTTCATTTACTATTCTGTTAACCTTATCCAGTCCGAAATCATTACGGCTGACAGCATCTCTATTACAATCTCATTTGATAATATTGCTTTTTTTTTCTTTTTGGACAATGGCGATCATACCTCAGATTTGAAAACCACCGGTTCTTCCATATTTTTATGTATTGCATGTTCCTCATCTATTTTGATAAGGAAGAACTCTCAGATGTATTCGTTCCATTTTGGCAGCTTTAACTCTTTTCAGATTTTCTGCATCCTGTTAAAAATATTTTTATATCCTATTATCTTTTTATCTTTAAAATCTTCTGCCAAGTCAGTCTTGGATCGAAAGACACATGAACGTCCAAGCGTGTATCACGTATAGTACTTAACTGGGGTATCTGAGGCGGTTAATGGTTAGCAAACTTGTCTCGCTAGAAAAATTACGACTGAGTAGTGAGTTCGATCCTCACTGGGTGCCCTCTACTTTCGGTCTTGTGCCAAATTTAAGCTACGCTTGGTAAATCTCTATAGCACTGAACTGACTGATTGTTTCTGACACTGTCCATTTCTCGATGAGACATTCGTTAAGCATTAAAGAAACTTAATACTTAAACTCGATTGAAAGCCACAATTACTAGTGTGGAAATGAATAGAAATTGAATACAATAATTATTTATTAATATAATGGTAATACTTATGTCATATTTTGACCGTTTTTAAATATTAAACAATAAAACAAATCTAATGATGCTGTTGTAAACGCAAGATGAATTAAATTAACTTTACTGAGTTTCAAACTTTCTTTAATTTCGTTCTATCTCCTTTCTCATATATTTTAATTAGTCTTGCTTGATTTGCCCATTAATTAGAAAATGTAATTTTTTCGATATTTCAATTTTCAATATTCTATGGAAATGAATGACCATTATGTTGAATTTTCTTTCTTATTTTCAAATTATCGGAAATCATAATATGTCATTATGTCCTCCTTAATTTATCCATCAGCCATTTTTGTATATTTCTATTGAGCTTGGTCATTTTAAAATGTTTTCTTTTTTATTATTTTGTCTTCCTTAGCAATTAATTTGCTAACTTAATTGTTTTCTTTTCTATAGGTAAAATTGGAGACAGCACATGTTCATTAAATTCAGACTGTAATGATGCTGTCAACCAAAGTGTATGCTCCTCCGGAATATGCGCTTGCCGTAGCGGATACGATGCGACGTTAAATGCATCTGTCTGTGTTCTACGTAAGTACACAATGTTGCTGTCTTTTAAATCTTAGCCTGCTTCAATTTCTTTACATTTATTTTGATTAAACCTTTTGCTCATATTTATATATTACACATGTATTTTCAACTATGTTCTCATTGTTAATCGAATCTTATCTACGATATATAGAGAAGCATATACGAAAGTTTTGCATTGGGAGGTAGTTCCCAGAAGGTGAGTTGGGTGAAATAAACTAACAGCATTTAAGAATCAAAACACACACTTATCTATCTATCTATCTATCTATCTATCTATCCATATATATATATATATATATATATATATATATATATATATATATATATATATATATATATATATAATTGTCTGTAAATATAGGATTTTATTTGGTAAGTAGTTGAATACTACAGCAATGTTAGTAGATGGAGAAAATACACACACTCACAAGGACAGGCACACACACACACGTGCCTGTGTAAATGGTTAAGAGTATTATTTACATTATCTACATTGTTCTCTTCTTTGTTGTTGTTATCAGAACGTTTCTCCGTTGTGCTCTCCAGCCTTCCTCGGGTGGCTGCAGATCTGGTTAACCTTCAAGCCATTTTGAACTGGAAATTTTATTTAATCTTCGTGGGTAGATTATTCTCGCCCCACTCGTCTCATACTTCATATAGTACGGCTAGATTATTGTTAGCCCTGTTTCCACTTTGTCTGAATATGAACTACTCAGTCCAGGGTTTGAACTCACATGCCACCATATTAATAAACCAACATGTGGTAATCCTTAATCCCAAAATGACAGCCTTAGATTTAATCTCCATTTTACTTAACTCTCCACTGGATTTGGTTTGATTTTGTTCATTTTGTTTTACGACATATCAACATTTCAATATGTTATTTAACACTAACAGATATTTTAGAATTTTGCGTATTTTTGTAAAGAGGGTTCTTTCTTGAAAGTCAAATGTATTGCTGGTAATATTTTTTTCCAAAATGTATTGCTAGCATTATTTTTCCAAAAGTATATTGCTGGTATTTTTTTCCGAAAATGTATTACTGGTATTTTTTTACAAAAATATATTGCTGGTATTTTTACTGTAAAAATTTATTTTTATACTTTTATAATGTTTCGACTCCAGTTTGAGGGATAACTATTTGTCTATAGCTGGGACCATAATAGGTGCCAGCACCCCGGGTCAGGGTGAACATGGGAACAACTACAACAACTACGAGGTGATTCCTCGCTCCCGATCAGAGATCTTGTTGCCAGATGTCATTTATCGTCATACTCAGTAAGCTCTCCACTGCAAGAGAACCTAGAAGATTAAAACGTTAATTTGTGAATTAGCTAGCGGGCTCAATGAAAATAGCGCCAACAAGAAATAAGCAACATAGATAAAGGGGAAACAAAACGAGATAATCTGCTAATATGGACGACGGAAACAGAACAATTTATACTGTAGATTAAATAAACTTTTACAGTTCGAAATTTCTTGAAGTGCAACAAAAAAAGATAAGGACATTAGTGTGAATGTAAATAATGGTAACTCCTCATCGCAGATATTCTACCAGAGAAATCTGTTCATTAGCAAGAGAATTACAAGATGAATAGAATTAAAAAAGATCATATGAATCCATTAATATCGAATTTTCCAGCTATTAGGTTGATGCAAAAATAATGACGTAGTAATGTCGTTTTTTGACGTATTTTTAACGTCAAAAAACGACATTATTACGTCATTATTTTTGCACCAACCTAATAATTATAAGGAAGCAAATAATAAATCAAAAGTCAATATATTCTTAACAACTATAAAAACAACATAGCCAGTAAACAATATTTGACTAAATGTATTAATATATAACAAATCCTTCCAAACAGCATATATACGAGCATATGGTTAAATTCGGATTGCTCCGTGTACGTTTTTTCACTCACACAATAAATTTGCTGCCAGCATTTATGATTTTTATGTCTTTTATCTAGGTCGTCAGTGCTGTAAACATAAAATAAATTTACAAGTTCACAGGTGCATAAGTTTTTTTCCCTCTAAAGTTTCAATATCTTTTTATATATGTAAGTAAATAATACTAAATATTATAAGACAGGTTTATGCTTGCTTTTAGTATGGACTTTGTTTCCTCGGCGTAAGTCTCCACGTATGATATTTTGAAATATTGAGCTCCGTCTACTGAAAGATGGCCTTAGGAAACTTAATTCTCGTTAGTATTTGATCAGAGACTGCTAATTCAAAATTTACATTCGCAAGCTGTACATCAACAGTTTGTGTGTGTGTGTACGCCTAATTGTTCATACAGCTGCACATATTAACAAAAACACACACATACATTCACATAATGCAGTATGTTTTTCTCGTTCAATGTATTATAAACACATCTATTTTAAATATTTTTCCTATCGCTAACACTTTGCAATAGATATGAAAAAATGCTTTTTCCTTGGCATTTTTTAATAATGTGCGAAAACAGTATTACCTAAAGGATATTTGTGTTTTTGATTAATTTATTCATAGACTCGTTAATATTATTTCTATTATATGAGTATAACTTTTGTATCTGCACACTGGTAAGTGTCTTTATAATCCTGAATTTTGTTTCAAATCAATCTCTCTTTCTTGGTTAAATGCCAGGAACTTTATATATGTAATCTCCGAAGATAGAGTTTTGCAGAAATTAATATTTTTCCTATTTTCTAACCAAGGTTCAGACCTTTTCACTGAATGCTTTTGAAAACTTCAGTAACCAGTGTAAATATTTTTATATTAGCATATCCGACATTGAATACTCTTCTTACCTCAACAAAGCATTAATTTAAACCTTCGATCAAATCTATTCGCTTCCAACGTTTAAGGAAGATAATAACTCTCACTTTTGCTTTATCTTTTTTGAGTTATCATGTCCTCATCTGTTGACTGTGTTTTATTTTATTATTATTTATTTTTTTTTTTTTTGCGAATTTACTTCCAACGAATCAGTGCTAGACTTGCTCTTAATATGATATTGCCAACAGTAAAATACTATTTCCTTCCTTTATCGTAATTCCTTTACATTTCTCCACCTAAATTATATCAGATTGATTGGCAGAATATCTTTTCAAAATAAATATTCGCATAGTTTCACAAACTTCATTCTATCATGGATGTATTTAAAAAATTACTTAGTTTTGCGGACATGGTAAGGCTTAATATATGTTAACATTACTCTTTTTTCAAGAAGAAAACAGTTTATTTAGCTGTTCTCGAAATTCCAGTCTGAACTGAACTATTGCATCAATGTGTAACCAAACATTTTCTGGGAATTCTTCCAATCAAATGTTAAATAAAATCAGACAACAACAAAGTTCAAGGAATTTCTAACGACCACACTGCAAGCAAATCAATGACCATTCCAAAAAAAATATCTGAATGTGTAAACAATAAACATTGCAACAAAATCCCTCTGGGAATTGCTCACTATGCAAACTTTGTGATGCTTCTCATGGTTTTTTCTCGTGTTGAATGTGTACAAATATTACATACTGTCAGAAAAATTATTTTTGTAAAAGCAAATGAGATTATCATTTTTATTTTAATATCTGTTTCTTGGGTTTTGGTTTCTTTTTCAAATTTCTAACACTGATTATTTTCAGATAATCCCAAACTCTAATCCTTTAATCATGATTTCCTTTTTTTTCTCTTGTTCTTAACTTTTTCTGTATTTTTTATGCGACAAAATGTTTAATATTTAACAAATAACAAGTTATATCTTCATTTCAGCAGGAAATATGCATAAACCCGACTCTATGCTTTTGGGTTGATTTGTTAACTCTCACTTTTGCTTTATCTTTTTTGAGTTATTGCCTTCAACTTCTTTTTTCGTTTTCTTCATTGTTTGTTTATTTACTTCTTACAATTATGTTCTTCTTTTAACGCCATTCAATTCAAGGTGCACATGGAAATTAAAAATTGGTAAAGTCTAATGGTTTAACTATACAACTGTAATAAAAAAAAAGAAAGAATTGAAAATGGTTAGCAATATTCCAATATCTGTTTATATTTCTGAGATGAGGTATTGTAACTATTTACTCTGTTTACATTGTTTGGACTGTCCAAACAACGTAAATCGTGTAAATAGTAGTGCTATATCAATACAACAAATGAGCGCTTTAATAGGATTTAAATCACGTAAACATTCTATACATTCAATTATATGAATCATAAGTATTCAATCCATTATCCGATAGCTTATTAGCAGTGTTTTGTAAAAAGTCTAGTTATTAACTTCAGACAAATAGACAAAACCGCGGACTGGCCTTAAAATGCTCATGTATTGACAAAGCAATACTTTTATCTGTTTATTTTAATGTTATTCCTTTCAATAACTAACTACACATGATTACGCTTTGCTTCCAAAACACCGTGTATAAGCTTTGCAATCTATCAAGTCAGAATTTAATCTAAATTATGGCATGCATTTGAATTCTCTTACAATTACTGATTAAATCCTTCTATATATACGAGAGCAGAAGTCAGTTTTAAAAATGTTAGGTGTAAAATTTCACCAAATATATTTAGTTATGCTGTGTTCACGGTGGCAAACTATCCTATTTATTTCTTGTTCCTTTGATAAAAAGCAAGTTCCATTCTTCCCAAGAACTGTTACTTTTTGAAACAAACTCCCGAGTTAATGTTTCCCTTAAAACTACAATATTGATTTCTTTAAGTCCAGGGTCAAAAGATATCTATCTTACTCGTCATCATAATGCTCTCTTACTTCCACCTCTTAAAACCTCACCCAGCAATCCTCTAACTTGAGTGCCGCTTGGGCCTTGTACTGGGTGAACTATCGGTAATTAAAAAATATAGTCATATGATAGCATATCTGTTCAATAAGGAAATTCATTGGTTTTAGAATAGTTTGTAAATACAGTATTTAATATTAGTAAACATAAAAAAACAGTAGTAAAATAACTTGAATATTTAGCTTCAATTGTATCTGGTACGTGAAGAGATTTCAGATATAACTGTAAATAAGTGTTGGAAAATGTTTACTAACATTTCAAATATAAATCTAAAAACTGTTTTTTATTCTAACTCATGTAATCTGCTTGGTGTTCTGTAACTGATATCAGTCAAGTTTTTCTTAACTTTTCTTTGGCAAAGTAACTCTCTCTTAGTCGTCGAGTATTAGTGTTATTATTGTTGTGTGGCCAGTGACCAAACGTTGCCCCTTCATCATTGTTGGTACCAGGACCGACACTGTTGGGGGTCGATTCTTGTATCTACACCAGCCAATGTCGACGCTTGGACCGCATCAGCAGCTGTAGCCGTGCTGAATACTCGACGAGTTCAAATTTGTTCTGTCTTTGTCCGAAGGGATATTTTATCAGCCTAGACCAGCGACATTGCATCATCTGTAAGTATATTAAAATTCTATCATAATTTGCGAATGCTCTTATGATAAATCAATTGTTTTTTTGTAAACGTTAAAAAGCCTTTGATTACTATTTAACTGTTTTTACCATAAAAAGCTGTTATAGTCCACTTTTTATAATTTGTTAAAATCTTGTTGACAAAATAGTATTAACACGAGATTAAAACCAATTTTGTATTTAATTTTTTGAGATGAGGAATTGTCTATAGACTTTAATATATTCGAACTATTCTTTCTTATCTTTATTATAGATGTCATGACAGATATCACGAAAAAATGTAAAAAATAATGAAGATCTCCTGTAAGAAGGAAATTAGAAAAAAATCTCTATTGTAATAACTGATAATAACTATAGAAGAGAAATTATTTTAAAATAAGATTTAAATGAAATAACATTTTAAAACTCAAAAGAACTTTTGCAGTTTGATGCATCTCCTCTGTATATACAATTTTAGATATCTATATTTTCAATTTCACATTTCTATCACTATTCTATTAAGGAAATCATGAAGGCGTTAAGCCTAATTTTTTATGTTGACTTTTTTTCTTTTGCATGTTCTGGTCGATTTTTAATGGAAAGTCCCTTCTGGGCTGAGTGACCGTTGCTCCAACACTTCCCAATGTAGCAATGTCGTTAAACACAGTATCTGCAAACGGCCAGAATTCAAGTGCTTTTGTCCAGATAGTCATTTTCCAGCTTTAAAATCCACAGAATGCATACCCTGTAAGTATTTAGTAGTTTTCACTGTTTTCATCTTATATATTCGTATGTATCTGATCGGGATGAACTACCATCATTTTTTTATAGAATTTTCTAGAACCACTTCCAGTCATGCTTGGTATATTCACTTACGAGCAAATGTCCTAAGGAAAGATATGAATCCATCTCCTCCCCTAGATATGGAATAAATATGGGACTTGTATCTGGAAAAACTTATCATGATCCTAGAGTAGCTTCCACTTAAATCTAGACAAACCGGTTTACCCTGTTGTTTAACCCATATATGAGGGAGATAAATAGATTTACGCCTTTCCCAAAGGCATTTGTGTGATTGTGAACGTAACAGACTTGTCGGGAATTTGAACTTGATTCACTGATGCCACTTTCCATGCCGTTAGCCGTTACACTACCAACACATACCAGTAGGCAAAGCATATGTGACCTCTATTATAAATGGCTCCTATGTTATTTTATCCTCGTCAGATAAGCCAAGGTTCTTCGGCTCGAGTTATGACATCCTCTTCCCGACTTCCCCGTCTCACTGAGCACAATCTCGGTAGATTTTTTTTATTTTTTTATTTTATTAAACCCCAGAAAGTTCCAACACTTATCATAATTCTTGACCCTAAGAAAGCCACTGACCCAGATACAATTCCAGTAGTTGTCCTTATCAACCCGGAATTATACTGATCTTAGCGAAATTATTTAACCACTGCTTGAAGGAGAAATCCTTCACAAATCTGTCGAAGGTGTCGAGTATAAGGCTCGGTTTTCAAGAACCTCTTAGCATATGCCCATCATTCTCCTCAGCGTTATTAGCAAGGTATTTGAGGCAGTAATCAACAAAAAGACTGTTGATTACCTAAATATGAACAGCCTCTTGAACGACAAGGAGTACGTGTTATATATATATATATATATATATATATATATATATATATCATAGCCGTTCGTATCTGTGGATGTCTGTCTTCTAGACTGGTTATCCAAACCTTGTTACAGATACCCGCTCAGGTACATTTGTGTTTATTCAACATTCACGGAGCCCACGCCTGGATTATACTGCAACAATGCTGAGCAGACCTTAGTTGTAGTTTCTGGGTAAAATCGTATTATCTGGCGTGATGAAAAGTTTGAACAAGTCCAGTGTGCTCAGATCCTCGGTCACGATTTCTAGTGACTTTGTGCTAGGACAACCGGCGACAGTTTTTAAATATTTCCTCCTACACAATTTCATTCGCAAGATTTAGTTCAACCCGTGGTATGGTTTTCAGGCCCTTTCCAAAGGTTACGCACGCTAAGACCGCTTTCTCGAGACTGATAACATCAACAAGTCACCTTCTTGACAAATCGAGCATACTGAGTTTCAAATATATATGGTTGCCCTTATCAGCCCGGAATTATCGAAATAACCGGTCTTAAAGAAATTATTTAATATATATATATATATATATATATATATATATATATATATATATATATATATATATATATAAAATACATAAAAGGTCGGAGTTGAATCATACCAAGAAACAGTCGTATTAAAAAGTGCTCAGTACTTAAAAGTGTTCCATAAAAATTTATATAAATATATATATATATATATATATACATATTTAAAAAATTAGCGTATATCGCGTGGGGATACAGAAAAGTTGAAACCAAGGTAGCGTGATTTTTTAAATTGTAAAGCTCTCCATGTTAAATTTTTATTTTCTTTATGTGTTTTTCATACAACTGTTTCCTGGACTAATTCAACTTTGAACAATAAATGTGTTCTAATTATATATATATATATATATATATATATATATATATATATATATATATATATATATATATATATATACTCCATAATCAGTAGAAGGGGCAAGATACATCAAAAGAATGACATAACTAGAGCGGCGTCTGAGCCAGTTCGCCCGAGCGCACTGACACGCCCTGAAAGGTCGCTAGACGCATCTCAAGTTTCAGTGTAGTCTTTGTCATTTTATAGTATAAACTAGATGTTAAATTCCTTAACCTTTAATAAGGCAGGAATAAACCTTTAGTCTTTGCTGTCCTCAAGGCATAACATATAAAGTATATCATCAAAAAGTTACCAAGCATACAATGTAATGTTATAAAAATAAATGCTTATTTCAGGAAACTTCCAGAGTGTACAAGAAATGAAATATGGTAATTATATCAATGTTAACGATACTAGTCGGAACAAATTCGGGTAAAATGATTAACATTATTATATCTAAAATATTCAAAGTAAAAAAATAGATATACAGCGAAACATCAAGTCCCAAAATGTAGTGTACTTTAATATAAACGTTGCTTTTACTTTGATATACTGACCGGAAGAGAGCAAAACGTGACGAACGGATACAACAAAAAAAAGCAAAGAAAAAGATTTTCTTTTATTTCATTACCAAACGGAAAATTTACAGAATGTTATGTAAACCAGAAAAACAGACAGATATTTTTACGCATCAGTTTATCTAGATATAAAATTTCCTTTCTTTCGTGTTTAATGCTTAAACATTAAGCTAGAAAAGGATATTTACCAACAAGAAAGAACAGATAAAAAAATCTTGTTTCTATACACGTGCTCTTTTAAATTTGTTTATAGAAATGATAAGTTAAATTCTTGAAACGAAAGCAACACACACCACATCTCTCAAAATGCATACACCGTTTGTAATATGAAACCAAATATCTCTTTTTCTGTTAGCAGCGTAGAATAAAAGTTCAAATTGGATACATGATGTTGGAAAGAAGCAAATTCTGAAAGGGAAAACAAGTTTTTATTTTATTATCGCTCGCCTAAAAATAGCAGATGCGTGTTCGCTGAGTAACTTTAGACAGGTTTCACTTGACTCGTCCTCGGAATCTGTGTTAACTGCAAAAACAAGAAACAGGCACATTTCCCCCTTTAAGACTCTTTGAATATAATAAAATTTTCCGGCAATGATTTGAAAACATTTTTCGGGACAATAATATTATTTCTCGGTTAATTTTACTTTCTATTTCACAATCATCATGAAAACAAAAAGAAAATATCAGGTAATTCATGAGAAAGAATTTGCAGTCTATATATGATTTAGAGAAAAGGTATTTGGGGGAAAACTGTGGAACTTCTTGGGAATTTATTTGTATTTCATATTTACCTAGAGATAATTATAGTAAAATATATGAGTATAAATACAAGTTACTAAATAAAATTTCTACTCTTGCCAGGATAAAGTACCTAAAGGAATAAAATGCTTTGGCGTAAGAGCTTTTTCTATTGTCTTTCTCTTATAAGCAAAAGGTGGACAATTTATGCATTAATGTACTGGGTTCAACAATATCTGAATATTTGAATAAAAATCAAAAGATGGCTTGATCGTATAGATTGAACATGTTCTCAGTTCTAAGCAAGGCTAATACCGATTACAACTTGAGGGTTTTGAGAATTAGTATACATTAAGTCTTACCAATGATCTCTGTATAAGCAAAAGTAGTTAATTGGCCCACTAACTAATTTAAAGCCTTTAATTATATATTTTTGTATTGCATATAAGATTCATATGTTGTATATTTTTAGTCGGTGTCCACATTTTTGGTCCTCAATTTTTGATCCGATGAGAGAGGACCGATAAACTGTAATAGTTATATTTTGGTATTAGCAATTTATGGTAATATATATTTTTATTAATCCTCTTTTTTGTTATTAATGGCTTTTTAATGCCTGCATTTATTGCTCCAACATATATATATATATATATATATATATATATATATATATATATATATATATATATATCAAAGGAAAAAACTTAACACATCATCAAAAATCCGATAATAATTTTTTTTTTTCAGCTGGTAAGATTTAATACCTGCCTCATCAGACCGATGAATTTAAAATTTAATGATTAAAATTTATCCAGACAATGTATTGAAATTCCGGTCTGATGAGACAGGTAATAAAAACTTTTAAAAAATTATTATCGGATTTTTCGTGATGTGTTAAGGTTTTTCCTTTGATGTACATCAGATTGCTCTGTATACAATACATTGAGCTCCCTTCATAGACCTATCATTTCAATATTTTATATTAAAGTCGCAAGTCATCGTGACCAAGTGTTTTAGTGTGCTGGACTTGTTCAGACTGTTAATCACGCTAGATGAGGAACACTCTCCCAGAAACTGTAACTAATATCCTCTCAGCATAATTGCAGTATAAACCACAGGTGGGCTCTGTAGGCGTTGAACAAATACAAAATGTACCTAAGCAGGCGTCTGCAACATGGATTAGCTAGCCACCTTAATAGACTGGTATCCTCGGATATTATTGGCAGCGCCATTTACTTTTACATTACATTTTTCACTGATACTCGAATTTGAGTAGACGCTCCGTTTATTTCGTCTCTTGTTTGTTCAAAATATTCGAGGAATCCTATTAGAGAAAAATATCCTCTCTCCGGCAAGATTCAATCATGTACTCCCCCAGAGGAAACTGATAACAAATAAAACTGAAAAGTGCCTTTAAGCACAGATTTTTCTCTGATTCTCGAAATAGATATATCTGCTCAGTTTTGCATCTTAACGTAAACAAAAAAATTGTAAAGAAATTGGATGGATTTTTTATTTATTAATCGGACAGATTTTTATTACTTAAACCTTATTTTTAGCGGATATGCTTATATGTAGTGTCTACACAAATACGAGTATCCACTAAAAATAACGTTTAAGTAATAAAAATCTTTCTGATTAAAGAATACGAAAATCTATCCCTTTTCTTTACATACATATCTTCAGAAAAATAACAGACTTCTTATCGAAAGAACAGATCACAACAGATATTTCCGTCTTAATATTTATTATTCCCTGTTATTCGATTGTGTGGATAGCGTCACGGTTATCGGTGTAAAATCGGGGAACCGAATTAAAATTCTACCTGCATCATCTATGTTCACTTTTGTACTAATGCCCTTGGGAAAAGCATGAACCTATCTCTCATTATTTCCTTTCCTAGCTATGGGCTAAATGACGTTATTAATAAAAATTGAAATTTATGCAATATTTCACAGCTCTAGCATCACTCCTTTATTGTCAGCCTACTACTTTTCAGCCCACCCCCAAACATTTTTTCAGTATGCGAACCGAAGTAATGTATGTAATATAGATCTGATTTTTTAAAAATGTGTTTATTACATTTACTGTCGAATACACTACTCTAAATACAATAGAAATATATATTTTTTATTTATAATACAAGGATGAACAATAAACCAGTAGCTTGATCTGGAGTTATTATATGAATTTTTCAACTGAAATTTTTGGCTGAATTTTTCAACTAAAATTTCTAATCTATATCGTTTGCTCAATTTGAAGTAAGGAAGGAGACCAAGCTGAGAAAATATTTATAGTATAAAATAAATGGTTTTAATCTTTAGACGACAGACTTGTACTTAAATATGCTTGCAACTGACATTCATAAATGTTTATAGCTTAATTTGAAAAGATTAAGAAAACACGCCAAACTCTGTTAAATTTGTTACTTTTTAAAAAATATTTAGTGTTTTTATATAAAAAACGCCTTTTATAGAGACTTGCTCTAATCCTTTACTTTGGGTTTCTTGTTTTAGATCCTACGCGAATTGGTGATACATGCGAAGAGACAATGCACTGTCAAGTGAATTTAAATAACTCCGTCTGTGTCAGTAACCGGACTTGTGTATGCACAGGAGAATTTCAGAGCGGGCCACATCCAAACAGATGTGTCAATAGTAAGTCGGCTTTTAATTATCATAGAAGTTCATATAGATTCTCTAGTAAATGACATGATCCGTTCAAAATCGGTAAGTAGAATAAAAACCAAAAAGGTGTTTGGGGTAAATTTTAGTTTAAAAAGAAATGTTTATTACGTTTTATTTAATCTCAGGGTCAAGACACAACTAAATATATTTTTCTCGGTCCACTTTTTAAAATCATTTGTACTGAAGCAGTTATTTTGTAGATCTTGTAAAAACAATAATACAAAGCTTAGTTTTTATTGTGATTTGTAACTGTTTTAGTTTAATGTTTAATGGGTTAGCTACATCAATAATTAATGTGTAATGTTTCTTACGAGAATATTTTGTTTTACATGAAATAACGGTGACGAAAAGGTAAATGCGCAAAATAAGAGACCAATTGATTTGCAATACAAGATAACATTTATTAAACAAAATTAACAAAAAAAGTTTAAGACACTAGTTTGTTTTTTTCCTAGAAGTAAATTGCACACACAACAAACTCTTATTTGAGTGTGACTTCCCTGTGTAGGCGTGTTTTAGTGCGAAGCGTCCACAGCCTCTTTTGCTTCAGTGTGAAAATTTCATGTCACACTGAAAAGAAGAGAAATACTTTAAGGGTTCGCGTTCTTTTATACCTCCAGACCTGCTGCTGATACTAGGTTTATTAATGACTGTTACTGCTGCTATATTTATTAAGGCACTACAGCGGTTTATCAATAAATGTCAGTATCTAGTCTTCGATATGTCGTCCAAATCTATTTTTCCTAATACAGTCATACAAAAAACCTGATGTTCTTCTTAAAATCTTTTATTCTAAGCGGTTAATATTTTGTATGAGCTTTGTAGATTATGTAAATTCGTGTTTGTGGTTCTCCCCGAAAATAACAGACGCATAAATATTCTGAAGTTTTGATAAATGGTTCGCTAAGATTGAAAAAAGGATATTTTAATTACTTTTTCGGTATTAGAGATCTATTTACCGGTTAATTTCTGAAGTAATCTTTGCTGAGATGTTGACACTCTCTTTATTACAAATTATGAAATGTCTACCATAAAAAGGGGTTAATTGTTATAAGATAACGATGAATCTGTTGATTAGCACCAAAACCACAGAAGTTATACTGTTTTGGCTTTTACAAAGCTTTACTGAAGCATATTGAAATGATTCTGCAACTAAAAATATTTTCCATAACATTTCATGCAAATAATCAGCAGAACATATTTTAATGTTAAATCCGCCAAAAGGAAGCGGTAAATTATTTTACAAAAACGTCTGATATTACAAAACTAATTACAGTTCAGCTCTTTCAAATCTAAATATTACAGAAAAGATAATTAAGGTAATTCGTTTGAAAGTATCGTAATAAACACTATAGAGTTTGCAAATTTTACAAATGCACAAACATATTCAATGTCTCAAACTCAAAATATCTTTGCATCATAACTGTAAATCTTAGGGAAAATATCTAAGATACTACTTCTATGTACCGTGTCTTTGAGGGCGAAGGCGATCATAGCTCTCCACAGTTTCCTAGCGATTGTGTCACTTAGCATCGTTTTTGGCTTCGCCATGTCTACTGCCCCTAGTTCCGATATCCATTCACACAAACTGGTCACGTAGGTGATCACGCTGCCTTCCCCTAACTATCTTGCCCTCGATGTGTCCTGTGTGGGTCGCGTTCTCCAAACATTCTTTTTTCTTCAGATGTCTATTTCTGATCCTGAATCTAAATATTCATTTTGTGACCATTTTCTTTAAGAATTTCTTGTTACTTACACGCTACGTCCCTGTAAATCTCATCATTTCATGTAGATTCACATTTTGGGGGAGATGTTTTTAGCATTTAGTGCCATACAAAAGGATCGATATCACATAGCAATTCACCTCTCTTATATAATACAAAAGATCTTCTAGCTAAAAATGACATATATATATATATATATATATATATATATATATATATATATATATATATATATAATATTTGTTGCAAATATTAATCTTCAAAACAAAAACAAAAAAAAAGAACTTGTTTAATAATTATGGTTCTTATGCATAAATTAAAGCAAGATTATTTCTGACAAAGGTTAACGTATTCTATTTATTTCTCATGTGAAAGTGTTGCAATTTACAAACTCTTTTCACATATTTTTAGCATTTTGTGATTAAATGCCGAAAACACTAAAACGTGAGAGCTAAATCTATTCACAAGCATAGAACATCTTATATTAATAAGATTTTAAGTTCACTCCAACTGAATATAGAAGTTGCTAATATGCAAATCAGTTAACTTCATTATATACAAAAGATATCTGTACATAATTATTTGCTTATTACATAGATGTGTGTATGTATGTGTTTAAATGTAGGCGATTCTGTAGAGAAAACGACTATTAGAAGGAGTTTTATTATTGAAAGGAATGAACAGATATAAATATTTATTCTGTTTTGTTGGTCAAAAAGTTTCGTTTCCTTATTAAGTAGAAAATTTACTTAATGAACCGAACAAAAATTCTGACCAGCCGAATACTGTGTAGATTTTAAATATATTCTCTTTTAGTAATTATTTTTCTATTCTATCGCACGCGCACACACGCGCACATACACACACACACACACACACACACACACACATATATATATATATATATATATATATATATATATATATATATATATATATATATATATATATATATATATCCAATGATATATGCGATGAGAACGAAAGTAATATATAAATTCCAACGTTCACAGCATTAATGCAAAAGAGGGCCCGATACCGATAGTAGAGAGATAATTATTTATTTGTTATAATTTTGTCATATAGACAAAACCATTTTACTCACTACAAATATGCAACTTGGTTTCAGTGCATTTCAACCAAAACTAACATTCCCAATTACTACAAGAACTATCGCTACAATTTTCACCTACTCAAACGTAATACTATCTCCATCTTTCCTCCCCTACCTCTTACACTGAGGACGCTTGTGAGATGATGTGCCTAAACTTTTGTCCGGTGTTTATCGGCAAAAAAATGTCCACAGTCCAGTCAATGTTAAACACCTAATCAATTCTTCACCTAACTGCTATCAACAAGCAATATTTTTTCATTTCGTCACCTGTTTTTTTAGTATGTATATTTTTCTTCTCAAACAAATGTAAAAAAGGAAGTGACGTTTCACATACGGCTTGCCTACAAGCAGGATTGTTCATAAACATTTTCGATTCTCATCCGTCAAAGTGCAGTTGAAATGCACTGAAACCAAGTTACATCTTTGTAGTGAATAAAATGGTTTTGTCTATATGATGAAATTATAATAAATAAATAAATATCCAATGAGATATATATATATATATATATATATATATATATATATATATATATATATATATATATATATATATATATACATATATACATATAGATATATACATATGTATATATATAAATATTCAACGTTATATATATATGTGTGTGTGTGTGGACGTATAAATGGGCAGAAACTTATTATTTGGGAAGAAATTTATTTTTAAGATGTTTCGTTGAATATGAAAAACAAGGAAATTTTACTTTATTATATTTTGTTTTTCCCGTATTCTTACATTTTTCCGTTTGGAGTGTAAAAATTGTCCGAATTGTCCCCTTGAAAAAGGCTAAATAAGTGGGCAAAAGCGCTGGGGGGACAATTGACAATACGCTCAATTTT
This sequence comes from Acanthosepion lycidas, assembly GCA_963932145.1. NCBI lineage: Eukaryota > Metazoa > Mollusca > Cephalopoda > Sepiida > Sepiidae > Acanthosepion > Acanthosepion lycidas. The sequence goes on along the minus strand of OZ010592.1, from coordinate 68,785,611 downwards.
TGCACCTGCTTACTTCCACGAAACATGAACATGCAATAATGCTGGAAAAACTAAATAAAAAAGTAATTAAATTTTCCTTCATACTCAACGAAATATATATATATATATATATATATATATATATACAAGTATATGATTGGTGTATATGGAATGGAATTTATAACATATTGGTGTATATGGAATGGAATTTATAACATATTTATGTTATAAATTTTTTAAATAAATAATTATATATATATATATATATATATATATATATATCCAGAGGGCGCATATATATATATATATATATATATATATATATATATATATATACATATATATATATATATATATATATATATATCTCCAGAGGGCGCATATATATATATATATATATATATATAACATAGAGCGTCAAAGATTGGTAAATACATAAGACAATTTGAAAAAACTACTTTGAGATGTTTCGTATTTGACAAGTACCTGATGAAAATTTAGAAAAAAATATTGTGATCTCTCAGTTTGGCAAGTAATAATGACTTTTCCTTCAAATGGAACATTATATTGGCTAGTTATATTTTTTGCAGGAGGGAAGTAACCAATAAAGAAATGTGCAAAATGAAAAATTGATTAAAGGAAAAAACATGTCATCAATGTGTACGATGAAATAATTCCTGTCCATACAAATCAGGTATTACGAAGAAAGAAGTTGTGAAAAGAGAATAATTCTCTCAAGTAAAGGAACTCATGAGTTATATATATATTTGTGTGTGTGAGAGAGAGAGAGAGAGAGAGAGAGAGAGAGAGAGTTTTTCAGCAACAAATATTTGCTGTAATGTTCGCGGCTGTTCTCCAGAAAAATATTCCTGCTGCACTTGTTGACACCGAGAGAGATGCTTCTGAATATATTTGGTGTTGTTCTTGTTGACAATGTTTAACAGTGGGTATAATTAGGCAAAAATTATGGATGTTTTCTTGGATTCTTAATTCTTACAAAAGATATTCCTGAAGATTATTGGCATTTTGTTGATCTAGTTAATTTCCTGTTTTGTGCTGTTGTTGAAAAACTTCACGAGTCGAAACGAAAAAAGATAAATATCCAGAAACTACGGCGCAAAATTTTCCGGGGCTTATTTTTTGAGTACGAAGATCGGTGAATTATATAAAATTTGGTGCTAGTTACCTTGCAAATTATGGTCCACTTTTAACACAGAAGAAGAAGAGTTTTTATGTGGTTTATTTGAATTTTACAGACATCTCTCTTTTAAATGATTTCTTTTGTCTTTTATATTTCGGGAGGATTAAAAGTGAATATTCAAATATGAAAGAGACGTAAAATTAAGCAACATACTTAACATCATTTGGCTTTCACCGGCTACTATCACCGGACACTACCATAGGACAATACGTTGAAACACCGGTTCCCATATGATTAACTAAAGTTAAGCAATATCGAACATGGCCAGTACCTACATGGGTGACAGCTTAGGAATAATAGGTGCTGTAAGCTTCGATGTGCAGGTAGTGTAATGGATAATGACTCAGAATTGTTAATTGCAGGGCCGAGTTCCAATTCCGGTCGAATTGGTTATATTAAATACCCTTGGGAAATATGAGAATCCACCTCCTCTACCCCCAGCTATGGATTAATTAGTAAGATTTGTATCACTAAAACCATTATTATCTTCAAATAAAAATATAAAATTTCGTACACAATATTTACATTTCGGCATTAAATAACCCACAGAGGTGTTGATATGCTGCTAAGCGAAAATAACCAACCAACTGGATACGTCGTTTTCACAGTATTGACCTGGAAATACTATTTTGATTAAAAACGAATATAATTTAGTCAGACGAATATTAACCAATGAAAGTAACATAATGTACAAATTATTGTCGATTAATAAACGCCACTCCTAGCGAAATTAATATTAAAAATATGTGGTATAGGTAAACCTAAAAGAAAAAAGAAAACTTAGTTGAAATTATGGTTTTATAGTTATCTATCAGTCAGTCAGTTATGTGCCATGCGTGATACACGCATAGCCGATCATGTATCTTTCGACACATAAATGACGAGGCAGATATTTTTCCGCAGTTGGTTGCCATTTCTTTCTGTGGTAGACCAGTTGCCATCCAAAACTATAGAACCTGGTCTGTCCTGTTATTTTGGCCATAGCTGAGGGAGGAGGAGAAGAGAATGCATACCTTTCCCAAAAGTATGGGCTGATTCAACTGGAATTCGAACTCTCCAATTCCTCTATCCGAGCCGCTATCCATTACTCCACCGTGGCACTATCTATATCTATACGTGATTTAAATTTGTTTCAGTTAGAAAATTTTGATTTTGTCTGCATTGAAAAATATTTTAAAATATTCATTATATCTGAAGAAAATGTCATTATGCCTCGAAAGAAAAATATTATCATAGAATGTCCGTTTTATTAATTAATCTACTAAGTACTCATATATCAATTTCATTTCACATTCTTACTATTGTACATCATCTATGTACAAAACTGACTGCAAAAAGAAAAGGTTTTCTGCTCCATTTCGAAAAGTGTTTTTCCTTCTTTGGAAATGTATGTCTACAAATAAAACGGAATAAGAAATAAACCTAAAGATCTGTGCCACTCCCCAAGCTATTACAGTAGATTTTCACGAATCTATATTTCCTTGGGGATGTAGATAAATTTAGACACATATGTTCCTGTTCACAAGGCGTCAGCTTCTAGGGGTTAAATTTACTTCTGGTTTTGAAATCCTAAAATTTCGGGAGTGGATCTGGGATCCAGCCAAAACCAAAAACAGAATGCTGTCAGCCAACACTTGAGATGGCACTAAATTAATAACTTTCCTTCCAAGACTCGCCTGCGTGAATCCCTCCCATCCTTTTATTGCCATTCTAATGTATTCTTCTTTGCCTACATTTCTTCCCCAGAAAGAAAACGGTTACTAAGTGTTTGGGAATTTCAAACTCGCTCAATCTGAAGAGGGGAGAGTTGGGAATGTAGAGAAGAGGTCATTTTTATAATTGAGCTTCTTCTTCACTCAATTCAGATTAATTTCATTGTAAAAGATTATATATATATATATATATATATATATATATATATATATATATATATATATAATTATTTATTTAAAAATATGATTTCAACTCGCTACATAAGAGGTCTCATGTTTCAAAACAAGAGCCGAAAACTTCAAAATAATATTTGAATTAACTTGAGTTAAAGTAGGCTCTGTTCCATCTTCAAGCGAAATTTTTTGGGAATGACTTATTTCTGAAATTTACGAGTTTTAATAGTATGGTCAGAATTGTAATCAAAAATTTCCATGGTAACATCAAGGGCGGATTGTTTAGAATCGGCAGAGGTGGGGTGTTAATAATTTGTATCAGTATAGAGTTACTTTCATAGATGCCGGGTCACAGTGAGGTGGGGGTGGCTAAATTTACGACGGAGGAAGTTTTCGCATAGTCTGGCTTGAGCGTCTATGGAGATTTATTTATTTATTTTTAAATTTTATTTTATTCTTTTATTATATCTCTTTATGAAAGGGATTTGTGTATATAAAAAGGCCGTAACGTTTGTTATTTGACGACTTCATAAAGGGTTATCATTTTTTGTAGGGTATTAAAACTATGTATATGGGCTATGGATTTTAAAATTTATTTTATTGTATGCGTTCTTTTTTTTTTTTTTTTTTTAGTTATTCAGAGCATAAGTTCGGTTGTGTCGGCAGAAAACCGTTAATTCTTGCCTGTTGTTTAATAGGTTTTTATTGTTTAGAAGCTTAATGATGTGTAGTTTCTCATGGAGGCACAAAGGGCATGGGTCATCCCAAGTTTTGCAAGTTCTAGTCCTGTTAATGATTTTCCATTTTACTTTAGGTGTATATATATATATAGATATAGATATAGATATATATAGATATATATATATTTCTGTATCAAATGCAGTTTCGATGGAGTATCCAAATAGTGATGATAATGGCTTATCATCTAAAAGAGACTCTTTATTACTACGACTATTATTAATATTATAGATATGTTTATTTAGTTTTGTATTGAGCCGGTAGATGAGATATTTATTTATGCAAGAAATGTATTGAATTTTCTATAGTATGAAAGAATCCTTATGCAGTGTGAACTCCGAAAAAATATCAAATACAAAAATAAGGATGAAAAACTGAAGTTACCGTTTATTCCATCATTTTTACGAATTCAAGGATTCGGCGGTTTTTGTCAACAGCCTTCTTCAGATGTCTGGTGATTAAAATATCCTTCAGGAAATTTCGAACCCTTTATTTAATCTACGGAAGTAGATTTCGCTGTTTATGTTCCGCTGTCTATGTCAAGGGATAGTGAGTTTTGCTTAATCACCAGACCTCTTCACTCTTGGTTTTGTATATATCCGTATGATCCTATTCCAAGAATTGAACTCAGAATTATTAAGTCACTAATTTTACTAAAATAACAAGATATCCTTATACGTGGAGAACGGATTGAGAAAATTCTACCAGCCTAGATTAAATGAAGCGTTCAGTTCAAAACAGGAGGAAGGTTACCCGGATATTTACCAGGATAGTTAGCAATTAGTCATCACATCTAAAATAGGCTGACATTCTACGAAGGCTGGAGGGTACACCGTCCGAGAGGTTATGATCGAAACAACAAAGATGAAGATATTCGTCCGACTGTAAAAAGAAACGCCACTAATAACACTGCACACATAAACAGTAATAATAGTACTTAATGATAAACTAGTACAACATTATGAAGAAGTAAAGAGCTGGATGCCGTAATGTCGGTGGCTTTCAGATGAAAATGTGGTATAATACGTGCAATCGCTCACTGAAGACTAGGTTGCAAATTCATATGAGCGTAATGAAGAAATTGGCCACAGTTTTTGATAGTAAATGACTGATATTTACTTTCTGCCATTTCAAATTTTGTTTAAGATGAATGGTGTACCAGAACTCCAATACTTTATATATTTCATTAAATCCTTGGCAGTCAGCCAGTTACTGTTAAATATGACCATTGACATAAAGACAGTGCCAATGTAATACATCCTCAGAAGCTAGAGAATTATAGAAATGTATGAATTCATTTCATTAGTTTAATTTTAATATCTATATTCATTTTATTTTTTGTGGCTCCAATGTTGTTGATGGATTAGGAATATTCGACTATCGCTCAAAAAAGTGGGTGTTTTGCATAGATTATTCTCTAATGTTCTTCTTCTATGGTACGTGTGCCTTCGCGACGTGGGCGATCATGACTCTTCCACAACTTTCTAACCTTGATAGTTCTTAATAAATTTTGTATTTTTGTTATCTTTCATAAACCTTGTTCCGCCATCCATTTACTCAAGTTCACTAGGTATAAATTGTTTTGCTCTTTCCCTTTTGCCTTCAGTCTCTCCTGTGGGTATCAAATTTTCCAAGCTCTCTTTCTGCATTATGTGCCCTAGAAATTTCAACTATATCTTCCTGATGTTTAGTATAAGTGTCCTTTTTTGCATTTCCTCTAAAACTTTAATGTTGCTCACATATTCGATCCATGGTATTCTCAGCATCCTTATGTGGAACCACATTTCAGTTACTTCCAGTCTCTTCTGCATCTATGAGGGGATTGTCCAGCATTCCCTGCTATATGGAAGGACTGATATTACATAACAGTTCAGTAATTTTTTTTGTTTCTAACGAAATTTTTCTTTTTCTTCATACATTTGGAAGACATCTTTTGCTATCCCCGTTCGCCTTCAGAGTTAAGTGTCGTACCTTTACCGTCTTCTGTTAAAACGCTTCCTAGATATTTAAAATGTTCACCTCACTATCAAATAGCAATATCCTTCAGACATAAAAGTAAAAATTGATGCGAGTTAATGAGAAGGATTAAACAGATTTTGTAAATTGATCTTCAAACTCCGGTTTCTTTTTATCAAAATACTAATGGGAATTTCGTTTTTGTTCTGTTTTCTTCATTTTTACATCGAGAAAGTATAGCTCCCAAAAATAAGATTTTTCCATTCTCAAAAATTCGTATTCTCTGCTTTTCTGTAAATTAGTATTAGTCGCTAACGAATGCATATAAATTTGTCTTTTCTCTAGTTTTCTTTTATTAAACATCTTACAATTAAAACTGTTTAAAATACAAATTAAAAACTAGTAATCAGTTGAACTTTAAATTTAAAACCTTAAATAAAGGTTGGATTCAAAATTACTTTTGTCAATACAATTTTATGTCGCTTTGGTTTTTGCAGGACCGAAACTGGAACAGTATACGGAACCATCTTCTTACATACAAAAACGATGCAGAACATACGATGTTAACAGATGCGGACAGAATGCACACTGTGATAAAGTACGTCGTATTAACGGATTCTGTCGATGCAATGCGGGATACTCGTCAATATTCAACTCATCACTCGAATGCAAAGGTAATAATAATCTTTTCCAAAATTACTCATTTGACGTCTTCCTATTTTTTATCTTTTATCTTCATTTTTTTTTTTTTTAAATCATTCTTTCGTCTCACAAATATAAGTTCAAGCAATGTCCAAACGTTATTGGATATACAGTAAGTACTAATTTTCTTACAGCTACCAGATATGGTTATTTATTTTAAGAACTATCTGAATCATATAACTTGTCACTTCATAGTGGAACATTTTTTTTTCATTATTTGTAAATTGTGAAAAAATGACCCCGTCTGGAGCCAGAGGAAAATTATGCAGTACAAAAAGAAAATCAGTATCTAGTATAAAATGGAAGAAGATATTATTTTTTTTTCTTCTGTGGCTGCTCCGAAAATAATAACTTCTTTTGTATTGGTCAACAATATCTAAGGCAGAAGTTGGTGAAATGACAATAGTTAAAATAAATAATATAATTTCCTTTTTACAAGTAGGAATGTTGTCTGACATGAACACCTACAAAGCAGAAGTATCTCATTGAATTTATCCATCCCGAAAATTTGCATCCATCGATATTTGTCGACTCTTGCAAAACATTTACAGAGACCAAACACCAGATGTGAACCCAGTTAGGCAGTGAGGAATTCGTTTCAGTTGTTTTAACAGCAATTTACTGAGAGTCCCTGAAACGGTTCAATCTACAATATGACAGGCACCGCGTTCCCTCAACCAGGCGAATCGACACATTACGAAGAAGGAATTGTACATGGTGTGTGTGGGGGGGAATTATCGGCTTATTATGCATTGGAACGGTTGGCAGCATTAGCTCCTCATAAAAAACTTTGCCAGTTATGTGTCATAGGCGCTTAGACATGAAGAACCGTTACAAGGTGAAAGTTCGAAAGTTTGGACCAATGAAATATGGACTACACGTACATTTTCCTCACAGTGATAACGCCATTGCTACAGCTGGACGTCTCTGCTGGCGCAGATTTTTAAAAGCATAACACGCAAGCTCTTCCTCGCTGTCAAAAATGTATAGTCAGAACTGTGTTTTGTAGCTGAAAATTTCCTCAATCCAAATTGTGCTCTCTATATCCATGGAGGTATTATTTTCGGAGTGGCGCTTGTATAAATCTATAAATATATAAAAGCAATTTTATCATGACTTTTAGAGTATATATTTATGTGTTGATTTTTAAAAGTGCCAAGTTTTAAAAGAGTCTAACAAAACTTCTCTTTGGATACTTTGCTTTCAAGTAAAGAAAAAAGCATAAGTTTCACTGAAGTTTTATTTTGCATTTCACTTGAAAAGATGTTTGTTGTTCTTGTAAGAAATTCGATCATTTCATTGCTTTTGAAAGCATTGCTATAAAATTCCAGATCGCATTTAAATAAATAGAAAACACTCGAAAGACACAAATATAATGGGATATATGCATAAAATGTGCATTAAAACTGACTCGTAAGTTTTTTTTTTCTTTTTCAAATACACATATGTGTTTTTATGCTTTTCTATGTCTTCGGCTTTCACACTTGCATTAAAGGCAAAAATAACTTATCTATGAATCTTTGATCGAATGATAACATCCACACACAAAAAAACTTCCACGTATGGTGCGTACTCATAATATTTCATATCAATGTTACTCTCGTGAGTTCGATTCTTGTTAGGTGCAGTATATGCCTCACTATAGTGAGTAAATGAGTTTAGAATTCAGATTATGATTACAGCTTTACGTTGGAAGTCTTTTGATAGGCAGTTAGGCAGTTATTTTTATATGTCTTGCTATTTGGTTATTATTATACTCACAAAGTTTCAGTCGTTATAACCTCTACGCTTCTTCGGGAATCTGCGCTTTCGTCACTATTGTATACCACACGAAAATAAATTTAGTATTAAGTTTATCTTCTCTGTGCTATGTCTCTTCAGGACGTTAGATATTATGATTCTCTACAATTTCATGTCCTTTGTAGGTCTTTATATTTTTTGTCTATTTGTTATCTCTCATAAACCTTGATCCGCCATCTATTTACTCAAATTCGCTAGATAGGTTATACGTTGGTTTCCTCTGCTACTCTTGTCTTCAACCTGTCTTGTGAGTATTACATTTTCTAAGAGGAGAAATTCTAAGGGGAGAATTCACTGCCATATAGAAGGAGCGATATTACATAAGAGTTCAGTATACTTTTTTTTGTTCCTTGTCCACTTATTTCTCTTACTGTTTTATGTATATCTGCCTTCTTTCTATTTCTGCTTACCTTTCATTAAGATAAGAATTTTGCCTACCTACATGTTTCTAATTTCTTGTATAATGTTCTATATTCTGTACCATACCTTGGTATTGTTTACTGTCTCCTTTTCATCATGTCCAGAATTCCATCTATTATTGTTGTTTTTTAAACTAATCGTATATTTGTGCAATATTTATGGAACTCATAAAGTGAGTTATAATAAAATACTTAGTTCTTATGTTCCGTGCCCCTTCAAGATAATCGTGGATTCCAACAACTTCCCTTCTTTTTTAAAGGTGCGTAACGTCTAACACTTTACCATCTTTCTTAGCCTTCCCTCTGCGATCCATTCATAGAAAATCCTTAGGTAGATTGCTGTCTCTCTATCTCTGAACCTTTACCCTCAGCGACGTTCCCGATGTCATCGGTTCTGAACTTGATATCTATACTGATGACACATCTATTTACTCTTGTCTTAATGATAAGTCTGATCGGTTTGTTATGGTCAAATTGACAGCTGACCCCATAAGTAATATCCTATTTGTTATTTATTTGGTCAAGAAATGGCTTGTTAATTGTAACACCTCCAAAACGAAGCATTGCCTTTGTCAGAAGGCAGTATGATGCTGTATAAGGCTATTTCCTCGATTCGAGCAATGATGTCAAAGTATGCTATCCGCCTAATGGCTATGGTGAATTTGAGACACTTCTTTAGCACTGACTCCTCAGAGGTACTCAGCTGATGTCGACGACTGCCTTTACTGGTTAGTGTTGGACCTTGTGTGTCAGCTTCTGATCTTTCAATTTACTTAATTTTCGTATTTGGCGGCCCTTGACAGAATCGAATTCATGTCCGAATTTATCCAGGTTGTGATGGATCCTCTTTCCGTCTTCTTCATCGGAAATTCTATTGAAGAATGCCTTGGGAGATATTGTAGTTTCTGTTTTATAATGGTTGTACTGGATTCTCTCTCGGACAAGGGCGTATCCCGCTTTCTCTGCGACCAGAGAAGCTCTCCTTGAATTGACGAGGAGTTTTGGTACCAAACCTGAAGGAATGTGTCATAGGAATCCGCATCGATATAGGAATGTCGGTTTGAAATTCGTGCCAGCCTCTGGTGTAGACTTTTCTAGTTGTCTCTATATTTTTGGCATATTGGGTCCGTATCAATTCTTTAATGTACGATGCTTTAATGTAAAGAATTTAATTAAATATAATACCTCATCTCAGAGATGTAGACAGATACAACAAATAAAATTGCTCGCTTTTAATCGTCTTAGAGAATCTTTTGGCCTTCCATTAGTATGGTTGATGCTAACCGCCAGGAGAGTAAATCATTGCGTATTCTCGGGCTAACGTGTCCCACTGACATGAAATGGAACCATTATATTTAATCAATCCCCAGGTTTGCTGCTGGGGAGGTTGATTTACTGTATCATCCTAGACACTTTTTTCTCGCTATAATTTATCTTACTCATTTATCATTTGTCCATGCAATGAATACTACTGTCACATCTGGTTTGGTGCTTCTAGTATGTATTTAGAGATTCATGACAAAATTCAAATAAGAATCTGCAATGTTATCAGTCTTGACCTGACATATCAGCTTCTGTCACTTTCTCACCACTGTAACGTACCTTTACTGCCAATGTTTCTGACGAGCCTTTCTTTTGATACCCCGACTTTACGAATTTAATTAGTTAATTTTTTTTGTACCTGCTTGATTCTAACGTATCCAATTCGTACCTCACACCTTGGGTTGTCTTTTTTTAATGACGACCATACATTATCTCATTTTAGAGTTAGACTTTTCTTCTCGCTGTTCTTTACTGCCTTGTCTAGAAGTACTTGCAGTGCTTTTTCTAAGTCTGATCACCAAATCAATTCCATCTGCGTATTTTGCTATGTTAAGCTTATGTCTGCTGATGATAGATCCTCATATGAACACGTCTCGATGTGGCGGTTAAATGGGAAAGAAGAAAATAAAAGGGGAAAAGGAAAGGTGGGAAGTAAAGAGATAAGAAATAAAAGATGGACGTAGAGTTTTGGAGGAAGGAGAAGGGTGGTATAGCTTTAGCAATTTAGATAAACAGAGATTTTAACGTTTGATAGCAATTTAAATGTTTAAAAACGTCACAAATAAATTAGATTTAATGCTTGCTAGCAATTTAAATATTTAACTTCTCCGCAAATAAATTAGGGATTTAATATAAACTGAATATTATATTAATAAACAAATATAAAAATAAAAATAAAAATTTACTAATATTGTGAATGACGGTTAAGGTAAAATCTTTATTTGTTAGAGTCTAATTCATTAATTTAATCTGAAGCTATTTTTAGATGGGTAATATTTTTTAATTAAAGTTTCAAATCAAGATGGAGTACGATTTGAAGTTAATAGTAAAAAAAAAATTACTGTTTTTATATACACATACCACATACATATTTACGTAAATACATCCACATATATTCATATATATGTAAAATTACATATATAACCACATACACATTTATCGATACACATCGGTATACACGCACATACATCTACAAATATTTAAATATATATATACATATTTCCGCACGCATCCCTCTTTATAGATATTTAATTTTTTTCTTAAATTTTTCAGTTAACGTTAGAATTAATTGTTTAAATTTAAAAAAAAAAAAATTTTAATATTGTTAATTTTAATATTTTTAATATCGTGAATAATGTTTAAGGAATTTTTTTTTTTAATTTAAATCTAAGTGATCAATTTAAATTGAGATTATCTCCAAATGAGTAACATTTCTAATTTTTCAAGTCTAATTAAAAATTATTTCAAGATGAAGTAAGATTAAAAGGTAATAAAAAATTCTGTCTTTACACTAAACTTCTATTTATACAAACATACATGCATATATAGATGTATTCATATACACTACATATATAACTTCGTAAATATATATACACATATACAAAAATATATGCAACCCCATACACATAAATCGATACATATCCATATACCTACCTAAATTTACAAATACACACACATATGTACATATTTACACACGTGTCCTCATATATACACATATATACACATATACAGATGTATATACATATACAAATATATCCACATATTCATATACACCCCATATACACATTTTTATACATACACATATTTACCCGCACACATTTGTCCATACAATCATCCTCATATCTAAATACACACCAATATTTACCATGGTATACAAATATCTACACATATATATATCAACATTAAATCATGGCCAAAAGTTAAGAATGTAAATCAATATACTTATGCCCATATACAACAGCGTATATATTATATTACAACTGATAGTTATTTTTTATAAATGTATTGAGTTATACTGAGATGATTTCTATGTCTGCATTTAAAGATCATCATGTGTTGGTTTAGAAACTTATCAGGATCTTTATGCTTTATTAGTAGGATCTTCTCTTTAATACACAGGTCCCATCGGTCTCTGAAATTTCTTGGAGTTCGAGCCCTAGAGGTGATTCTCCATTTCACTTGTAGGGCGAATCCGTTTTCCACTAAATCCCAATAGTGTTTCGATAGTGCGGTTTGGTGTCTTTAGGATTCATTTGTAAAGGAATGGCGATGGTTGTAAAAACGCTGTTTCCAATTTCCCGCAGATATTCCCATATATATATATCTTTTTTTGTTGTTGTTTTCCATTTTCCTTGCGGGAAATTGTGGCTTCGTATACTACGTTTTCTGCTATCCGGATTCCTCCAACTGGACAATAAGATCTTACTCTGCATTTACAGGTAGATGTTTCTTTTTTTCAATTCGTTAGCATTAAGATCCCTTTGTAATTGGTTAGTGTAAAATTCCCAATGATTTTGATATTGTGATATATATATATATATATATATATATATATATATATATATATATATATATATATATATATATATATATATCAAATAACGCACAGTTAGTGATAGTGATAATAAAAATGGGGCTACTGCGTATTTAGTCCGCAAATGATCTTTAAGGGAAATATTATTAAAAGCAACAGAAGTTTTATGTCCATTAATTTAGCTGATCGACTATTCCAAATTACTAATGATAATTCTCAGACTTCTCTATGTTCACAAAACTCTTAGCTTACGTCACAACGCTCATTAGTTCTACGAAACACACCATTATCTCTACTTACCCTAATGATAACCTAAGAAAATCGAAACCTGGGATCATCTTGTAATTTTCTTCTGAAATGAACATCAGACAATTTCTGACGGGATTTCCTCCTACTCTAAGATCGATTCTTAGTAAGTCGATCAGTCCCAATTTATACTGCATCAAGTGGTTAAATAATTTACAACGTGAGAACCTATGGTTAAAAAATTAATCATTGTAATTTATTAATGTCAATCACCACTGTCTCATTTATCGTAAACTTGTGTTTTCGTAAAGTAAGCTTGTTATACTTCAATAAGTACATTTCCTTCCTCGGTAGTTAAGTGTTATGTTTGACAAAGAAAAGATGACCAAAGTAACACCACGTCACTGTAAATGTTATTTACAATGTGAAACAGAAATTGAAAGTAGTCTCTTTTTTTTTAAAAAGTTATCTTCAAGTTAGATATTCATAATCCTCAAGGCCCACGCAACAAAGGCAGTTGTCCACCAATAATTGGTTAAGCCCTCTTTCGACTCGACATAAATGATTTGCGAATGAGTATAGTCCTATGATTTGTGAATATCTATGCTGAGGATACAACAGGATATAGGTGCAATTCCAAAACTCTAGATGACCAACGCTTGACAGCTGATCTTTCATCTGACCTAGCTCTAATACCTCAGTTCAAGAAAAAACTGGCTGGTCACATTCAATGCTCCGAAAACCAAACTAGTTCGATTATCACAGAGGAGAACTAGAACTTTCTTCGATCGTGATAAATGGGTGTCCACTCAGAGATGTCCCGTATTTTGAGCGCCTATTGTGACTGAAATTTAAACCAGACCTCAAACGGGACTCATGAATACAATTAATTGCTAAAGATGCTGGAAAAATGATCGGTTCTTTGTACCGTCCCAGTAAATACCTAACCTCCCGCTTTCCTCTACATTTACAAGAGCCAAATCTGACCGAAAATGGCGTACTGTTGTCATCTATAGACAGGTGTTGTTCATTCTTCCCGTTTTAGTCTCGATATTATCCAAAAGTGTTTCTGCGTACATGTGGGTGACGAATTATTTTCTACTCTTTCTCACAAACAAAATGTCGCAAGCTTCTCGTGGCTCTATTGTTATTTCATTTCCTTAGTTCCACCAGTCCTAACCTTAACTGCTAAGACCCATCATGCCATGCTCATTGTAGCCAACGACCCTCATTCCATTTGTATTCCCTTGGTGAGAGTAACTACATATCATGAACCGCTGCTTTGCGGAACCGACTGCCAAGAGGATGCTTCTCAGATCACTACAATCATAACCTATTCAAGTCTCTGCTTAACCGTTATCTTCCCCAAACACTGTACCTGTTACACTGTAACCCTCTATCTTGAGTTTCCTTTAGGCTTTATACAGGGTGAACATCGTTGTAAAAAAAACAACAAATATCAGAAAGTGAGATGATATTCAATTAAACATATTGTTCAATGCTTCTAATGAGAAGACCGGAAATTTAAAAGGAAACAACTGTCGAATTTTGCAATGAAATTATTTGTTGTGCTTTGGTTCATTTTACGGAAGAAGTGGTAGTGAAGTTGTCATAGAATCTATTGAGGAAAGGAAGAATTATGTACGTTATTATTACCAAATATTACTTCAGAATCCTTTAATCTTTAAAGAAAAATATGACTTTATTGATATCATCATAAAGTCAAGCAACTTGGCATTTCCACGTGGTGTAATGGTAAGCAAACTTGTCTCGTTAGACTAACTACGACTGAGTAGCGAGTTCGATCCCCATTTGACGCCCCATAGTTTCGGCCTTATGCCGCATTTTAACTACGCTTAGAAAATCGCCATAAATTTATACTTCCCTCGTAAAACAGTTTGCCTCGCATTATATCATTTTTAGTCTCAAATTTTATGAACCCGAATAGCAATTTTATTTCATCTACAAGCCTGAATATTCGTGAGATCTTATTAAAGAAAAATGCGCCTACTGCAGGATTTGAACATGTGTCCCCCTTTGCAGTAGAAACCGTTATTCGATCCAACATTCTTTAACCGACTCGGATACGAAGAGTGTCTCGGTTAAGCAAGATTGTATAACACCCTCAGTAAGTGCTCAGTTTTCTACCCGAAAGCAATTTCTAAAACAAGAATGGATTTTTTATTTATTAATCGGACATATTTTTTATAGTTTTAATGTTATTTTTAGTGGATACCCATAGTTGAGTAGACGTTCCGTTTATTTTGAAGAGTATTTTATTTCGTGCTTAAAATGTGTCGGATTAATAAATAAAAATCTACGGAAATGATATAATCCCCTCCCTTTTATTGTTACTTTATAATCCCCTCCCTTTATTGTTGCTTAGAAGGAAACTGTTGCAGTATATATAATTTGGCACATTAAAGATATTTTTTCTTCTCGTTTTACTCTTTGAAGGATTTATTTTATTATTGTTTTTTTTTGTTTTTTTTTACGCTTTCATTACATACGAACACAGGTACGTATTTAAATCATCTGAAGATGACTTAAACACTGAAAATATCATAGTATCATAATTGTTTTGATTCGTATTTTTGTCTCTACAGAATTCCTCTTTCTATCGTCACGCGATATTTTTTCCTTTTCTCATTCATTTCGAAATCGGCCTGTCTTTACTATTTTCTTTCACTTAGCTAATCCACGTGTCAAGCAAAACATTTGTGAGAAAATAAACTCGTTAACAAAACAAACAAAAAAATAACTGTAAACTGACTGATAAACTAAAAAGTGTTAAAATAAAAAAGAAAGAAAAAATGATCGCAGAATGAAATACAAGTGAAAAGATGTTTGTTGATGCCGAAAGAACAATAAATATTACAAATAGAAAAAGGAAAATAGAAATGCCAATAAACTTTTATTCACAATATATAAAGATTGAGTTACATTTTAAGCATATTTCTTATATATTTACAGACCAACAACTGTTGATACTTAAAATTATGATGATGTCTTTTTGTAAAGGAACATATATCGGTGAGCTTGTCAGAAAGAGGTTTGAATTATCAAGAAGAGAAATGTTGAAGGAGTGAAGCTCAAATTGAAAGAATCTTTTTCAATAAGCAATCTTGGATTATATTTTATTTTTTTCATTGTTTAGTTTCTTCGCCATCTGATTTTTCTTCTTTACATATCTATATATTTACTAATGAATGCCGCGTGTTTCCTTATAAGGAAACAGTTAATATTAGCATTGCCATTACCTTTATGCAGAACTTACTCTTGCTCCTTAAAGGGAATTTTAGGCATACTAAAAATCAATATTGATTCTTTATCTACGGCCTATTAACTTTTTGCAGTTTATTTAAAGCCAGAAAATATTTCAGAATGTAAGAATTTGTTCGTTGATATAAACTGTTTAGTGATACAAATCTAACTAATTAATCCATAGTTGGGGCAGAAAGGGGTGGATTCATATCTTCCCCAAGGCTTTTGCATATGTGAATATAACGGACCTAAAATGAATTGGAACTCGGCACTCCGATTAACAATTCCGAGCTATTATACATTACATCACTATACAAGCGAACAAAACCTAACATTCCCAAGCGGTCACCCACCTCGGTATTGATAAGCTTCGGTGATCGTACGGGATTTGGTGTTACAACATGATGTGGCGAAAAACCTGAAAATTCTGAGACTCTCCTAACTTTATTAAAATTCCATGATGGCAAAAAATGGGTCGTAAAATTGTATATTTTGAGATTGACTGCATATTAATTGTATATTAAATTAGTAA
The DNA here is from genome assembly GCA_963932145.1 of Acanthosepion lycidas. NCBI lineage: Eukaryota > Metazoa > Mollusca > Cephalopoda > Sepiida > Sepiidae > Acanthosepion > Acanthosepion lycidas. The sequence goes on along the minus strand of OZ010592.1, from coordinate 68,769,032 downwards.
AAAATTATTTATTTGATGGAAATTAAAAGATCTACCCTGTTATTTAATACACGCCAAGGAAGCAAAAGTATTTGCATATACGAATTTATGGGTTTCTATGGATAGCCGAGCAGAGTTTGAGAGAGATAGTAGAACAACAACATTTATTAAAAACTACAAAGGACAGGAAATTGTGGAGAGCCATGATCGCCATCCTACTTGAAGGGACACGACGCAATAAAAAAGATATTAAAAGAAATGAGTACGCATGTGATTTTCATGCTTGATATCAAGTGTCTAAAGTGAAAACTCATTTCGACGCCCAGGTGAAAAACAGGATTAGTTTAAAATCGCGCACTATAATGGTTAATGGATAGGTCGAAAAGGTCCTGTTGAGTGGCCACTGAAGTTACCTGACTTCATACTCTTGGATTTTTTTTTCCTGTGGGGTCATTTAAAATCAGTCGTTTATAAGAAATATTGAGGAAATTAACGAAAGAATTAAATATAAATAAAATAATATGACAGGGGAAACACATACTTTTAATTAAAAAAATATCGCTATGGTGCGCAACTTTTGACTCACCCTGTACATTCAAATATTTATTGAAAAATCACCTGAATCTAGTTGAGCAAATATTCAAAAGGCAAAAATAAAACCTTTTACTTCACTAATGTCTCTAATTATTCTTAACCTCATATTAGAAGCTGTCTTCATGTTTTATTCTTTCTGCTTTTGTCTCTTTATCGTTTTTCAGCAGGTTTCTTTTCTTATTTATTTCAAAATTATTCTATTAATTATTCTTCTCGGCTACTACTAAATCTCTTCCAATGAACTTACTCTAGTATAAGATGTGGAGAGCATGATAATTTTTGTGGATGGCATGCTAATTTTGCCGAGGAATGTATTTGTTATTCTAAACGCTAAAAGATAAATTAGTGTTTAAGGAAAAACATTTACTAATTAATTGCTATTTAAATATAAATACTTGGTTTTAAGATATTAGAAAAACATTAATTTTTTTCTTTGTCAGGTGCTTTGCAGGCCAAAATTATGTTTAGATTCTCATAAAAATATTTTGAGACTTAATTGCGTTGACGAGAGATTGTGTATATTTTAATTTTCACATTAGTACTGTCTAATAACTCTCGCTGGAATCTAAATAGCAATAAGTCTCCATGATACTCCGGAAGTCTAATGAAGATTCATACAAATAAATATTTATACGAATCTACATTTACATTAATTTTAGCAATGTGGTCGTCTAGAAAATATCGGTTTTCTCTCGGGTTTCCCATTTTTTAATATTTTTTGCAAAGATTTTCCGGTTTATTCCGTGTGTACTTATATTGATAGTTACAATGTTATCTCGATGTGCCAAAATTTTGGGGTGTTCACGTAAATTCGTAATATATGTCCAAGATTTTACTTTGTGGTCTGCTAAGTCATGCCATATACATTTCTGATAGATTTTACTTCATTCAAAAAAAAATTAGATTTGTTTTCCTGGTCTGGACGATCGATTTCATGTTATATTTCAAATAGAAGTATTTTTTTTTTTAATTTCCTGGGATACAATCTGCTTTGTGCATATGACATTTAGTTGTAATTTCAAACTCAGTAACCTTTGGGTCGTTATTGACTTGCTTGGTGTGAAATGATTAAAAGGGTGGTCAGTCGATTTTATAGTTCTTGTGTAATCCTTCTGAGCTAACTTACTGTATTCTCTTATTATATGAATATCAATGTATTATTTTGCTTTCTCTTAGCATTAATACTTGTTCCTTGTTATCAGATTTTATTATAATTTATTCTACTACACTTTGTAAATATCTTCTGCGTAAACAGGCCTTTGTAATTTCATCTACTATTCCTTGCAGAAATATGAACTGTTTCTCTTTGTAATTATCCTCCGCACAACCAGGCCTATGTAATTTCATCTACGATTCTTTACAGAAGCCCAAACTGTTTCTCTCTGTAAATATCCTCCACACAATCAGGCCTATGTAATTTCATCTACGATTGTTTACAGAAGCCCAAACTGTTTCTCTCTGTGAGTATCCTCCGCACAACCAGGCCTATGTAATTTCATCTACGATTGTTTACAGAAACCCAAACTGTTTCTCTCTGTAAATATCCTCCGCACAACCAGGCCTCTGTAATTTCATCTACGATTGTTTACAGAAGCCCAAACTGTTTCTCTCTGTCAATATCCACTGCGCAACTAAGCCTATGAAATTGTATCTAAGATTCCTTGCAGAAGTTCAAAAGACTCTGAATCACTTCAAAGGATATTATCAACTTATTATATATGTAATGGGAAATATTATCCAGATTCTGCTAAATTTGCAAGTTTATAAGACATTTACGCGTTTATTTATTTTTGCATAAATTTTTATCTTACTATTTTGTCAGTTATATTCTGAATACAACGAATTACCGTTCGGTATTTGAAAGAAACTGTTTTTAGAATCATCCTGTCACTTCCCCTGAAAAATTTTTCTGCAAATTGAATTTGTGTAAGGAATTAATAAATTCAATTTCTATTTATTCAGCTATAAACAAAAATATATATGAGAACTTCAAAATAAGTAAAACTATGAAAAGTTGTTTTAAAAGAAACATTGAATGACGCATTAAACATATTCTGGATTGGATCCGAACCCACAATCCTAAAATGTTAGATTCCCAAGTTTTCATTACTGCGACTGTTTTCGGATTCCGCCATATTGGCTTCTACTGATAAAAACAAGCTTTCAATAGCTCATGTTCAAATGAAAAAAATACTCTTCTCAAATTACAGTATTTCAAAATAAAATTGTCCGTGTTTTCAACTTTACTCGTAGAATCTGTAGCACAATAGATACCATTTGGGAACCAGGTCGAATCCGTGTGCAAATTAAAAACATCCCAGGCCGGATCTGGAATGGCAATCCTGAAATTTGGGATTAACAAGTTTTCATTACTGCGATTGTTTTCAGCGATTATTTACGTGTATTTTTTTGCGACTAAGTTTTTGCACAATAACAATTTTGATAGCTTGCAAATAAATGTTGTAATAATAGAAATTAATTGCGAAATCTAGTGAAAGTCAAACATGAAATAAAAATAAGAGTTTGTACGAAAAATAAGGACCTACGTACATCAAAATGTCTTTAAATTAAGTGGCGACAAAAGAATTAACGCTGAACTTCTAAGCTCAATACTTAAATGCAGTAATCAATTTTGAGTTCTTCTGAAGTTTATTGTTGCCTATCACATCTATTTTGATGAAGACCCAATCAAGAGCCCTCAGCAAGAGCTAGCTTAAATGACGCTCAATAATGCGTCTTTTAAACTTGCATATATATATATATATATATATATATATATATATATATATATATATGTGTGTGTGTGTGTGTGTGTGTGTGTGTGTGTGTAGTAATCCGTTGGTGTAATCCAGGCGAGTCCTATTAACATAACAAAGAATTTGAAATATGTTAAAACTAACTCACAAAAGAGTGCCCCATGTTTATTTTCAATAAAGGGACCAAATTTTCTTTATAATTAGAATTAAGACTTTAGTAAATGACCATTTTCACCTACGAATTTTAATTTTAAAATTCGCAACATTTTTCAAACTGTTTCTGGTATCAGTTTAGAGTAGGTATGTCCCAGGTAACGCTAAAATAGTGGTATACCCTGGAGAAAAAAGCTCCCCAAATTGATAAAAAAATTTTTAACTTGTAAATGTTTATGTTAAAATTAAAGAGGGAAGACCAAAGTATTTTTGAAAGATTTTTTAATCCTTCCTATAAATTTTAAAAATTTTATTTAAAAATCTCGTTTTTCTTGAATAAAAAAAAATCAGTAAAATTGATTTATCGACATTTCTGCCCGAATTTGTAAAAAAAAAACAAAATTAGTTCAAAAATCAATTAAAATTCAGTTACACCTTTTTTTTTTGTTATCTTAGGAAATTTAGAATGATTAAAGTATACTTAATGTAATTTGAAAGAAACATTACTTACTTTTTTAGCAGAAAAATTTTTAATAGAGATATTTCCAACCGAGGTACTCGCGCGGGTGCGTGATTGAAGGGTGTTAATTGACGGGTGTCAATATATTGACAACTTACGTCAAGCGAATTTATCGTACGGTAGCGCAGAAGTGATGTAATTCGTTCTAATTTTAAGTGAACCTGGTTAGTAAATTTAAAAAAAAAATAACTTTCTTAACTGAATGAATGCAAAGCAATTTCTGAAGTAAAAAGAACTTGCTTCAAGAGAAACAAGTCGACCTCGTGACATTATTTCAAAGCTGTGCATCCATACTTTCGTTGGAGACGATTTTAAGTACAATTTTGGAATATTAAAAACTTATTTTAAAAATGTTAACGGTTGTCAAATTTTTATGAGATTTCAAATTTATGATCTTTAAAAAGTAAGGAACATAATATGTTATTTCCATAAAGCTTCATTCAGAAACTTAATTTTAAAATATATAACAACATTTTGTCATATTGTGTATTTAAAATAGAAAAAAAGAAAAAAATTATTGTAAAAATTCATTTTTCATCAAAATTTTTTTTTTTTTAGATAAGAATTACCGTAGTATATGTTATTCAGAAAAGTCATAAAAAGATTTTTGAATTAAATATTAGTCTTAGTTTTATTGGGTTTTGTATGTTTACAATTGAGGTAAAAGTTTGGACAATTTTGCACATATTTTTACCAAAAAAATTGATGATTTAGAATCTTCAGAGTCTTGTGCATTTAATTGAAAAAAAATTATCAGGCTTCAAAAATAAATTTTTGAAGTTTTCATAAAATTAAGTTCGAGGGGTGTAACAGATATAAAAAAATAATATTTATACCATGACATTCAAAATGACAAACATTTCTAAAATAATTTCAATCATTTGTGAATAAGTTCTGAAAGTTTCATTAAAATCCAACAAGTACTTGATTTTTGCCAGATTTTCCAAATCAATGTTTTTTTCAACAGAAAACAGTGAAAAACAAGTAATGTTAATATTACGTAATTTTTTACCTAAAAAATAAAGATTTTCAACCTAAATTTAAAAAATGCTGCAAATGAAAAAAAATTTTAAAAATAATTAAAAATTACCTTGGTCTTCCCTCTTTAATTTTAACATAAACATTTACACTTTACAATTTTTTTTATCAATTTGGGGACCTTTTTTCTCCAGGGTATACCACTTTTTTAGCGTTACCTGGGACATCCCTAGTTTAGAGTGTACTGTTTATTTGGAGAAAGAAAGAGAGAGGATGTGTTATTGGAGACTAAGGAAGGTAAGTGGGTAAGAAGGCATCGTTACTGGAATCATATTATGGAGGCAGAAAAACCTGGGTAAGGGAGTGAGGGTGAGACAGATAGGCTTACCTATATCCTAATGGCCACACGGTCAAAATTTAATTCGACGGGAATTTACGGCAGTTAACGAAAACGGGAAAGAACGATCAAGAGTTATATATATAAAATATAAAAGGCTCAAACACTAATATTCCATGTTTATAATTTATTACATTGGAATCCAATTAACCAGACCTACGAATTTTTGAATAGGTAGGTCTGATGAATTCGATCGTGATTACGATTCCAATGTAATAAACTATAACCATGGAATATTAGTCTTTGAGCCTTTTGTATTATATTCTTACACTGTTCAATGCATTGAGTCCTACCTTGATTCTATCCTCTTGGGAATTTATTTATATAGATATCGATATATATATATATATAAAGAAATTTGACAAATGGAAAACCGTCTCATTAAAACTCGATTTGATTATACGTTTCAACTTTCTGGACATCATCTGAAGCAAAAATGAAAGAGAGTTTATATGGACATGTATTTTTTGCCTGCTTAAATTATTAGTACTTCTCAGATAATCCAGGGTTTCTCGTGAAAAGAATGAAAATGAATTTTTTAAAAAAACTGTTATCTTTTCTTTATAACTCTTAGTTCATGTCGAAATTTATTAATATATACTCCCAGCTTTTCTGGGTTGAATTTTTAGAAAAGTCTATATGAATCTCCTGCTTTCGAGCCATTCTGAAAATAAGATGTGGATTTACCTTAAATTCAATTTTACGGGTTTTAAATCAAAACTTCTGTGCTTGCTTCCCTCCAATTCAAAATTAAGATGGTTATGACAAATACATTTTCTTTCATAGATATTATAAAGATTTCTTTTTGTGAAGTTTTATTGACTAGATTCTGGTGGAAAAAATTAGCGATTTCTCGAAATCGAAGACTTACTCGATACCAGAAATGGTTCAGATACTAATTATATAATGCCTTATAGTTTTTCTTATCAAGCATAAATTAGGAAGCACCCAGTGCTAAATAGTGGAGAGAAAAAAAGGCGTTAAGAAAAGTCAAGTTACATTTGGGCAAAGCAGTCACTTTGACCGTGAATGTATGAAGAAATATATACTCTTTATCGGTGAGGTGTAATTCTCTTTCCTGCAGTAAGCGTCTAAGCACTAGAGACCGTCATACTAAGAATATGTTGCTAGATATTTATAAATATATACGCAATGGAGATGAAATGCCTTTAAAAAAAGTATTAGTTTAATCTACTAGATTACTCACAACGGGTATTTGGTAGGAAGTCTTCTATTGCGAATATAATGTTCCTTACAAAATAAAAAAGAGTCGCCTCGGTACAGAACGTATTCCAAGACTGGCGGCCTGTTTTGGCTGAGCCAATAGAACATGAAGTTCGTGTACACTTTGGAAACCACAAGTAGTGAGTCAGTTCGAATCGAACGCTCGATAATTCAGTTTTTAGTGGCGGGCCGATGTGTTTACCGGTAGACGATTGAGACGCGAGTCACGTTTCAAATTCTGACCAAGTGACTACACATTTTTTCTAAGAGCTTCTAGTTTGTCTGGGAATTTTTATCACTCTATCTTATAACATCTTCACTCGACAATTTAAATGTATCGAAGGTTCGGGTCATTTTTTTTAAAACGAATGCACATCAAGCCACTGACATGATTTGAATGTTTTGTTGTTTTGATTTTCGTTACTGGGTCCTTCGCTTCCTCCCTCATTTATTATTATATTCTCCCAGCTTTTCTGGGTTGAATTTTTAGAAAAGTCTATATGAATCTCTTACTTTCGAGCCATTCTGAAAATGAACCTTACTATAATATATATATATATATATATATATATATATATATATATATATATATATATATATATATATATAATATTTTTATGAGAAAATGAAAATATATTTTGTACATATGATAGTTTTATGCCATTGGTGTTTTTAGTAGGATCTTTGTGGATATGAGGTATTATTGTATATGTTGACTTGAATGGTAATGAATGGGTTCTTGTAGTAATTGAGTCAATTGTAAGAATGAAGAGGTCATGAGTCAGATTTTCTCGGTATAGGATAGTCAGTGATGGCCCGCCTTGTCCCACTTCCTCTTCGGCTTCCATGGGATAATTTGTATATTATCAAATTGTTATGCCATGGGTGTTTTAGTAGGATCACTAATGAGAATATGCGATATTGGGGTACATGTGGAATTGAATAGTTCTGAATGAGCTCGTGTGACAAGTGAAGCAACTGTTAGGATAAATCAGATTAGCTAAGTGTAGGATAGTCAGTGACAACCAGTCTTTTTCCGCTTCCCCTTTGTGCCACATGAAATGTATTACTTTAAAATAAACATTCCACTGCCATGATTATCAATGGAATGAGTTCCGCAGATTAAAGTTATTAGTGCTACAAAAGACAGGAATTTGTGGACAGCCATGATCGTCTATGTCCTGAGAGGACACGGAACATAATGAAGAACATCTATTCATTTTATTATTTATAACTCTTTCTTAATCACTACTATTGCTCAAAATGGTATGATTGCTTGAATAAACAGCTCCGACTGATAAACAAAAGTTAGGGTTTCAATAACGGTCGCAAGTTTTTCTTTTTTGTTTCAGATATCTTTGGGGTGGGAGGGGTTGTTCTTTTGCTTTCACCGTCATGGATATATAGTAATTCTCGTTACGAAAACTTAATTCTTTATAAAATAAGGCAAAATTGTAATGCCTAATATAAAAAATTACTGCCAAAATAATACGCCACGAATAAGCTTATAAAACAGAGAAGTGTCACTTTTCGTTCTCGGTATATAAGAAAACATATTTTCCGACTCTATCTGTAGGTATAAAATCGACTTCAATTAAATTTTAGAAATTTTATTTAAATTTTGAAAATATTCATGCCTCCATTTTTAAAAATTAAATTAATTTTCTCTGTGCGTAAATTCGTTTTCCACCATTTTGTGTGTTTAAATAACCAGAGAAACTCTGGTTTCTGTTTGTACTAACACCAGTTCGTGGTGTTTTTGTTTTTGAGAATATTCCCCGAGAGATTATGAATAAGATAATGCATCTAAGTGAATTCTAGAGGGTATGCTATGTTTTGAGTTAGAAGTATCCCTTTTCTGAAGAAATTTTATTGTAGACTGTATGAAAATGCTTCTTGCTGGTACTTCGCCAACCGGAACTTTTTTTACTATTTGCTACTTCACAATTTTTTTTTTTTTCAGCGGACAGAAGTTATTATTTGGCAAAATTCAGAAAATATCTATCATACTTAAAAGTTTAAATAATGAATGTTAATTTCCAAGGCATTCCAAAAGTTAGAATAAGGATATATTAATACTATGAAATTTAATAGACTTTCATCAAAGGAAAAGCCTGTTTTAAGCAGAAACGGCTGTCAATACTTGATAACACATTTAAAAGATTAGTGCCATTAAAGTAGAATTAAAAGATTAAAGTAATGAAACACCTTCAAATTTGAAATTTGTTCATAGACTCCAGGGTACTAACATTTTTGTTCCCTACAGAACAATTAGTTCTTTGGAATAAACAATAATTATAGTATAGAGATTGTTATATCGACAGAGTCTGAAATAGATCTTTCCACATTTTTGTAATAATGGAAAATAAGTAAATTTCATGTAAAGAATATAAGTCAGTGTCCGAATATATGAAGCATCTTTGTGTTTTATTATCAGAAGGATTGTAGATAGATTCTTTCCTTGATCACCAGTAACAAAATGAAAATTCTTAAAAAGTTTTATTGTATGTAAGCAAAAAGTTTTCATCGTACTTATGATATTAAAAAAATGAATAAATAAAAAGTGATTTAGGTTAACCTACCCTTTAAAATTGTTATGGCGTTGTCTGCTTGGATTTTTGTTGGTTTGGTGTGGAAATAAATGACTATAAAGGTGCTGACGAAGTTTTCCATTGAGCGCCGGTATTTTGTTTTCGTTTGGATACTCTGCAGTACTCTCTACGCTAAACGGCACAACTAACATGCAATATAATGTACTCAGGTCATTAGTAAACATCTATGCCAATGATACGACGATATACGGGCTTGCCTTTAAAATTCTTGAAGATCACATATTGGTAGATGACCTCTCTTCCGATCTAGCACTAGTGGGTGGAAACTGGCTGGTTACATTCAATGCCTTAAAAAAAAAAAAAAAAAAACAATCTAGTTAGATTCCATAACCACCGATCAGACCCCGACCTACCATCAGTCAAGATGAACGGATGTCCAGTCGAGCCAACCCCCGGTGCGTTGAGTGAATATTGGGCTTCAAACTCACACCCGAGCTCGAATAGAACTCTTATATACCATACATCGCTAAAGATGCAAGATAAATAGATCGATTCTCTGTACCACTCCAGTGAATACCTGACTCTTCATTCTATCCTCTAGCTTTTTAAGAGCTAGACTAAACCGAAAATGGAGTTCTGTAGCCATATTTGATTCAGAGTTGCCCCGTCCGCTCTTTCCAGTCTCGATAGAGTTCAATAAGCGTCTCCGTGTCCTTGTTGCAGAAGAATTATTTTTCAGCCTCCAGCTGCTCTCTCACAGGCGCGATGTGAAGTCTCTCGCTGTTCTATTACTACCTCCCATGAAAGGTAATCAGACGAAATACATTCATGGGTTCTGTCAGGTCTAACCTTGATGGCTAGGACCAAGCATGCCACTTATATAATAGCAAACTACCCACATTCACTCCAAATTCCATCGTTGAGAAGTAAGTTCCACTCGAACAGCTTCTTCCTACTCTAGTCTGGAAATAACAGTAAACGCTAGTTTACTTATTGCTCACATTATAAGTACCGATATTTCACAGTGGCCTGAAATCGTGTATATACTTTCATAGAATCGTGTATCTTTCGATGCATGACTGACTAGCTATAGGTTGAATAAATTTCCCCGTAGTACATTGCCTTTCTCCCTGTGGTAGAGTGGTTGCCAACCAAGGCTATAGAACTCAGTCTGTCTTGCTGTTTAACCCATAGCTGGAGGGAAAAGAGATGGATTCTTACTTTTCCCAAGGCTATTTGAATTTAAGTGTATGTAACGAACTCGACTAGAATTCGAACACAGCTCTCCGATTTCTCACTTCAAGCCAATAATCCATTACACTTCAATGTACATCCATATTATGCCTTATATATAACGTTTCGTCATGTTTTCAACTCCGAAAACAAGTCATTTGACAACTCTTCTACATTGGGATAATCTTATCTTTTCGATATATTGTGCATTGGAAAAGTATCTGGATAGTTTAAGTCCATATTTCGTCTAAAGATACATATAAAGATAAATGTGTAGTTATTTGGCCTCAGACTGTTACAAGAATCAAAAATAAATAGTTTGTTGTTAACAGCCGGCGCATTATTTACATGCGGACTCTAGTTCTCATTATTGTTGTTATCACAGCGTTTCTGCCGTTGCGATCTCTGGCCTTCATCAGGTGTACATTGATCCGAGTAATCTACGGAATTTCGAGCTAAACTCATTAATTAGTCTAGGAAAGCAGATTGTTGTCAAGAGGGTACAACGGTAGAAACGCCGTGAAAACAATAACAAAGATTGGGACAATAGATTGAATGTAAATAATGATAGCTTAACATTCTAGAAATTCAGACTGAAAACCCTTTGCAGTGTTGTTTTTTTATAAGTACATAAATAAAAATAGAAGTCGTCGACACATATACCTGACTGACATATACACAAATATATAAAATACATATTCAAGGAGCCTTTCCTTTAAAACATCGATTGATGTCACAGTGCAGTATAATGTCCATTTTATAGGTTGGGACTAAAGCATATATCCACCAGTGTATTTCTGTTTTTTTTGTTTTGTATTTTTTTTTTTTGTCTGGGGCTAAGCCAGGAAGCACTCATTATCAGGTCGGCAGTAAGAAAATAGTGTTCAAAACATGATTTCCTCTTTTTATATAAAAGTAGCAAGCAACTACAAATCCTGCAGTACAAGTTATAGTAAACAATGCATATTCATTCGCCGATATAATTTAATATATAAAATAATTTGAAGCAAATGGAGAAGATGCAGACTATTAACTTTATATCGTGTCATCTAATCTGCTTTAATTCTTCAAGATCAGCAGTCAATATTAATGTAATTTCTCTGTGTTCGAATACTGAGCGCTGCTAACAGCGAAAATACAAAACTTAACCGCGGCGCAGGCCAAAGTTAACTCAACTTAGATAAATATCTCCACCTTTGAGAATATTCGTCATTACTGGGATTTTTGGATATGAGAATGAGAAATTTACAATTCTATTTTTGTAATGGGTTGATTTGACTAATGATAAAATAACTGATGCAAAAATAAAATGATTTCAGACAAGACAAAGAAACTATTCCGAAAAAGCGTCTCTGCATCTTGCAATTTGTACTATTCTCCGGTTACGTTTTGGAATGAAATCTTTTCCTATGGTCTGCAATTCTTTTTTTTTTCTTTTGTTTGTTTTGTTTTTTTTTTTTTGTTTTTTTTTGTTTTTTTTTTTCTTTTTTTATAAGAGAGTTACCACGAAGTCTGGACGGTTAAAGATAATGGATATCGTAGATTCAGTCTGTGATAAGTTGCGAATACGTTATTGCAGTAAGCATGACGTTTTTTGAGAAAGGCAATTTTTACCCACTCGGGGTAGAATATAGAAATAGGATTATATGCAGACGCGCGCACACACACACAAATGCACACACGCAGCCACACCGGTAGTACCCACTAAATCGTTTAGAATAACGAGTTAGTTTGGATAGCAGGTATTATTTTAGTACAAGTTGTAAATACAGTGATCTCAAAAAAATGACATCATTTTGTAGTTTAATAACATAGCCAATTTTCACACAAATGATCTCAAATTTTTAGAAAATCAGACTGTGTGGACTTATCTCAATGAGAAATGGTTCGAGCGTGCCAATGATAATGACAATGTGCTGCTAAATGACTACCATGTTCACTTATTACTGCATTTAGGGTGATACTGCCGCAGGGTCGGAAGCCCCAGGACCAAGCATCTCTCAATTATTTTCTGTAAACTGTCTGAAGACAGAAACACAACCGAGAGAAATGATGTAGCTTGCCAGTCAGATGGTAGCAACCTAACTCGTTTACCAAACTATACGTAGCTAAATACAATGGAGAAGGTTGTTTTTATTTTTCGAAATAAGATTTAAGTTTTTAATAAGTCTTTACCATTTTGTTTTAACGATAAAAAGAAACTTGCATATTTAAACACAGTTATATACGTGTGTGACTTTCTCCTGTATATTTCTTTGTTTTACTTCCTATGACTTCTATCATGGCGAAGTAAACATATAAAATTAACTCGTGCATCCTGAATGCTGATTTAATCGTCCGGCATAAAATTAAGCAGACAACTAACTGAATAAATCACTATATAGGCATTCTGTTACTTGGGCTCCTTGACAAAATAAATTTACATTTATGAAGTGAACTAAAGCAAAGCACATATTAATTACACTGGTCTTATGCCGGAGCCGGAAAAGGCCGCTTCAATGCAAGGCAGATCGCACAGATATCCTGAACTGAAACAAAAGTTCTCACCAATACGTTAATAACCCCGTCATATTTTTACAGTACGATACATTTGTGTGCGTGAATGTCTATGAGTGTGGAAAATACAGCTCTGTTTTTTTTGTTTTGTTTTGTTTTTGCTCTTGTTTAGATATTTAATGGTGTGTGTACGTTGATTCATTGGTGTATAATTTTATCCACAGACATAAAAGATCAGATCAATATTTCCATAGACTAACACGAAGTTATTGGTAGGATTTTGATCTAGATGTATGAATAAATAATTACTCATCTCTGAATTAAGTACACATTCAAGGAATTTTGAAAATAGGTATTTGTTGCGTAAAAATGTTTTTAATCATCAGGCTATAGTCTTCCTACTGTACCTATCTTTGTATCATTACTCATGATTTTTTTTAAAAAGCAGTTTAAACAAAATTGGCATTGTAATGGTGTTTCTTTGTTTATCAATTGAATACATCTCAGAACGGTACAAATCCACAGGATGATCGTCTTGTTAGGTATCCCGTTTTACCTGTAACAGAAAATAACGTTGTGTGCATTTTGATTCAAGATGAGAGACAGTGTAAACTTTGTCATGTGATTGCGTACTTTGATCTTCCAAACTCGATGGCCGATGAAGTCGCCCGTGCAAATTGGTAATGTTGATAAGTGTTATCTCTTTGGGTTCTATATTATGTACTGCAAAAAATTCAAAATTTTTAACTTTTAAAAATTTTCAACTTTTGTTACCAACAAAAAATATTACTTTGCGAAAGACCAATTTTGGCTACCAATTCTGTTGTCTATTAGGATATATATTGTCTATCCCACATTTTCTCAAGTAGATTGACATGTCTTCTTTCTTAGTAAAGTGACATTTATAAACATATAATGCAAATCGACAGCACCAATTCTATCTTCCTGGAAATTCTGGCCGACAATATAATTCTTGGAGGTCCTTTATTTTTAAAATCCACTTGTGAAAACCGGGTAATGTAAACGAACTCCTAAAATCCGAAACATGTTTCGGCTTTAAAGAACCCACAGTTGTTAATAAGGCGCAAAAATCAAATCAATAAGCATAGGGACATAACGTGAGGAATTAAACAATCACTACGGTAGTAACCTTGGGTAAGGTGTATCTACTAATCACCATCCCATGGTGATGTCCTCTGTTGATAACTAAACTGGGTCAGGTTTGACATACGGAGTATCCAATGAGATTCGAAATAATTACAAATATATTATAGTATTAGTTAAAAGCCGCATTCCGTGCGGACATTTAAACTAGCTCCTGCGTAGGGTTAATCCGGCTACGGTATTACTAGACGATTAATTGAGTTAATCCAATGGTTCCTATCACATCGTGAAATGAAGGTCGTTCTGAACGGACCTGCTTCCAGTTCCTTTGACACGAACGCGGGTATCACCCAAGATTCTATCCTGGTCTTACGCTGTTTTTGATCTTCATCAATGATCTTCCTGATGTCATCAATTCTCAATTACCATTTACTCTTGTCTCAATAACAATAGCAAATCTGTCAGAGTTGACAAAGTTAACGTGGCCATTACTCTTGAAAAGGACCGCCATTCTGTGGTTATATATATATATATATATATATATATATATATATATATATATATATCAAGACCGTGATGGGTAAATTGCCGCCATTTGATATTTGTTATTTTGCTCATACCCGTTGTTTGTTTTTATTTTGTCGACTACACTATATAATAGAGTCAGTTGGGCACCGTCTGTAAGAAAGCTATGACGAAATTCACCCCCCACCAGAAATTTGGAAACTGCATGCTGTACTATTATGAACATTTCATAGTGTTTGGGTGTCAATCTGACCACAGTGCAGATGATTTAGAAATGAATTAATCTAATGGTAATTATGAAGGTGTGTAGAGTGATCACTAGTGTTTTCATCATCCCACAGGGCCTTAGACACAAAATGGAGGCCTACGTTAAGTGCCTTGAGGAGGTAGTGCTGCCCTGGGTCAAGAGCGTGGCTGCTGGAAGACACCTGACATCTATATCTGACATCCGGACTCTGCACATCCCACACAAGCAGAAAAAAATAGTCATGGTTGTCAGAAAATTTCTATGTCAATCACTCCTTGCATCTGGCCACCTAGCTCCCCAGACTTCAACCCATTTGATTATTATGGGGGGGGGGGGGAGTTGAGCGTGAGTCCCCCCCCCAAATCTTCTAACTACCAAAGATGAACTGAACGCAAGGATTATGGTAGCATTCACCAATTTAATCAAAGAGACAGTCCAGAAGAGTTGCAGAAGATTTCTAAGTCGTCTGGGGGCCGTGAATGAAGGCAATGGCGATTTTATTGAATAGATTTACTCTTTAATATTTTGGTAAATATATCTGTTAAAATGTGATGTCAATGTTATTTTTATTTTTGTGTAATTTAGACGATAATTTATACATCGCACCTTGTATATCATTCATCAAAGTTTCCTTATCTGTCATATTCAAAGAAACATGCTCGAATTATAGGCTTCTACATATATATATATATATATATATATATATATATACTGGGTGTATCAAAAATACTTCTCAAATTTGGGGGTAGGTTCCTCACACAAAAGCAAAGGCAACAGACCATATAAACATATGTTCGCAAATCCTACGTTTTAGAGTTATTAATTTTTAAAAAAATTTAGGGTAGATGGTGCTGTGTTGCCATATCGACGAGGCTACATTTGTCATTCGTGTACATTTGTCGCTAGTCTGTCTTCAACTTTTAACATGTGTAGTAGTGAATTAACTGAGAACTGTTTCGTTTAACAATGGCAGCATATTCATATTCGTGGACAGACAGACAGGATTTTTACATACGAAAATGTTAATGAACGCACAGCCGCACGGCTGTCTCAGATTCCTTTTTCCAGACCAAAGGCAGCCAAGTCAGCCAAACTTTACTGCTCTTTATCGTAGCGTTGATGAGATAGGATCCCTGACACCACAAACTGTAGATCGGGGAATAGCGAATGTACATTTGACAGAGTCTACCGTAAATTTTGAATTAAATAACTCAAAAAACAAGGATTTACTGGCATATATTTATATGAATTT